>JADWQK010001840.1:0-323673 GCA_017933935.1 Sesamia nonagrioides | reverse complement strand
AACAGTCACAAACCAAATTAACTCCAAAATTGGCTGCGTCAGTAATCTGTGAGACTCTTTTGCCTATAGAGGAGAACTTAATTACTTATCAGAATCCAATTAACAGAGTCGGTCAGTGCGAGACTGCTGATCGTACTTATAGGTAACTATTGTAACACACTGAAGCTCCATATTGTCACTAGAACAGAATATAATACATACTAATATTATAAATGCGAAAGTAACTCTGTCTGTCGGTCTGTGTCTGTCTGTCTGTTACGCTTACCCGCTTAAACCTCTCAACCGATTTTGATCAAATTTGGTACAGACAATCTTTAGACCCTGAGAAAGGACATAGGTTACCTTTTATCCCGGAAAAATTTGATGTTCCCGAGGGAAATCTAAAAAGCGCGATATAACCGAACTCCACGCGGGCGATGCCGCGGGCGGAAAGCTAGTACTCTTTATAATTTACAGACCATAAATATGAACATTCTGAAATTAAATTGAAGTCTTGCCGTCAAGCGATTCGTCGTGTTCCGGCATGATGCTTGGTGAAGCCGTACGGAGGATGGGTCTGAGCAGTTGTGTTGCGATGTGTGCCGGGTACGATGCGCCAAATGTTTTTGTGTCTAGAGTTTGATTGTGGAGGGTCCCTAGATCAATCTGCCTCTGAGTTTAATATTGCATCACCTAGCTCAATTGCCATTCCCTCAGTTTTTTTGAGTAAATAGGCTCTTAATAAACTAGAGCGCTTTACCATCAACGATTGCATCACTGCTTACCATCAGGCTCACAACACGACCAACGATACTGCGCCAGAGGGAGATTGATCTGGAGACCCTCCACGATTAATCCAGACACAACAACATTTGGTGTATCGTACCCGGCATAAATCGCAACATAACTGTTCAGACCCGTCCTCCGTACGGCTTCACCAGACATTATGCCGGATCACGAACCGCTTGGCGGCAAGACTTTGTCTGGTGGGTGATACCTAACTTCTTCCGGCAGCCGATGTTATGGCCTACCACCGAAAGTGAATAAGTGAGCTTAGAATGAGTTATTAAGAGTGGACTCTAGTGCCGGGGAATTTGAGAAATAGGTATTTAAAGAAACTATTGCCGTCGCGCCGCTTTCAACCTTTTCCCGTAAAGTGCGAAAGGGACAGTTGCAACTCAGGCTGATTTTATCTACAGAAACGTTGACCAAAAGATGTTTCGTATTTTTCTTTTTCCAAACACGACAGATCTCAATTATTTTTATATCAAATTTTAGTATATCTATGGCTCTATTTTTTTCTTTTTTGTCAAAAACATTAGGTACATTTGTGTAATAGTCGTCTGAACATCGCGGTAAAAATGGGTTATTTTTCACAATTTGAAACATCATATTTCTTTTATGAAAAAATCAAATGATAGAGGCACGTATAATCACGGTGTAAAATTGTAGAAAAAAAGTCATTGCTCTAAAAGCGTTATCCACGAAGAAAACAGCGGAATACGTTTGTATAGGGTGTATCTGACATCGACGCACAAACGAGTACCATGGATCCAGCACATGATTCTGAACACCCCAGTGGTGGAATTTTGCGTCGACTTTTTCCCGATTTAATAAATATTATATGCAGTTATTTTCAGTTTAGACCGTTCATAATTGCTATATACCTTTATTACCCAATAAGATTTTAAAGTAAAAATTAATTAATTCGTTAATTACACAAAAAAGGGCAATGTAAACAATATTAGAAAAACTGTCTTATCAGCTGATTCAATACAGTTCGCATCAGGGTTCAACGTCATATATAAAAAAGTGCGGCGGCACGCTTGCAACGTTCAAAGGCCGAGCCGACACTTTTTTTTAATCACTGTTATTTCTGTAACCGCTCATTAACGACATAAATGACTATCATAATTTTGTTAGTGGTATGCGGTGTAGCCTTTTCGCGAAGTTTGCGTTACGATGTCAGATACACCTTGTATGGAGAAAACGCCAGTAGAGTCCCCTCTTAATAGTGTCAATCCCTATCATCAGTTGGAATACCAGCTCACTTCACTTAAGTTTTCCTGGTTATAGATCACACTGCCGAACTCTCTGTATGCTCAATTTCATCTATTCCATTCAGCGGTGTGAGAGGGCAAATCAAATATTCAAAATTCGCCTGATTTCATTCACAGTTACAAAATGTGACGGTCGTGACTACGTGAGCCGTTTCTCATTTATTTTCAACAAAATCCAATACATCGGGCAAAAAAACGGATGAATGTAAATGTTCTAGAAAAGTATCCGTCACTTTCGCTCTTTGGTTGTTTACCCACGTTTGAAGTAGCCACAGTCGTGGTGAAAAGTGCTAACGAGAAAAACAATTCTATTACATTACTTATGGTCTTATAGACATTTGTAAATAATATAAAACATACTCTTAGGTATTGTCTTATTTTGGCAAATAGCTATAAGACCAAGTAAACAATGGTTGGACTTTATAAGACAATATAGCTAGAAAGGGGGGGATGCGCTCCAAAATGAGGACAATTGGAGAAGTTAAAATGAAAGAATGACGTGTTGGCCAAATATGACCAAATAACTGGGAATAAGATCAAGGGAATGGTGGTAATTTTTACAAATTGCTAATTGTAGCTTTCCTAGTTGATTAAAGAATCGATAAACTGTGCGTTGTCCATATTTGTGTTGAGACAAGCAGATAAGATAACAATATCATAACTTTCTGATTTTACATGATATCTTTTTGAAATAAAAAATTTCGTAAATTCTTGATTTAAAAATAGTGGATACGTTTTTCGAGTTTTCCATATACCTACAAAAAATAGCGTTGTTTAAGTAAATAAATGGTAAAAAAAAAATGTTTTCATCTTAACAGGGACTACAGAAAGGGCATTTTTGAAAGCTCTCTGAATACCAAACAACACAACTAGTTAAAAAAATATGATTGACGTGTAACCGAGTAAGTGTTTGTACAAACCTGCACATAGAAAATAAATCATTTATCATTTACACTTATCTCGATGTTGGCATTTGTGTGGATTACTTCCTGTTTGCATTAGTAGGTCCATTAGATATCGACATTAAATAAAAAGTAATTTAAAGGTAACAAATCATGGAATTACAAAGTAAAGACTGTGAATAAGAGATATTTCGATAACACTTCCATTTATTATAGTAACTAGCTTTTGCGTTAAACTTGGAGTAACACGATTTCCCTTTCCTAAATTTCCATCCTCTATTTTAGAGGTTGGAGGAAGTTTTCCAGGAAAGCATGATGCACGGTTTTTGTTGGTCATAACGCAAGTTTAAAGAACAGTCGTTATTAAAAGAAATTATGAAAATTTATAGAGGAGCTAATATTAAAAAATATTCCGATAGCCGACTATTGTCGGCATACCAATTTTTAGAATGCTTCATACAAACTTCCACCCATCATTTTAGGGAAGTTCCATCACATCAATTCGTCGGTTCGTTTTTCTGTGAGAGACGGACAAACAAACAGACACTTTCCCATCTATACTACTAATCTATAAAGCTGAAGAGCTTGTTTGTTTGTTTTTTTTTAACGCGCTAATCTCGGTAACTATTGGCCCGATTTGAAAAATTCTTTTTGCATTGGATAGCCCATTAATCCAGGAACGCTTTAAGCTATATAAAATCACGCCGCAACCAATAGGAGCGAAACAGCGAAACATAGCCAACGCCACGCGATCGAAGTCGCTGGCGGCCGCTAGTTTATAATAATTATTGATCTGGACATTTCAGTCAGCTGTAAAATTTATTCACATCTGAATTGTCACTTTAAAAATACATTTTCTGTGTTTAGTTTGAAATCCTAAGCGTGTCAGCGTATGTGATTTCCTGTACTAGTTCATAAATATTGCTTTTCAAGGAGTCTCCATATAACTGCATTTCTTCGTAGTGAGCAAATATTGGCTTGGGAATTGAATTGTATATGAAAGCCTTCGACTCGGGTTCCAGTCTCAAATATTTATACTACATTCTAAGTATAGATAGATAGGTAGTAAAAATGAATAATTGAATGTTATTTATGACAATTGATATTTCTGATATTTCTATGTATTTTTACAAAAACTTTTTTTTTATTATAAACTAATGCTTGACCCACCTGATGGAAAGCAGTGATGCAATCGTTGATGGTAAAGAGCGCTAGTTTATTAAGAGTGTATGCACTCTAGCCTTGAAGACAACTTAAATTGTAGTCAGACGGAAATATCGCCTTTGGTTTTTCCAGTCCCTCGATGAACGCGGTATAAAAGACGAGGCGAAGCGCTTCGTCCGGATTGTAGAGGTGTCAAAAACTTAAGGGTGGATACTCGCCGTTTTACTGGTCACGGGTTTTAACCATTTTTACCCCTTATTACGTACTAAAACTCCGCTATATGTTTATGTGTCAGGCTTTATCTCACGAACCGTGATAGCTAGACAGTTGAGATATCAAAGATTTCTGTTGCCATTATATCAACAAAATGCTTTAAAAAAAAATGTGGTGCTCCTATACCACAGCCTTGATTTTTATAGAAAGGAAACCTTTGTGCGCGAATCCGACTCGCACTTGGCTGGTTTTTTTAATAATCACCATTGCTTGTTATCTGCCAGATAAAGACTGTATTTTAATTTTCTTTTATTACCTATTTATGGCTAAGCCCTGATGTTTCAGGAATTCAGGCTGCAGCCAGTACCTTCCTTAGCCTTATTAGGTTAAAGGAAATCTTCCTCTGCCATAATGAGGCTATATTATATCCTCGTTTACAATTTTTTTTATATCCAGTTGATGGGTGCTCTTTTCCTTAATTCCTCTTTAGTTCAACTTTTAGTAAGTTAACTAATAGCGTTTTAAGTGCAAACTTTTTACTAACGACTTATGTAAGTTTTTAGTTACCCCAAAAAATGTGGTACAGCAAATATTCGAAGATATGTGACTTATTCGAAACCGTACTGGGGCAGTGTGGTTGATTACGGCCAACTGCCTTTTATAAAGAGGATCTTTCTTGCATCCTGTGTGAAATTGCGGTGGAAACGTTATACATATAATGTTTTTGACATGCTTATGATAATAGTTATCTAAAGTTTAGAATATAAAATAAATTACATAAAAAATATTTGTCATTGGTACAGCGGTATCGCATAATGTAACGCACATAATATTAGAAGGTCCTAAACAAGGAATTTTGGGGATAGTCCTGAATAGGTTGAGCTGTTTAGTAGTTTTCTTTTTTCTTTCTTTTATGGCTTCGCACGGTTTGTGCATTTAGATAATGTCACGTAATGAATTATACATGTGTCGAAAAAGACGGCCGCGTGAACCGTTTTACGAGGGAGATTTGAGACAAAGTCATGATGTGGTCACTATGCTGCGATATTTCACTGTTCTTTATGAATTATTACATGAATGCACTTTTTACAGCATAAATCACGCACTTTTATTTAGTAAACAACACTATAAATAATTTTAAAAGTCCAATGAAAAATGAGCGTGACAGCCAGATTGACTTTCCCGCCAAAATTCTGTTTAGTAGTTTAGAATACTAATTGAACTACTAAATAGTTTAACCGCTTCGATGTTGCACGACGTGACTAATTATCTTTTATAACCTCTTTAATCAGTTTTTTTTAAATTTTTGTTTTCTCTGAATTTACAAATCACTATTAACGTACATACATAACAAAATGAAGTTCTTGTATCTAGATATGTACATAATTATGTGGAAGTTTTTAATTAGCAAATTGTGCTGTCAATTAATAATATTTATAGTAATACTAGCTTTCCGCCCTCGGCTTCGCCCGCGTGGAGTTCGGTTATATCGCGCTTTTTAAATTTCCCTCGGGAACATCAAATTTTTCCGGGATAAAAGGTAGCCTATGTTCTTTCTCAGGGCCTAAAGATTGTCTATACCAAATTTTATCAAAATCAGTTGAGAGGTTTAGGCGGGAAAGCGTAACAGACAGACAGACAGACAGACAGACAGACAGACAGACCGACAGACAGACAGACAGACAGAGTTACTTTCGCATTTATAATATTAGTATGGATATATAGTATGGATTAGTCTGTAAGGTTTCTGTAAGAACAAAATAAATAAAAAGTATCTATAACGTCACACGCGAACAATGCGTCATACTGACGTCACGCGAATCCTACATCACGCAAGCAGAGTTTACCGCACAACAAGCACAAATAAATTAATCGACGCGCGTCGCATCAGGGCAATTGCTCGCCAAACATAACACCCATCTGTATAGATGACTGAGGTTGCTTCCTTTTCTTTGGACGATGAGTGAACTTTACACCCTGTACCTCATACTCCATACTGGTATCATGTAGCGTTCATCATCAACCTTTTTATCGTCCCACTGCTGGGCACAAGCCTCCTCTCATACAGAGAAGGATTGGGCGAATTCACCACGCTTGCTCAATGCGGGTTGACTAAAAGTCCAAGTTTCTTCAAGATGATTTCCTTCATCTTGTAAATCAGTCGTTGGCGTCCAAGATATACTTAGAAAAGTTACATTGATACTTGCCTAACCTGGAATCGAACCAGCACGCTCATACTTGAGAGGCTGGTGTTTTAACCACTAGGCCACCACGATTTTTATGTAGCGTTACATCCATACTAATATTATAAATGCGAAAGTAACTCTGTCTGTCTGTCTGTCGGTCTGTCTGTCTGTCTGTCTGTATGTCTGTCTGTCTGTTACGCTTTCCCGCCTTAAACCTTCTCAACCGATTTTGATGAAATTTGGCACAGACAATCTTTAGACCCTGAGAAAGAACATAGGCTACCTTTTATCCCGGAAAAATTTGATATTCCCGAGGGAAATCTAAAAGGCGTGATATAACCGAACTCCACGCGGGCGAAGCCGCGGGCGGAAAGCTAGTATATTATATACCTAATACCAGCCTCTCACTATGCCGCAAAAAATCATCTACATATGTTGCGGCGTAGTTACCAATAAATCAATCAAGAATCAATCGCTTACTAAGGCAACCGTATAAATTACTTTGTACATGACCTTTTTTCATTAATCCTTCGTTTTTCGTCAAAGAAGGATGAATACAAGTTGGCGTCGGAAGATTTCTTATAATACACATCTATTAGATAAGAAATTAATTATTGATTGATGGCAACAGTGAGAAATAAGGACGGTAAACATATTGATTACCACGTACGTAATCCTTTGGTATGTATAGAGGTTTTGAGGTTGTAACGGAGCTTCGCCTCCGCTTCCGATACTGCGGAAGTTCCGCAAGAAATCGTATCTTCGCTTCCGCCTCCGCCTCCGCACAATTTTTTGCGGAGTTATAACGGAGGTTTATTTACGTACTTATAAAATAAATAACGCGCAAGCTGCGACGCTCGACAACCGTCCGGCCGCGTTTGAGCGCGAAATGGTCAAGAATCAACTAGTGCGAGGCGGGAATGCGGCAAACACAATTTGTTTCTCCTTAATTTTCATTACAAGAAGGTAATATTTTTTTTTACCAAGTATGCAAGTATACTACTATTAATGTACGTATTTAAAATAAAAAGTGTGTTTTAATTAACCATAAATTTCATTTTTTCTATATGTACTTTCACCTCCGCCTCCGCCTCCGCCTCCGTTAACCTCCGCATCCGCGGAGGTGAGACTCGTCGCCTCCGCATCCGCCTCCGCCTCCACTAACAAGCCTCCGTTACAACCCTAGTTTTGATATGTTGTGCAAAATATACAAACTTTATATAAGCATAAATTATGACATAAGAAAATTTATAAATGATGCAATTATTATTGCTATGAATTATTAAACTGTGTTATATTCTATTGTTAGTATAGATTGTTCATCATCATCATCCCAGCGTATAATCCCGGTTGCATTCGCGGCTTTCGCGTTAGAGCCCAGGGTCCGCTTTCCTACAATTACCTAGTCCATTTCGCACGATCTCTGGCATCCCGTCGCGTGGATTGTTAGCACGCATGTCATCTCTTACAACGTCAAGCCAGCACCTTTTTGGTCTCCCTCGCTTGTTCCGGCCCGGCGGAGGCGCCATGACAAGATAGTTACCCACGTAATATTTTTCGCCGGTTTTCGTTGACTGACTAAACTGGATTGTGATTGTATTTTAAATTGACTACTAATTGCATTATTTTAAGATCAAACGTAGCAGAACTTTTACTATCTGACCATCTTCCATGTACCTACACAATATGTAAGGAAAACCCTGTCCGACCCATAAAGATAATAAAGGTTAGGTCAACACATGACCAAACATAATATAAAATTTTACGTAATCATCATAGTAACAACACTAATGAATTTTTAAATAATCTTTTTTCCCCGCGAATTAAATCCAACTTACCCGATATTTGGTAATTTTTAAAAAAGTGACAACACCATTTTGACGGTATTATTATAAGCAATGCGAATACGTGCCGCGTGCCCTGCCCCCCGTCGCCCGCGGAAGGGCTGCCTACCTCACATGTATTAAGTTACCTCTTTTTGGGAAATAATATGTATTTTTAGGGGGATTTTTTTTAAGTTTAGCCCGGCTTTGTATCCATTAGTAGAGTAGAATCAGTTATCGATACCTAACAATACCTTGACGGATCGGACAGGGTTTTCTTTACATATTGTATAGGTACACTCATGTGTGCACAAATAAAATATCTGGTATCTTGAATCGGAATGTTTGTTTAGCTGTCACACAACATGATAAGAGATATAGGATAAAACTCCCCAATCCTCCGAGCTTCGTTAAACTCAAACAAACAACAGCCAAACCAATTTTGTCTCCAATAGTACAACAGTAAATAGGGTTGGCTCAGTCCGCAAATTAAAAGCATTCCACAAAGCCCTGGTCAGCCGGCCGTGTATTCGATTAACTCGACTTAAATGAATTCATTCAATACGTCTTTTTATCTATTTTTAACCGACTTTTATACTCTAGCAACAGGTCGACTTTCATTGGCCTATCGTAGTTTTTCACCTTATGTTTGCATATAAAATTGATTGTATCGAGTATGTTTTGTTTGTCTAAAAAGGGCAAAGATATTGTTGTTCATGGAATGGAGACGCGTATTGATATACGATTGATAAATAAAAATGTAAAATATATCTATTTCTGTATTGTGTGTTTAGGACGGGTCTGAGCAGTTGTGTTGCGATGTGTGCCGGGTACGATGCGCTAAATGTTGTTGTGTCGGGAGTTTGGTCGTGGAGGGTCTCCACGTCAGTCTCCCTCTGGCGCAGCATCGTTGGTCGTGTTGTTGGGTTTAACATTGCACCACCTCGCTCAACTGCCGTCTTCCTTCCTATTCACTAAGTTTTTTTAAGTGAATGGGGTTAATAAACTAGCGCGCTTTACCATCAACGATTGCATCACTGCTCACCATCAGGCGGGATTGCAGTCAAGCGCTAGCATATAATTATTAAAAAAAAAAAAATACCCTTATGGAAGATCTACTACACTCGGTTGTTAGTACTAGGACTTGTGGGTTTCATTTTGACAATTCACCAACATTAATTGCGTCATTTACATACTTGATCCAACACATTTTTGGAAGTTATGGGTTAGCAATAGGATGAAACAGTGAGCTACGCAATTAGAGTCGTGGTGGCCTAGTGGTTAAAACATCAGCCTCTCAAGTATGAGTGTGCGGGTTAGAATCCAGGGCAGGCAAGTACCAATGTGACTTTTCAAAGTTATTTATGTACTTTCTAAGTATATCTTGAACACCTTTGATTACGCTCTACAATTAGCGAAGGAGGCGTGTGCCCAGCAGGGGGATGATAAAAAGGTTGATGATGTTGATAATGATGATGATGCAATTAGGGTGGGAGACTTATTCCAGGTTTTATGGCAGGGCAGAAGTTAGACTGCTACAGCTGCTGGTGCTAGCTGGTGGTAAGCACCAGTTCTTTCATGTAAATAATGCAATAAGTATTTGAATAATAAACTTAAAAAAAAAACCATAGCTATCCAGGTGGGATATCCTCATACTGGAACATTGGATATACATAATTATCACTGTGTCATATTAATGAATAGTGTATGTTTTTCTCTGGTAGAGTAGTAAGTACTAACACTAGATTGGAAGTCGTGTTTATACCAAATGAACTACACGGAAGAATCCGAAATAGAAGATTTGATTTGATTATGAAATGTATAAGTTGCAAAACGGTATTCATTTTATTCCTTTGCCATTTTATTTTAGTTTTCCACTTTTATTCAAAGACAGTTTTTGCGTGAGTGCATTTACTGATAAAATAATTAGGTTCTTTTCCCAGAGTTTGCTGCTTTAATTGTTTGCTGTTGCTCATGAATCATTTTAAAAATAACTAAGAGTTTTAGTGAACGTATCTACTAACAATAGAAAATTTCTTTACAAAGACAACTGAAAATTGCTTCACAAAGGGTACTCTGTCATTAGGGCTTAGCCGAAATTGATAACATTGTTCGTTTAGTGATAGAATTTAGAATTGAATTGGATAATTGTGTACTTTAGATAAGGGATAACGGTTTTGTTACCTCTATTTTGGATTTATGTTACTCTAAGTTATCTTGAACTGTTGGCTGAGATTGGTTTACGAAATTGTGAATCACTTTGGTTGATTGGTAGATAAGGTGTTTTTCGTAGTATTAGGGTGTAATATTTTTGAATTCTTGGGTATCGCAAAATGGTTATTGGGTAATGCAGTATCAGTACTGACTACGTCTAAGTGTCTTAGAAGGGCAGGAGTGGGTTTTAGCCGGTAAGAGTCCGGCATTGCTCAGACTGGCACACAAGTGAGGCAGTCTGGGCGTCCATGACGATTTCCCACTCAGCCATATCAAAAAAAAACAGTATCAGTATCAATGAGTTTCAGTTTTTTGGCGGGAATGTCAAGATGAGTGTCACGCTCATTTTTCATTGGACTTTTAAAATTATTTATACTGTCGTTTACTAAATAAAAACGCGTGATTTATCTAGTAAAAAGTGCATTCAGTGAATAATTCAAAAAGAACAGTAAAATATTGTAGCATAGTGGCCTCATCATGTCTTTACGCTAAACCGCTCCTTATCGTCCAAACGCGTAAAACGAAAGGAGTTAGTTTAGGTTAAGTTATGCTAGGATAAATTAGGATAAGTTAGGATAGATATTTAATGAAGAAAAAAATTACTGAAGACTTGGCTGTATGGCGTACTATGCCTTTGCCTTTTCCATTCGCCCGAACGGAAAGAAATGAACCAAAAAAAAAAAATCAATGAGTTTCATTTTGATTGATCAACAACATTGCATTGGTGGTAAATAGTACACTGTAGACAACCTATATTATTTCTCTCTCTTTCCCTTAGTCTTTCATCCAAAGGTTGTCTGTAAAAGATCACTCTTAACGGTAAGACCGCCCATTGTGTCACCCTTTGTAAAATCTTTATATTATGTTTTGTAATCTATATGGTGTACATAATAAAGAGTGTTCTATTCTATTTTATTCTTTGCTCGGTTGGATGCAAAGGTAAAATAAATTCTGTGTGATACTCTATTAGGGTGCTGATTGAATACTGTTAATAAAAGCTAATACTTTGGGAGATTCAACTTCAACGGACGATATTAAAGGACCGTGTCAATGTTAGCAAGATTTCTTTACTTGAAGTATACTGATAAAATATTATACTTTAAACGGTCGTGATATTCTAGAACGAAGAATATTTATTTACCTGGATGTTCACTCGCAATCTCCGTCTGCATACAAACTTTATTTTTCAGCAAATGCATTTTATTTTCTTTCTGTGCAAAGTCAACACCTACACCAATAATACAGTAACTGTACTTATATGATGCACTTTCAGATTACGTAGTTTATGCACTTTTAGTAAGAACAAGTTCGTCTCAAGAATACAAATCCTAGATAAATTATGACTATGATCAGATTTTTCAGTACATATTTAAAAAAATTACACTTTTTTCCCGCCACACGAGTTCGTTGTCACCAATAAAACAAAACACTATCGAAATAAAAAGGAATTTCAATTTCGAATTTGAATTTAAAAAAAAGAATACCGCTTCAGCGCAGCTCTTCTACAACGTCTAAACAATTTGCGAATGATAAACTTCCAGCCAGTTTGATTGAACTAGATAGATAATTGGAATCAACAATGATACTGTTGATGAAAATACCTACGCATTTTCTATCAACGTGCGGGTAGTCACGCATGTTTATATTCACGCTTTGTAGAGCTTTTGGGGTAGGCAGTGTTTGAAAATTCATATAGATAATAACAGCCACACAGACCGAGCAAGTTAAGCTAAGTTTGCTGCGGTTTGACTGCGGATGGGTGACTACCTTTACATATCGAGACCCGTCAAGTGAAAAGCCCGCAAAGTGAATTGTCAGAAGTCCGAAAGTCTGACCTCCAGTCTTACCAAGGGGCATCGTATTACCCAGTAATTGGATTGTGGAGGTCAGATCGGTAGTCGATTCATGTAAAATCTGGTTGGACTGGAAGCTGACCCAAACATAAAGGGCTAGGCAGATGATGATATCTATTCAGTAAACAATTCTGAACAAACTTCATTCATACATTATGTATGTCCGCATTAATTCGGTCGCACATTGTTCATTTCTGTTCAAACATTGGCCTGTGGAATCGAATATTCAAATCACAGAATCTACATATTAACAATAATTAGATAACTACGTATACAGTCTAATTCCCCTGTGATGATACGTGACTCATGAATCAATCAATGAATCTTGCTAATTTATACATCAGCTGAATATTAACTAATATTATTACGATCAAAGCGCATACGCCGTGGTTCATGAGACAATATGGCGGTTATGTTCTTGTGGGACCAGTTGATGAAGCCCTACAGAATAATTATTATTATCCTACAAGTATCGCACTAAAAGACGTGTATGTTATGTAATCTGTGGCGCTAACAGTAGGCTACTATTTTGAAATTTCAATAACATTCAGCTGTTTCCCGCGACTCCGTCCGCGTAGACTTCAGTTTAAAGCGCGCGGTGGTTCGCGTAAATCATAAAGAACTCAGTTGATATAAAATAAGCGCCTGTTAAAATAATGGGAGCAATATGTACGTCCGCATTAGCTCCCGTTTTCGCAACATTTTTTGTTACTGCTCTTTCCCTAATGGTCATAGCAAGATGTTATATAGCCTATGCCCTTTCTCAGGCTCTAGACTATCTGTGTACCGAATTTTATTATAATCGGTTCAGAAGTTTTGCGCGTGACAGCCGGATAAACAGACAGAGATACTTTCGCATTTATAATATATTAGTATTAGTATGGATGTATTAGCAATGTAATTATGTCAAAATTAATCAGATAGACAGTACGGTACGTAAGGTGCTAGAGTATCTAACTAGGACTTCGTGTCAGAGTGTCATTGGCGATATCCGCCATTATTGTTAACTAAAATTTTCAAAGAATTTCTATAATTTTTTACACGTGTTATTGGCAAAATTGTGGGGTTGCTTCCACAGGGGCAATTGATCAAGAGAAGAAGAGTAACTACAATTCGTAAATAAGCATTATGACAGAAGTAGGTTTTTACGTTTTTACGGTTTTTACGTTGTTAACACCACTACGATCCGGACGAAGCGTTTCGCCTCCTCCTTTATGCCGCTTACATCGAGGGACTGGAACAATTTGCCAGCGGCGGTGTTTCCGTCGGACTACAATTTAAGTGTCTTCAAGGCTAGAGTGAATAGGCTCTTAATAAACTAGCGCTTTACCATCAACGATTGCGTCACTGCTTACCATCAGACAGGATTGCGGTCAAGCGCTGGTTTATAATAGGTAAAAAAAGGCTCTTAAACCTATTAAAAAATAAAGAAAATTATGGAATTCTTGGCTTGAATAAACGGTTTCATTCCGTATATAATTTTTTTTTTTTTTTTTTTTTTTTTTTTTTTTTTTTTTTTTTTTTTTTTTTTTTTTTTTTTTTTTTTTTTTGACAAATCATACAGATTGAGCTAGCCCCAAAGTAAGTTCGAAACTTGTGTTATGGGATACTAACTCAACGATACTATATTTATAATTGATACATATATAGATAAACATCAAGACCCAGGCCAATCAGGAAAGATCGTTTTCCATCATGACCTGGCCGGGGATCGAACCCGGGGCCTCCACGTCGCAGGTAGGCGTGTTGACCGCTGCGCCACGGAGGTCGTCAAAATATAATATAATATAATAATAATATAATATAATAATATATGTACAAGTTTTTGATAGGATTATTTAATTAAATTTTTATTGAAATGCGCTAATCTATCCGCTTAAATTGTCGTACGCTGAGTTTCTATTATTACGTTGTTGACACAACAACGATCCAAACGAAGCTTTTCTCCTCGTCATTTATACCACGTACATCGAGGGGCTGGAACAATTTGCGGCGTTGTTTCCGTCGGACTACAATATTTGCGTGTCTTGAAGACTAGAGTGATAGCGCGCTTTCCCCATCAACGATTGCATCACTGCTTACCATCAGGCGGGATTGCGGTCAAGCGCTAGTTTATAATTTATAAAAAAAAGAGGAATCTACAATTCTTATCACTTAATTAAGATGAAATATTAGAAAATGAACATTGGTCATTCACCTAGGATAAGCATTAGTACGACAAGATTGAGCAATATGGCGGCTTGCATATGCATGCGTTTGTGCCTTCTACATGTAATTTGGCATAATAATCCCTATTTACTAAATTACACACATATTTCCTTTGGATACAATTTCCGTATAATAATAGTAAGTTATCATGTCATGACACTTATAATATTGAAGAGATAATATCTAAATATTTAATCGAAGATAATAATATGGAAGTTAATGTGACATTAATTTATTATTGAGCGTAATATGATAATGATTTTATCAGTCATATTCACGTTAGGACCTAATTGATGCTATTATTTATTTATAACTTTTGATTATTTAGTAATAAATTCTTTTCTTAAGAAAATACTGTCACGATTAGCTAGAAGTTTTGTTATAATTTTGTTTTCTTAGGTTTTTCATGTTTATTATAAGTAGATTAAATCTGAATATACTACAGAAAATTGGAAGTTATGTTGATGTTTCGGAGCGTCCAGCAGTGATCTGATTATACCTCAAGGTCAATTAGCGTAGTTTTTGTTCAAAATGTCATCTATTGAAGAGGATTTTCTGATTTTGTTATTTTTTTTTTTGTATAATTTTATATCGGCCGGACAGGGTTTCCTTTACATATTGTATAATATTTGCTTTCATTGTTAATTCAGTCTAGTTTCATGATCGTCCTGTATGAGTTAAACACTTTATATTACTGTATAAATACTTTTTCTTTCAATCAGTCATCTCGGCGAGAAAAAGTTGTCAAAAATATAGGAAAATTAGAATGAAATCTGACTGTAAACGTTCATTAAATATATGAATTACCCTTCTGGTTGTTTAAAGATCATCATCTAAAAAAACCTGGCTTTATAAATTACTAGCGGCCGCCCGCGACTTCGTTCGCGTGGAGTTATGCTCCGCTCCTTTTGGTCGCATGATGTTACATAGCCTTCGCCAACGCATAAAGAATTTTTGAAATCGGACCAGTAGTTCCTGAGATTAGCGTGTTCAAACAAACAAACAAACTCTTCAGTTTTATATATTAGTATAGATTAGTCACTCTATTGCCATCATTGACACAAAAAGCAATATTTTACAAACCTACATCACTGCTAACCTCTTTCCTCGTATAGTCGTGAATATAAATAAAGCCTCGTATACTTCAATACATTGTTTAAGACTTAAGTAGGCATGTGCGAAGCGCAGAATAGAATATGATGTTGCAAAACTACGCCTAAATTGTTTGCGTAGTTTTCAAACGGTTATCACCTAAAACCCGTTTGAAAACTACGACTGAATTGTTGTCTTATGGTTATCACGTATTGAAAATAAAAAAACCTGGCTGATGATATAACCACCTCAATGTTTACTCTCTCATTTTGGATTATAATATTCTATTTCGCGTTTGCGTTTCAACGGTTGCGTCCCACCTATTTCCACTATTAAAACACACATACACAAAAAAGGCACTTCACGAACCTACAGCTCTGCTAACCTCGTTACCCAAGCAGTCGTGAACGTAAACAAAGTCCCACATTCTTTATACGCATCGTAGCACTGAAATAACAAATAGCTTGTGGTCGAGGACCAAGTGCAGTAAGTGCATCATTGCACAATTCAATTGAACCCCATATGCGAGTACTAAGGTCAGTCGTACTGGGCAAAATACATGGCGAGTGGAGTAAGGTATGAGTGGAGAGCGATTTATTATCTCTTTAAATGGGAAAGAAATACAAACATAATTGTATGGATTTATGGAGATCCAGACAGGGTGGATGGTGAAATTTCTTAGTAACCCTGAAGTTTGGAAGTGATACCTCTGTACCTCAAATAGCACCTGAAGACATTGGTCCTCCGTCTGATCTCTCTGTTGCCGTGGTAAGCAAGAAAGTGAGGGAAGGGAGAATGCACTTCAATGTCCTGAGAGATTTTACAGTGCACATATACTTGTGCACTTTATAATGATCGATATTATCGTCGTAGACTGGTCTCGCTGTAAATGCGTGCTTGTAGACGAATTGTCTCAGCACATAACACACACTTTTGACTTCAGCTAACCTAAGCAGAGCTAGCTCTCTGCCAGCCCAGGAGAAACTAGCGCCATACTACTAATACAGGGTGGCGCAATAGAACGTGCATATTGCATCATCTTTTTTTGCGGGGTAGAAGGGGCGTGGGCGAGGGGAGACCGATATCGTTGGGTAGCGCGGTTCATGAAGTTTTAGTCACTATGAGTCACTTCGACGGGAAGCGTCGCGCATTTTGCGTGCGCGCATTTTACGAAAACTCTCGTTCGTACGTAGTTGTCAGGCGACTATTTTGTTCTGAGTATGGTGTACGGCAAATTAGGGAGGCTCCGAGTGCTATTTTAATTAAAATCTGAATAAAGCGGTTTGAAGAGACTGGATCGACGTTTAAACCACACGCAAAAGGTCGTCCACGCACATCTAGGACCGAAGACAATATTGAGAGTGTTAAGCAGTCGGTACGAGAAGATCCACCAATGTCTACTCGCAAGAGATCGTCTGTCCTAAACATATCGCGACGAAGTTTGCAACGAATTTTAAACTTGGATCTTAAATTGCATCCATACAAGCTGCAATTAACTCAAGAATTGAAAGACTCTGACTTCATAGCACGGCTCACATTTGCTAATGAAATGCTCAATCGGTTTTCAAATTTTGAAAACATTCTTTTCTCTGATGAGGCACATTTTCATATGAATGGGTTCGTAAACCGTCAAAATTGTCGTTATTGGAATAGTGAGAATCCCAGACTCAAACATCAAAAACCGTTACACAGCCCTAAAGTGACAGTTTGGGCCGCAATCTCTGCCAAAGGAATAATTGGTCCTTATTTTTTTGAAAACGCAGGGGGGCAAAACATCACTGTTAATACCGAACGCTATGTTGCGATGTTGGAAGGTTTTTTGGCCCCAGAACTTGAAAATTCAAGAATAAAGAACTCTAGGACTTGGTTCCAACAAGACGGAGCTACCAGTCACACATCAAATGACTCCATGGCGGTTGTGAAGCAGATGTTCCCTGGCAAACTGATTTCGAAAAGAGGTGATATCCCATGGCCTCCGCGCAGTCCAGACTTGACGCCTCCTGACTTTTTTTTGTGGGAATACCTCAAACACAAAGTCTACACCAATAATCCGAGAAACATCAGTCAGCTCAAGGAGAATATTCGTGGTGAAATGGCAGCAATCACACCAGCACTACTTAAGAAAGTTTTCGGTAATTTCCATTTGCGGTTAGAGGAGTGCCAACGTAGAGAGAGTCATCATTTAGATGATGTTATTTTTAAAAAATAAACTTCAGTTATCACTTAATAATTGCTTAGTTTTATTTTAACTATACCTTTTGTATTTATTTTTTAATAATTATTTTAAAAATGCACGTTCAATTGCGCCACCCTGTATATTAAGCTGAAGAGTTTGTTTGTTTGTTCGCGCTAATCTCGGAAACCACTGGTCCGATTTGAAAAATTCTGCATTGGATTTTGCATTGGATAGCCCATTAATCCAGGAAGGCTTTAGGGTATATAACATCACGCTGCGATCAATAGGAGCGGAGCATAATTAATTCCACGCGAACGAAGTCGCTGGCGGCTGCTAGTAATTCATAAAAACGGTGAGATATCGAAGCATAGTGGGCACATCATAACTTTGCTCCAAACCTCCCTCGTAAGACGGTTCACGCGGCCGTCTTTTTCGACATGAATAATTCATTACGTGGCATAAGCTAGACATTGGCACAAACCGTGCGAAGCCAAAAAAGAAAGAAAGAAAATACTATACATATGGTATAGTATTTTAGTATATAGTAAACTATTCTCCATTACGGAGTAAACAGCTAAAACTCAATATCTTATGAATTGCCACATACGGCAGACGATTTCAAGCGAAACACACAAGGTTAATCCGCACATGTGTTGTAGACTATACAAAGCTACTTATTGTGTTGATTGATTGCCGCTCAACCGAACTACCCACACAAATAAAACAGTCGAAATGAAATGGGTAGGAGGAGCTGGTGGCAAGGACGCAAGGTAATAACCGTCGCAAGGATCAGCAGTCTGATTCTATAACCGTGAAGACTTAGGTGGAGTGAGTGTGGAGTGAGCACCACCTAACTTTTGGATTGGCTAATATCTCTCGGTGGTAGGCCATAACATCGGCTGCCGGCAGAAGTTACCACCCACCAGACAAAGTCTTGCTGCCAAGCGATTCGTCGTGTCCATGATGTCTGGTGAAGCTGTACGGAGGACGGGTCTGTTGTTGTTGCATTTGTCGCAAATGTTGCACTTGTCGCGAGGTTAATGTCCGTGGGGCCGGCTACTAAACACTTACTTTTGTTCATAAAGTATGTATATTCTTTGTTATAAATGCAGTTTTTTTTTAATCCGGATCTTAACCCTTTAGTTTTATTAGTAAAATAGCGGCCGCCAGCGACTTCGTTCGCGTGGAGTTGGTTATGCTCTGCTCCTATTGGTCGCAGCGTGATGTTATATAGCCTAAAGCCTTCCGAGATTAATGGGCTATCCAACGCAAAAAGAATTTTTCAAATCAGACCAGTAGTTCCTGAGATTAGCGCGTTCAAACAAACAAACTCTTCAGCTTTATATATTAAGTATAGATATGTACTTATATGGTAAAATTTGTCTCGACTTACGTCGTTTAGATTTACGTCGCGTATTTCGAGAACCTAACATGCCGTAAGTACAACTTGTACAAGGACTGCCTGTTGAACTGTACGTCTGTACGTTTAAT
The DNA here is from genome assembly GCA_017933935.1 of Sesamia nonagrioides. Classification (NCBI taxonomy): domain Eukaryota; kingdom Metazoa; phylum Arthropoda; class Insecta; order Lepidoptera; family Noctuidae; genus Sesamia; species Sesamia nonagrioides. The sequence continues at coordinate 304,312 of JADWQK010001840.1, read as the reverse complement.
CGAGTCACAAGGCACGTGGTTATTTGCTTACCTTTAGTTTACTACCTGAACCGATGGTATATAGGGAATAGAAATTAACAATGATTCAGGCGACGAAAATAATCTAAAACTTTGTTTAATCCAAAGTTCTGTCTTTATATACCACTCAATGCTCGGCATTTCATATAACAACAACTGCGTCCTAGATAATCCCTTATCAAAGAAAAACATGTAGCAAAACGGAACCAAATCTGTGGTATTTATAGAGATATCTTTATCAGTTTGTACCTCTATGGTGAATGCTCGACACGTTTCTAAGATATTTCGGCGTGAACGTGACAAAACGCATGTTGAGCCTAATAACATTTTGTTGCTTTCGGCGTCTTCTTCTCCTTTGAAGTAATACCTTCTTACGTGTTTGTGTTTTTACGTACTTAAAAATTCAAAAATCGTTCAAAGGCTTATACAACGTGCTACGCATCTTTGTTTGCCCAAATATCATTAGCGACCACACTTAACTAAGACTAATGAGAAGGAAAATAAGCATTTAGAAAGAATAAGTTTTTGAAATTGAAAGTGCATTTTATAAGTGCAATAGGGTATTTGACTAAAAAAAAAAACTAATTAGTCCGTCAGACAGATTTCCAAAAAATACTAGACACGTATTTTTTCTTTTTTCGTATAAACAAAAAATGAAGACAGCGCGTTGAAAACTCGTGTGACGTCACTGGACGGTAGGTACACTTTTTAGCGACCAGTGCCGTCACCAGCCACCACTCCTGATCTTTGATGCCTTTTATATTTGTCAATTTTTGTTAATATGAAAAAAGAAAAAAATACGTGTCTAGTATTTTTTGGAAATATGTCTGACTGACTAATTAGTTTAAAAAAAAATCAAAGCATTTATTTCAAATAACTAAACCAGTTACAGGCACTTTTGAATTGTCAGAAGGTCGGTCAGTCAATAAGATGAAGCTAGTCGCCCATTCCAAAGAGTAGGTACCTATGGAGAAGAACGGGCAAGAAACTCCATGGACACTCTTTTTAATTTTCAAGCTGATACAAATATTTGATTACATCATTCATGTTGAAATCAACCGTGTGAGAACGATGCAGAAATATACTTTAGTATATATTTTAGTCAAATAATCTATTAACATATTAATTAAATGTAGACACAAAATGAACTTTTATGCATAAAATGTGTACCTATATCAATTGTTATAAATGGAGTTCTATTTTTGAATCCGTGCGGATCTTAACCCTTGAGTTTTACATGTAAACATATGAAAATGGAGTTTTTTTTTGTTCTTGAGGGCTTAGGACAGCATATTACTACTACGATTAGCAATCTTTGTACAGTTCATATAACAGCAGCTTAACTTTAAACATTGCCTAAACAATGTATATACAGGTTAGTTTTACTCGGTCCTAATCAACAAAGTCCATTGCCAATTTTGCCTATAACAAAGTGTCAACTTCTGACTAACAACAAAGCAATTCTTTTCAAACGCGCAAAACATTATTGAGTCATTCCATCGCGTCCGTATAAAGCATAGCGGAAACTTGGCCCAGTTTCCCCTTCAGTTTGTATGAAAGACATTCATTAGCGGTGACGTTGAAGGGTAGCTTCGGGTAAAATGGTAATGCAGCTGAATGGGTGAAATATTAAAATGTGTTCTGTAACTTTATGAATGCTTGGAGAGGAATGTGCGTGGATGTATGCTGAAGTGTATAGAACAAGTACAATGATTGTGATTGGACGAAATATAAAAAAAAATCTGAGTTCATTCTTTCATTGATTGCATATTAGCAACTACCATCATCATCATCAGCCTCTACTCGTCCACTGCTGGACATAGGCCTTTTCCATGGCACGCCAACAAGCTCGATCCTGAGCAGTTTTCAGCCAGCCACTACCAGCCACCTTTGTGATGTCGTCGTTCCATATCGCCCACGGGCGTCCTACGCTACGTTTGCCGAGACGCGGTCTCCGCTCGAGGACTCGTTTACCCCAACGGTTGTCGGTCCTGCGGTATATTTGACCAGCCAATTGCCACTTCAGCTTGCTAATCCTCTCAGATATGTCGGTAACTTTGGTCCTCTGTCGGATCACTTCATTTCTGATGCGGTCCTTTAGAGAGACGCCCTACATAGCATAGAGTAGGTATAGATTCTGTCTGTACCAACTCTTATCAAAATGTACTAGAAGTTTTTATTACATAATGTACATATCTATGTGTACGGTGCACGTACATGGGGTTTAAAATATATTTATTACAATTAGACGTGGTTTGAGTCGGACAACTTGCATTTTTATTTAGATTCATCCCGTTGAGCATTCACTGACATTTAAGTTTAAGTTTGGTATTTTACATCTCTATTTACATTACTTAGGTTAGGGAAGCACCCTACATTCCATGCGCAGTTTCTGGCCTGCCATCGGACGCGTCCCCAGGTGGCGGATAGGGGGAACGGCCCCCAGATATGGGGGTTACCGGTTTACCGGCACGGACCAAAACCAGAAGTGGGGACCGCTTCGGCGGTCACATGTGCGGCGCGTCGGCCACCACTCCAGGTGGCTGACGTGACCCGAACTCCGGGTCACCGTCGGGCAACCCAGTCTCCTCATTGAAAGGAGCTGGGGGCCCCGTTTGCCTCCGGGCAAACGAGTGGGGCTAAGAGGAAGGCCACCTCGCTAAAAAACCCTTGGCTGCTGCGTCTTCTCGCACTAGAAGACGTACCCAGTCCGGCCCCTCCTTATGGGGGGACCATTGTGGGCCCGCCTTTTGGCGGGAATCGTGGCGGGGGATTGGTTGTTCAGGCTGTGCCGATTTCCCATGACCCCGCCACTCAGGCGATGTCGTTGTGCCGCTGTCGGTTTAGTGGGTATTCCCGGCTTCGGCTGGGCGAGTCCCACACAGGCCCTTCGGGGTACGGTGCGTAAATGCATTACCACAGCGTAAAAAAAAAGGGAAGCACCCTACATCGTTTTTTGATCCTTCGAGCCGTACATAAGAATGCGCAACTATTAGTAAAAGATCAACCATTTTATAACAGAACCTCATATATAGAGGAGTCTTGCCCACTTAACACTTAGGTTAATTATTTCATTAATAAGTCAATAGTGACGGTCACAATGTCATCAGGCCCAACGATGATGATCATCAAAGTGGCCGTCACTTCACAGCTGCAGATGTCTTAATGATTGCCGTCATTAATTAAAAGAAGTGACTCAAAAGCGTGTCGGTAATTTGCCAGTATCTATGTTCTATGATGGTTTGTTAATTACTTTGTGTATAGACGGATATGTTAATACTTAAACATATGTATACGGACCAATCACACACATTGAGTTAGCCCCAAAGTAAGTTCGAGACTTGTGTTATGGGATACTAACTCAACGATACTATATTTATAATAGATACATATATAGATAAATATCCAAGACCCAGGCCAATCAGGAAAAGATCGTTTTCCATCATGACCTGGCCGGGGATTGAACCCGGGGCCTCCACGTCGCAGGCAGGCGGGTTGACCGCTGCGCCACGGAGGACGACGAATCAATGAAACGGGATGGTCTAGAGTATTTCATCATCAGCCTAGCTTCTTCCTAATTATAAACTGGTCATCATCATCATCATCATCAATCAACCATTTATCGTCCCACTGCTGGGCACAGGTCTCCTCTCATACAGAGAAGGATTGAGCGTAGTACCACGATTGCTCAATGCGGGTTGGCAAACTAGTGCTTGACTGCAATCCCGCCTGATGGTAAGCAGTGATACAATCGTTAATGGTAAAGCGCGCTAGTTTATTTCGCCTATTCACTAAAAAAACACTTTGTGAATAGGAAGGAAGACAGCAGTTGAGCGAGGTGATGCAATGTTAAACCCAACAACATGACCAACGATGCTGCACCAGAGGGAGATTGATCTGGAGACCCTCCACGATCAAACAACATTTGGCGCATCATACCCGGCACACATCGCAAAACAACTGCTCAGACCCATCCGCCGTACGGGGTCACCAGACATCATACCGGAGCACGACGAACCGCTTGGCGGCAAGACTTTTTATGGTGGATGGTAACTTCTGCCGGCAGCCGATGTTGTGGCCTACCAGCAAGTAAAGGGTCGACTTCAAATCTAAGGATGCAGCTGGAAAGCAGTGGTTTATATATAAACCGACTGAGCAGTTGTGTTGCGATGTACGTGCCGGGTACGATGCGCGAAATGTTGTTGTGTCGGGAGTTTGGTTGTGGAGGGCCTCCAGATCAATATCCCTCTGGCGCAGCATCGTTGGTCGTGTTGTTGGGTTTAACATTGCATCACCGCGCTCAACTGCCGTCTTCCTTCCTATTTACTCAGTTCTTTTGAGTGAGTTGGCTTAAAAAACTAGCGCGCTTTACCATCAACGATTGCATCACTGCTTACAATCAGGCGGGATTGCAGTCAAGCGCTAGTTTGTAATTTATAAAAATAAAAATAAAATAAATAAAATAAGTAGAGCTTGAATTGAAATTGATATATTAAAATAGCATGACAGTAGTTAGTTTTAAATTTCCTTTTAAATAATGGGTATTTTACTGTATTTTTTGCATATACTAAAGTTCATATGTAGATGCCATTTATGATAGTAATTCAAAAAACGATTTTTGTGTTTTGAATCCATTTTGCACAACCGTCTAATTACACACAGGAATATACAAATACTACTCTATTCTATTCACGGTAGGTACCCTATTTCCGTAAGACACTATTACTATAAGTTGTAAACATTTTGCAGTATATTGCTGTTCCATTGTACCATATGTAAGTATATTCGAAAAATGCCTTATAGTATAACGCAATGAATGTTGTTGAACTGTCAAAATGAAACCCATTGCTATTGATAGTATGTTATGCAATTACCCTGCGGTATGACTCACAACAACAATCAAATCATTTCTGACGTCATCAACTTAGCTAAAACGTCATTACTCTTTGCTTGAGATTAAAACAATAATGCCTTAATTATACCTTGCAATTTAAATTGCTCATTTATTGAAATTGTCATTTAGATAAAAGTTAATATAATCTTTTAGAAGTTAGGTTATTTATTGCAGTATTTATAAATGTTTATCCTTTTTTTTTTCTTTCTCTTATGGCTTCGCACGGTTTGTGCATTTAGCCAATGTCACGTAATGAATTATTCATGTCGAAAAAGACGGCCGCGAGTACCGAATACTCAAGAGGAAGTTTTGGTACAAAGCCATGATGTGGCCACTATGCTACAATATTTCACTGTTCTTTATGAATTATTCACTGAATGCACTTTTTAATACATAAATCACGCGTTTTTATTTAGTAAACGACACTATAAATAATTTAAAAGTCCAATGAAAAATGAGCGTGGCACTCATCTTAGCTTCCCGCCAAAAAAAAACTATGTTTATCCTCTAAAGCAAATTGTCCTGTAAAAATAATCAAGTCGCCTGTTTGATACGTCATTTTAAATGTCACAAATGTAGTGTCTATTAATTCCCGAAATTAAGTCCTACTTTCGCTCAGCATCGCCCTAAGTCGAGGTAGCTACTACTTACGTAGCACATTGGGGGTACCCTTAGGGTGAAAGAAAATTTGTTTCTAGTGTCCGTGTTACATCAAAGTCCATAGTACAATATGCCACCACACACCACAAACAAGAAAGAAAGAAATAAATAGTTCCTAACAATCCCAACACGTGACATTAGCTAAATGAACAAACCGTGCGAAACCAAAGAAAAAAAAAAGAAAAGAAATAAAGTTTGAATATAAAGGTATCAAAATTGATACTTATTCTAAGGTCAAGTACAATTTCATGTGTGAGCAAAATTCAAGATGGCGCTCTTATAAGCCCCGCACGATGATATTGCGATGGAACCTTGTCACAATAACAGCTTTGTGACGTCATCTGTCACACAAAAGTACGGCTAGCAAAAGAATGTTTAATGCAAAATTAATAAGCTAGGGTTAAGGGTTTATTTGTATTTTATAATTGTATTATACATACACTCTTTATACCTACTTTACCATATTCTGACAAATAAACTTTCAATATAACAAATTTCAAGGAAATAATTCTAATAGATGTAAAAAAAATATACTTATTCGCATTGATATAATATTAAAGTTAATATTAGTTTAATATTATATCAACGCTTATTCGTATATTTTTCTTACATCTATACTATTTTTTTTTTCTAGCTAAATTTCTGTTAATTTGCGAGCGGGAATTGAACCAGAGTCCACTGTGTAGCAGTCGTGTTTTAATTACTACATCTTGGTTTTATTCCCCCCACATACTGTCCTGGTTTTATTTATAAGCTATCAGCTTAAAAACCAGGATAGTAGGATAGTACGTTAAAAACATGTTTATATATAATTCAATATAATCTTATCCTATTTATTCAATTCCACTCATATAGTCTTCCTAATCAGAACTGCTTTCTGTGTCTGTCGTTTCCGATTTACTGTCGTCTGCCGTATTTATGACAAATAAGTCGTCAGTTATTCGATCTTTATTTCAATATTCCTCTTCAAGCCGATTAACATGATTGACTTCCTTTCGCCAGTCATCTGGAGTTATTGACGCCAATGCCTCCAACGTCAGAGTTTCAATGCGACTTTCCAACTGCTACACATTATTTTCTGATAGCCTCATCTTTACCAGGTTCCAGATCTATTCAATGGGGTTGAGGTCGCAGTTGTACGGTGGAAATATAACGACCTCATGGCCATTGCCAGCTAATAAGTTTTCAATTTTATAATTTTTCGGCGGTTTGTGCCGTTTAATTAATAAATAAAGTTAAGGTTTTGTACAGTCGTTGGGAAAGTCGATGTTGTGAGCTTGTAGCCACTCAACCATCAACTGTTTTTTAATGTTCATGCTTGGTGGCCTATTTTCTTCCCTACTGTGATCCATCGTTGTCCATCACAATTATGGAGATGCGTGGTATTTTGGGTACTAATTTTTCTGTAAGCCACTTGGTGAAATTCTCAGCATTAATTTGTTCATGATAATCCCCTGTTTTGGTATCTGCTTTAAACATTAAAAGGGCATTGTCAACAAAGCCGCTTTCACTTCCCGCGTGTTACCACGCGAGTCATTTTCTTTCATACGTCGTAAATATTTAGCCCTCCGCGCTTGAATTTGGGGTCTTTCAATTAGAGCTAGTCTTTTTTAGTAGCATCGTTTAAATTGGTAGCCTAAATCACATTTTATTATTTTTCTTAATTTAGTTTCACTACCAGTATAATTAAGGTCTACTTTTGAAGCCGCCAAGATTTTGCGCATTGTAGGTATTTCTTTCCTCAACGTATACATAATATTTCTTAACGAGCACGACTGTTAATTCATTTCTTACACATTTTAACGAGTAATAGTTAAGAAAACTAACCAAAAAAACTCAAGAACAACAATAAAACAGGATAACAAAAACAAAAAGCTAACAAATATTCGATGCGCGCAAGTACGTAAGCGCGGGCTGAACTTGCGAACGGTACCGAAGGCGCGAGTTCGACTACGTCATCAAGATGGCGGCCAGTCGCAATATCAACGTGCGGGGCTTATACGTACAGACGTCGTGTAAAATATTGCTCGCTTTAGGTTTATTATAGAATTTTCTTTGGTGTGCCTGAAATGTAGGCGAATTTTTTGTGGAATATTAAAAGATCTATAATATTTTATATATTTGGTAACGTTCAGATATAAAATACAGACTTTAATTATGTTTCTATTAAATTGGTCTCTTGAAGGTGCCATGGGAATAAAATCAATTTTCAAATTAGGAAAATTTTTACTGTTCCTTCTATCGATATAATATTCGAGATATTTTTTTAAACGTTATAAATTAGTACTTGACCGCGATCCCACCTGTAAGGCGCACTAGTTTATTATGAGCCTATTCACTCTAGATATATCGCCTTCTACGTCAATATACACAAGAAAATGCAAATAGTGTCAGAAGTATGTATGTATATTTAAACTGATGACAAACACTTCATTCATAACTGACGTAAGTTTCCTTGTACGACATTATCAACTAATAGTGTTAATAGATGTGCTCACCGCACCGTTCATTTTACTTATAACACCAAGTCATATGCATGTTCAGAAGGACCATCCTACTGCTGCCATAATAATTATACACGGTATAATAAACACACAGCACACTTAATTATACACGTTGTAATACACAGTGACACAGTGATGTCGTGGTGGCCTAGTGATGTCGTGGTGGCCTAGTGATGTCGTGGTGGCCTAGTGGTGTCGTGGTGGCCTAGTGATGTCGTGGTGGCCTAGTGGTGTCGTGGTGGCTTAGTGATGTCGTGGTGGCCTAGTGATGTCGTGGTGGCCTAGTGATGTCGTGGTGGCCTAGTGGTGTCGTGGTGGCCTAGTGATGTCGTGGTGGCCTAGTGATGTCGTGGTGGCCTAGTGGTGTCGTGGTGGCCTAGTGATGTCGTGGTGGCCTAGTGATGTCGTGGTGGCCTAGTGGTGTCGTGGTGGCCTAGTGATGTCGTGGTGGCCTAGTGATGTCGTGGTGGCCTAGTGATGTCGTGGTGGCCTAGTGGTGTCGTGGTGGCCTAGTGATGTCGTGGTGGCCTAGTGATGTCGTGGTGGCCTAGTGATGTCGTGGTGGCCTAGTGATGTCGTGGTGGCCTAGTGGTTAAAACGCCAGCCTCTCAATTATGAGTGTGCGGGTTCGATTCCTGGTCAGGCAAGTACCAATGTAACTTTTCTAAAGTTATATGTACTTTCTAAGTATATCTTGGACACCAATGACTGAAGGTGAAGGAAAACATCTTGAGGAAACCTGGACTTTATAAGTCTGAAATCGCCAACCCGCATTGAGCTAGCGTGGTGATTACGCTCAATCCTTCTCTGTATGAGAGGAGACCTGTGCCCAGCAGTGGGACGATAAAAGGTTGATGATGATGATAATAAACACACAGCACACTTAATTATACACGTTGTAATACACACAGCACACTTGATTATACACGATGTAACACACACAGCACCTTCAATTGAGCTTTGCTTCACAATTTTGTTCGAAAAACGTGTCTACTTTAAAACGCAATGTACGTTGTTGAACTGTCAAAGTGAAAACCGTTACTATTGATAGTGGGCTACGTAATTACACTGGGAGTTTTGGCGGGAAAGTCAAGCTAAGTGTCACGCTCATTTTTCATTAGATTTTTATAATTATTTAGTGTTGTTTACTAAATAGAAGTGCGTGATCTATGTAGTAAAAAGTGCATTCAGTAAATAATTCATAAAGAACAGTGAAATATCGCAGCATAGTGGCCACATCATGAGTTTGCCTCAAACCTCCCTCGTAAGACGGTTCACGCGGCCGTCTTTTTCTAAATGCACGAACCGTGTGAAGAATTGATATTTTTTATGTTTAATAATAGGTAATGTTTCTATAGAATTATAAATGCAACTACTAAAAGTAGGTAGCTGGCCCAGTGTGGGTTGGCAGATGTCACATGTCTTCGAAGTTTTTGGCTCTAGGACATACCGGTTTCCTCATAATGTTTTCCTTCACCGTTTTGAGACCAGTGGCGATGAAATAATTTACACAAAGTATAGCGCCTAACGGGGTTCGAACCTTCGACCTACAACTTGTAAGTTCCGGTTGATACCACTAGAGTATCGCTGCTCATAAAGGATGGCATTAAAACCTAAAAAAATCCTTAAAAAAAAACTATTTACTGCCAGCCGCCATTTGTCATTCCACCAACGTAACAAAACTCAAAATCAGCCGAACGGACAATAAAAAAAGTTTTCATAGATATGTTATTTTGAATGGACTATTATAGAAATTATAAAAATAAATAAAAAGGATGCTATTGCTTATTTGTATATTACCACCACTTTAAGGGATCGTTTCTTATTTTATGCAACAATCATCAACAACCTTCTTTTATCGTCCCACTGCTGGGCACAGGTCTCCTCTCATACAGAAAAGGATTGAGCGTAATCACCACGCTTGCTCAATGCGGGTTGGCGATGCAACAGTAATAAAATCTCCAAAAAGCTACCCTTATCTAAATTTGAATATTTGTGACGATTCCTTTGCTAGTTTTTAAAGCACGTAGAGTTTATATCGACCATTTTACGTGCTTGAGTATTTTTTGTGTCATTCTTCATCTCAAGTGCACACAGATGAACTGCATTCCAACTGCTTATCCTTTAAAAATGTGAGCTTGTCAGTGACACTTGAAAATCGCAGGAATGCGACTGTGTTTGCTGTTTCGACTTTAGCATTTTTTTTACATTTAACTAACGAGTGAGACTCAATAAAACTTTGAATGGTTTAACAGACTTAACATTAAGAATTTTGTATTCAATAAAAGTTTAATATTAATGATTAATACTCAAAAATCTTTCGGGGGAAATTCTCTAAATGAAGTCGAAAACTGAATTCAAATTGCAGCTTAGTGAAAAAATCCGGTCGTACGAAAAACGACTTTGATTCATAAAAGACAATGTTTAATTTTAATATTTTTCTTAATATGTAGGTACTGTAATTACAGATGCACTAGCTTTCCGCCCGCGGCTTCGCCCGCGTGGAATTCGGTTATATCGCGCTTTTTAGATTTCCCTCGGGAATATAAAATTTTCCGGGAAAAAAAGTAGCCTATGTCCTTTCTCAGGGTCTAAAGATTGTCTGTGCCAAATTTCACCAAAACCGGTTGAGAGGTTTAAGCGGGAAAGCGTAACAGACAGACAGACAGAGTTACTTTCGCATTTATAATATTAGTATGGATATGAAATTACTTGTTTTTTTAGTAGCATATTTGTGTATTCGCTGTTAATTTAGTTTGTATGTTAATATAGTGCACTTTTCGAACGTCAAAGATGGCTTGAGCTTTGTGGGCCTTCTTAGTGTTTTTCTTTTGTACGTCCTACGTTGGACCGGTCACGCCTACTTAGTCAGCTGTGCTTTGAAAAGTCAATAGTTGATGTAGGATATGGGCATTTAGAAGGTCACCTAATAGTTGGAGGAGGTGTTTGGTCACATTTTGAAGACTGGTTTCGACTAGTATTCCAGCTGTAGGCGATTGGGTATCAGTACCTACATTTCATATCGTTTAATTTATTTTCTAGAGTTTCCTTGATTTTTGGTATATGTATAAAAATAATTTTCTTATTCAAATAAATACTACTTCTTTCCTGAAGATGTTCGCAGATAAAAAAAAATACTTGTTATGATAAATATTCATAAACAATTAGTTGATGAACAATAATAATGATAAAGTCTGTTTCAAGTCCCATCAAAAATCCTTTTGAAACGACAGCATATTAAATATATCGCAGGGAAATGCTAAATATTAAAAAAAAAAAATCACTCACCGACTATAATTTTGAACAAATTCACACACTGCAAAATACTAACGTAAACACTCTAACGGTCGAAAATCACAGAAAACACAAAAAGTTCGTCCGTCCGTTGCAACTTGCAGTTACCCACTGGTCCTTACCTGAACTAATCGGAGAAAAAAAAAACATTTTGACGGATAAGTTTGCCTTGTCAAGGATGCCGACCCCCTGTCGCTGTTCCTGATACAGCAATTTTAATAACGGCGGTCCGAAATGTAACAAAAAAGTACCTATTTCAGCGGAATAGGAGATATTTTTGCATGAATTAACCGTCAAAAAGCAGCAAATAGTGTCTGGCCTTATGTCAAAAATGTGTAAAGCAGATATTTTTATTGTAAAAAAAAATCACTTTTAGCCCGGAATGTAGTTATTTTCGAGGAAATATGTTACCTGTGTATTATATAAGACTAATCAGTTACGTTTTGTTTGACTTTGAGATGATGTAAACGATCATTTATTGTGACCATAGTATTTTTGTTAGTGGGTATCAAATGGGTGGGCGGGAACTTTCACAAAAAGAGGTTTTTATCGTGTCTTTTTTTAGCAAAATCTTTGGATTATGTCATTGGAACGGTCACTTTATTTATTGTTAGGCTTTTTGTGGGTCATTTTAAATCGATTTGAAACTAGTTCGAAAGGCCAAATAGGAGAGTTATGAAGGTCCAGAGTTTTATAGAGTCAATAAAATTTTAGGATGTGTAACGGAAGCAATAAATTATTTTTAAGTAAACTTGGGACTATTTTTGTTTATGTTTGCATTTTACCTTAAAATATGGAATAATATTAGAATACACTTTGTTTTTCTGAATTTGCAATAACTATTTATTGTCTATTTGTTTAAGAAATGGTCTTACAAACTAAAAATTACTATAGCAATATTCATAAATTTAGGAAATTTACAATACGCCGCCTCTTAATCAGTTATTTACTCTAGTAAAGTGTATTTTAAGTAGGTTTTTGAGTGACTATTTGTAACAATAAGGTCGTAAAATATTTTAGTTGTAATGAAATTTTAACATTGTTAAAAGTACAAAAGTTTTTTTTTCAGCGAAGGTTATGAAAGGCGGTATTTTAAAATATTTTATCGTAAATTTTACAACAGGGTAATTAATTTTTGAGCAATTAAAAAGACAAAATTTATGTGGTTTCTGGTTAATTTCCTCAGGTGTTACAATTTTATGTAACTCGCAACAAAGTTTTTTTTTTCTTTTAATACAGAGTAAGTAATTTAAGATTTAATATAACTATAAATTGTGTTTAATACCCTCCTTTAAACAGTAAAACATTCAAATAAAGACTTATATAGATTGTAATATGTGGTTTCGTATTTTTTTCCGAGAATTAAGTACTTTTCATCACTGGTTTTTAGATTCGTTTGACGATTAAAATCCATTCTGGTCTTTCATACGTCTTAAACGGAAAATACAAGTAACATTAATTGTTTCTAAATGTATATATACTTATCTGATTCACATTTCCTTATTTTATAACCTATTTTGAGAATGACTGTCATCATCATCTCAGCGTTAATCCCAGTCGCATCCGTAGCTTTTCAGCTTTGGAGTCTGGGGTCCGCTTTACCGGTCTAACTGCTGATTTTGGCTAAACTTCGATATTTTCCGTGAAGCGACTGCCGTCTGACCTCCACAACCCGAAGGCGATATCATAGAATAAAGAGGGGAAGTAGGTTATCTGCGACCCAATCCGCGATTTAATTGCCTACTGTCTTAGGGTTGACGACTGTCCGCGCTTCGTCGGTTACGGTTGTCGCCCAAACCGCTAACAAATATTTATAGACTAAGAGCTTATGTTTAAATTATTTGCTTAGTATTTAGTTTACATATACTAGTCAGTTTTTTTTTTTGTAATTTTTATTTTTAGTTTTGTACACATAAAGAACCATATTTATTTTTATTTTTAATTAATACAAATATAAATAATACAAACATAACATCTATTGAATCACACATTTAATACAAAATTACAAATTAGCTACAGAAAAATACCTACTTTCTTCGGTTTCGACTATTACGAAACGCGTTGTTATTAAACTTTAATGTGTAATATATCCGTATCCTTGTAAATAACTTTTAGAAATATAATTTGAAAAATATAAGTCTTTTATTTGTTCATAAATAGACATACCAACTTTGCAGTTTATGTGATCATTTTTTAAAAGCTAATGTGCCGAAAAGCCGTGACGCGCGAACCTCGTTCCGTGCTTGCCGCGACTAGCGCAGTCATAGGCACTCTAATATTGTGTTTAGGTGTGCGTGCGGCGACGCATAGATACTATGGCGCACACATACAAGCCGCGCGCGGTCCGTTTGTATGAAGATAACGTACTTCCCTCTCTTTATTCTATGGCGATATCGAAGAATTGCAGTTAGACCAATTATTGTTAGACTTTTGAGGGCTCCAACAACCCGTAACGAGTGCCACTAGATTTTCGTATGGCTAATTTGAGAATGATTTTAATAAACATACCTATACATATATATATGTACTTCATAGATTAGTACAATTATAAACCTTATATACCTGAGTATTATGATAGCTTTATAATGATGCAAAGTTATCGTTAATTCTAAGCAAACCAACGCGCCAATATTATCACTGTTTTTCGGCCAAAATGTTATCTTCTATCCTTTTCTTGTTGATATAGAAAGAAAAAGATGCAGTGAACTTTAAATTAGTTTAATTTGAACAAGAGAATCGGCGCCACAAACTAAAATAAATTTAAATTCAGTGGACAGGTAAGGGTCATAAGTGCATTTCCACTTTTGAACTTTATTGCACTAACAATAACTTACTGACGGAGTGTGTCAGATTTCAGTCCGCCAGAGAGGATCTAGTTAGAGAGCTAAATTTAAATGTAAACGATGTTTGTATGTACCATCATATATTGTCGACACCAACCTCTGGAGCTGCTTATAAATTAATTAAGTTTGTGTTATTACGTTTTGCGGTATAAAGTAGGTTTTTTATTGTAGTTTTTTTTGCTAATATTATTAATTATAAGGTCTGATGGGACTGGCATGTACAATAATTGTATAAAAGTCCCTAAAAATAAATAAAGAAAAAAAAAAAATAACTGTCAAAAGTGGTACTCCACTTTTGACCCTTACTGTAAATTTTTCTTTTACAAAGACAGAGGATAAATATTATCTTAGTCCTAATAAATTAGTCAACGCCGGAGCCATTTTCAGTCGCTATGTATTAAACACACCTAAAATTGCTATGGAGTACCTATCTTAAGAGGGGACTCTAGTGCTGGGGAATTTGGAAAATTGTTATTTGAAGAAACTATTGCCGTCGCACTGCTTCCAACCTCTCCCGGTAAAGTGCGAAAAGGACAGTTGCAGCTCAGGCTGATTTCATCTACAAAAACGTTGACCAAAAGACGTTTCGTGTTCCGCTGTTTTCTATCTCAATTGTTTTTATATCAAAATTTAGAGGAAAAGTATAGCCATGCTTCGATTATTTTATTTTTTGTCAAAAACTTATCACGTTTGTCTAATAGTCCTCTGAACATCACGGTAAAGATGGGTTATAATTCGCGATTTTGAGGCATCGTATTTCTTTTATTAATCAAGTTTCGGAAAAAGTCAATGATAGGGGACATATAATCATGGTGTTAAATTGTAGAAAAAAAAAATAATTGCTCTAAAAGCATTATCCACGAAGAAAACAGCGGAATACATTTGTATAGAGAAAGCACCACTAGAGTTCCCTCTTAATTTGTTAAGACTATACCTACTAATATTAACTTTCTGTTGACATAGAAAGATCATCATCATCCCAGCGTTAATCCCAGTCGCATCCGCAGCCTTTTCAGCTTTTGGAGTCTGGGGTCCGCTTTACCAGTCCAACTGCTGATATGGCTAAACTTCGACATTTTCCGTGAAGCGACTGCCGTCTGACCTCCACAACCCGAAGGCGACATCGAAGCATTGCAGTTAGACCAATTGTTGGATTTTTGAGGGCTCCAACAACCCGTAACGACTGCCACTAGATGTTCGTATGGCAACCGGGACCAACGGCTTAACGTGCTTTCCGAGGCACGACCAGACCAGTGCAAATATTCATATTCATGCATACAAATACTTGCACTGTGCGGGGATCGAACCCGCGCCACCCTGCGCAGCGGCCGCGTCCGCTGCCGCTACGCCACGGAGGCTGTCGACATAGAAAGATACAGAACCCAAATTGAGTTTAGTTTTTGAACATTGTGTTCTACTTACTTATCATAATTAGTATTTTCCTTTGAAAAACACTTACACGATCACTGACACACCTCACCACGTAACCAACCACTAATCAAATTACGATCATTTCTCACCAATTCGAACTCAACTCGAATGAATCACCAATAAAATCGCATGAAAATAGGCACGAATTCTTAGAATATGACGTAATAACGATCTCTATAAGTCTTATCACAAGGAAAGCGCGTCTATCAGTGGTAAACTACGAATGTAAACAAAATCCTCTGCCATACAGTTTTATGTTAGCCTTATCTCAAATTATGATAAAGACCTTGGAAATTGGTGTTTGTCATAAACCTATACACATACGTGTAAAGGAAAATCAGCCTTATATCTAAAGACATAGAGCAGGATCTACATGGATGGTGCGGGTTGTAAATTGTATCAGAAGTAATAATGTTTTTCAAAAACGTAATGGATGGGAGAGATTAGTAAAAAGAATTTTTAAAGGGCTTTTAAAAACTGCTTTGACGCACTTAATTTTTTGTGTGATGATTTGAATCTCAACTTTGTACATACAACGTCATATAATGTTTATGCGAAACCTCGGTGCGCTTTCCTCTGTAGGCCATAACATCGGCTGCCGGCAGAAGTTACCACCCACCAGACAAAGTCTTGCCGCCAAGTGATTCGTCGTGTTCCGGCATGATGTCTGGTGAAGCCGTACGGAGGACGGGTCTGGGCAGTTGTGTTGCAATGTGTGGCGGGTACGATGCGCCAAATGTTGTTGTGTCGGGAGTTTGGTCGTGGAGAGTCTCCAGATCAATCTCCCTCTAGCGCAGCTTCGTTTGGTCGTGTTGGTCTTGGATTTAACATTGCATCACCTCGCTCAACTGCCGTCATCCTTCCTATTCCTTAGTTTTTTAAATGAATAGGCTTAATAAACTAGTGCGCTTTACCATCAACGATTGCATCACTGCTTACCATCAGGCGGGATTGCAGTCAAGCACTAGTTTATAATAATTAAAAAAAAAAAAAACTGAATATAGTTTGCTCAGAATAAGCAACTGATTCGATTCCAATCATTTTTACATCATGTTATATTTTTTCACAAATACATTTAGAAATTGTTGCAGAGTGGTTACCGAGCGGTTACGATAGATCATAGTACTTGCCCCGCGCGCACAGCTGACGCCAGAGGTCAATGCACTGCGGTCGCCTGCCCGTGCGAAGCTTTGACTATATTTTTGTTGGGACAGCCAATTAGAATAGCACGCTCATAACTTTGTGGTATTTCATTATATCTTTTTGAAATTTTGTACATTGATTCTTTACTTAAAATACTGGACACGTGTTAATAATAATATACTTAGCTTCCGCTGTCGACTGCGACCGCATTGTAGTCTAATCCTATTTATATTATACTAGCTTTCCGCCCGCGGCTTCGCCAGCGTAGAGTTCGGTTATATCGCGCTTTTTAGGTTTCCCTCTGAAACATCAAATTTTTTCGGGATAAAAGGTAGCCTATGTTCTTTCTCAGGGTCTAAAGATTGTCTGTGCCAAATTTCATCAAAATCGGTTGAGAGGTTTAAGCGGGAAAGAGTAACAGACAGACAGACAGAGTTACTTTCGCATTTATAATATTACTAGCTTTCCGCCCGCGGCTTCGCCCGCGTGGAGTTCGGTTATATCGCGCTTTTTACATTTCCCTCGGGAACATCAAATTTTTCCGGGATAAAAGGTAGCCTATGTTCTTTCTCAGGGTCTAAAGATTGTCTGTGCCAAATTTCATCAAATCGGTTGAGAGGTTTAAGCGGGAAAGCGTAACAGACAGACAGACAGACAGACAGACAGAGTTACTTTCGCATTTATAATATTAGTATGGATAAACCTGTGGCATTCGGTAACAATGCAACGTTTTGCTAGTCAAAGAATTTTTGAAATCCAAACTATTTTATTACTTCGAACCAATGTGAAAGGAATCAATCAAATGTGAAAGACGGAGAATACAAAAAGAAATACAAACCAAAAACGAAGATCAAAATCAAAGTCCTTTAAATCCCCATCTAATTTAATTATTCATAACCCGCAGGTCATCTTGGTATAAAAAACATCCGTCCCTGGATTCCATATTTGGAGAATGGATTCCATCTGAAGCCTCATAATGGAATATATACGTTACAAAGACGAGAGTAAGCGCTTGGTCCTTTTGCTCCTATTTAAGGATAATTTAGTTTATATTGTCAGCATAGATGTGATATGGGATGATTGGAAAGCTGTGGATACGCTTCGTGTTATTATTAACGTAAAACCTTTTTTTATAAAAAAAAAACTGACTGTGACAAAGGTGAGACTTCATTGTAATAAGAAAGGGATCGCAAATGCATCACTGGTAATCATCATCATGTTAGGCCAAACTTCGAAAGTTGCCCACTGCTAGACATTAAAGGCCTCTAGGCCCAAGCATCGCAGATTCATTTGCATTGTATTCAATCGGTTTTGTTCTCCTCACATCAAGAAAATTCACAAACATAGCTAGTAGACAGAAAGATAGACCTTAGGGTCCCTATAATCTGGATGTAGTGTTAAAAAATACACATGCTCTAATAAGAGATCTGATTCAGACTGGGAGACTCATCTAGTCTAAGCCATAATGCAAATAGGTGTATAGATTTCGTGAGGTAGATGCTTCTTCTCCTCCTTCTTCAGCCTATAGAGATCCATTGCTGGACTAAAGCCTCCCCCAAGGCTTTTATTACATTGGAGGGGTTTGCTATAATCCCCACGTTTGGTAGGCGGGTTGGGGATCGCAGTAGTTTGATATTCCACAGGAGAAGCGCTGCTGCCCGCTTCCATGGTGAGAGTTCCCTTAGTTGCATCTTATGACACCCACGGGAGGATATGGGATTGAACTATTCTAAGCCCAGCACCATTCGGTTAGATGCATCTAGGTCAGGATTAATAAAAAGTTTTTTCCTATACAATTGACGTTCATAAGATTGCATTAAAATCTATACTAATATAATAAAGCTGAAGAGTTTGTTTGTTTGAAAGCGCTAATCACAGGAACTATTAGTCCGATTAAAAAAAAATCATTTTGGATAGCCCATTCATACAGGAAGGCTTTAGGCTGTATAATATCACGCTGCGACCAATAGGAGCAGAGCATATAAAAAAACATATCGAGACCTAGATACGCTACGCTTGTAAAACCGCGGCGCGCAGCTACTGTTGATAATAAACTCACATAGATCTAAAAAATACACGCCATACCTAATAACAGCGAAAAGTTGTCTGCTTTAAAAACAATCAGCTACCCTCGTACAAAAGCTTCTGAGCACCCAAGATTGTGTAAGACAGTTAGGGGTCAAAACACGACTTGAATTGTAACTACGGAACAAATTGAGTGTGAATGAAACCGTAAGAGAAAAGATGAGATAAAGGAATGTAATTCGAAACTGAAAGGTTTTTGAGAACAGACCTGAACCTTTCACGTCGAATTGAACGTTGTCTTTCGAATACTAAATTGAGATATATCGCGAAAATGTTAAAATGGAAAGCTTCTGACCATTGTTGATTTTAGATTTTGTTTTAGCTGTGGATTGTAGATGGAATACGTAATATAAAGTTTTTACTTTACTTCATTATTGATAATGTTCGAATTTCTAGCAGACCGTTCTCCTCCTTTGTTGATTTTTATTAATCTCTTCATATATTTTCATATAAAACTTTCAGTATATACAGGACTAGCGGCCGCCAGCGACTTCGTCAGCGTGATGTTAATAGCCTAAAGCCTTCCTGGATTAATGGGCTATCCAAGGCAAAAAGAATTTTTAAAATCGGAACCGCAGTTCCTGAGATTAGCGCGTTACAACAAACAAACATACTCTTCAGCTTTATATATTAGTATAGATTACCTGTAAAGAATCACGCCGTGTTGCAAATTAGGCTGAGAAGCAGCACTTTTAGAAATGTGACATAAGAAACCTTACAACAGGGATGTATCCAAGGTAAGGAAATTAAAAAAAAATAATTATTCCATCTTATAGATAATAAAAAGTAGTCGTGGTGGCCTAGTGGTTAAAACCCCAGCCTCTCAAGTATGAGTGCGCGGGTTCGATTCCAGGTCAGGCAAATACCAATGTAAGTTTTCTAAAGTTATATATACTTTCTAAGTATATCTTAGACACCAATGACTGAAGGTGAAGGAAAACATCTTGAGGAAATCTGGACTTTAAGTCTGAAATCGCCAATCCGCATTAAGCAAGCGTAGTGTTTACGCTCAATCCTTCTCTGTATGAGAGGAGACCTGTGCCCGGCAGTGGGACGATAAAAAGGTTGATGATGATAGATAATAAAAAAATTAAGACCCGTATTTTTTATTTTGTCGAAATTACCAAAAACAACTGAGATATAGCGTATTAAAGTTACGGAGTGGGCGCTAATTACAAAATATATCACGGCGTGACGTCATGCGACATTTAAAATCAATATATCTTCCTAAGTATTTGAATGTAAGAAAAAAAAAAATACATGTTCAATATTTTCTATAAATCTATCTGATAGACATTAAAATCATTTTTAAGATACAACCCAATTGCACAAAGGTCTTAACCAAAAGCAAGCGGTATATCCCCCTAATTCTCTCATTAATGATTGTAAGAATAGCGATCAGTTGAGTGGGATTTAGCTTCATCTGGCCCGCTGAACTTCGTTACCGGCTCAGAAGTACAGGTTGTTTGAAAATTATGTAGAGGGATTTATATGCTTATTTTTGCGAAGGACATGGTTTGTGAGACCTCTGGACATGACTCACAAGGAGCAAGATCAAGATCTTATTGTTCTTTAGATATAAGTGGACGTGACGCATATTTTAACGCAACTTGTCTTTTTTTGTGATCTTTCTCTGTGTCATGTATACCGGAAATAAATCTATTGTGTATCGTTTTTATGCGGGCATTAAGAGCACATTTGGCATTGTGCGCGTTGGTGGACCGATGGGACTCTCCGATGCTGCCTCGCTGGATAAAACTGCACGCAGTCTTTTAGCGATTTTCCACCATCATCGGAGACTCCACTCGACCCGCCACATTGATCTTATCTTAATGTAGTTATAATTATTATTTAATTGATATTAAAACTTTTGGTTTTTAATTTATTTAAATTTGTTTCGTGTGTGTGTAAACTATGGATGTGTGTCTGAAATAAATGATTATTATTATAAAGGTTCCGATATAATGTAGTAAAACTTTTGAAAAAAAAATATGTTGAAAATGTCTCGGCAGTCATACGGCTTTAGGCTTTTCTATATATAGAAGTAATTGCGTATCACACTATCAGTAGCAATGTTGTTTTGACAGTTCAATAACATTCAATGCGTTATTTACGTTGTTGAGTACTTAGATTAATTTTCCGAACAATTGCAGTATTACATATTATCATAGTATTAGCAATATCCTTCAAAATCATCAAGTGTTAAATTGCTGTCAATTAGGGTATGTACAGGAACACTTGTTTCAAGAGCAAAGATAAATGTATGAGTAACCATATCGATGTAATGTTGATGGATCATTATCATACTAACCTTATTTTCAATTAAAACAACAATGCATTGGTTTTCCCCAAAGCTTCTATGCTACTAAATATTCACTTACAAAAAAGAAAATATTTTGCTACTTGCATTGCCAAAATTCTTATTAATTTAGTAGGTATGTCAAATGGGTTATTCAAACAATCGGTGAACAAAATGACGAAATTAAAACTAAAACCAAATATACGGTACGTGAATGTCAAAATTTACCCAAAAATTATTATATTCATACTTGTGTTGGGGTTTTCAATCATTCAATAATCCGATCCTGTCCCTTACTGCTCTACCCCAGCGAAGGGTTAACCTGAGGTCCGTATCCAACAGAAGGATTATAAATACTATATCATATTCACTCTTGCTTTGAAAACACTTCAATTGTAGTTAGACTGAAGCACCGCCGCTCGCAAATTATTCCAGGCCCTCGATGAACGCGATATAAAAGACGAAGCGAAACGGCGGTGAATAGGCTACATTATTGTCAGCCGGAGTTTTTCCATTCTAAAGTTAAATAAATGTGCCTGCCTTCAACAAGAATGGCGAACATATACAATATATGTAAAGAAAACCCTGTCCGATCCGTGAAGGTATTGTTAGGTATCGATAACTGATTCTACTAATGCCTACAAAGCCGGGCTAAACTTAAAAAAAAAATCCCCCTAAAAAAATAAATATTATTGTCAGCCGGAGTTTTTCCATTCTAAAGTTAAATAAATGTGCCTGCCTTCAACAAGAATGGCGAACATATACAATATATGTAAAGAAAACCCTGTCCGATCCGTGAAGGTATTGTTAGGTATCGATAACTGATTCTACTAATGCCTACAAAGCCGGGCTAAACTTAAAAAAAAAATCCCCCTAAAAAATAAATATTATTTCGCAAAAAGAGGTAACTTAAAACATGAGTGGTAGGCCATACAGGCGCGGGCGGAGAGGGGCAGGGCACGCGGCACGCGGCCGCATCGCTATTGGATCAGAATTATACCGCCAAAAATAAAGCTGTCACTTTTTTAAAATTAGCAAATTTTGGGAGGCATTCCACGAAGCGCAGCCAAACGAAGCGCAGCTAGAGGAAGCGCATCTAACGTATTCCACTAAGCACACCCGTAGCTGGGCTTCAAATAATAATATTAAAATTATTAATTTTCTATTCCACGAAGCGCACCTATGAAATATCACTCGCATAGTGCAAGGACAATGAAATAAAATATCGATAGAAGAAAATATTTATTATTTAAAAGACGAACTTAAATTTCTAACATCATTCAGTTTCGTTATAATAATGTGTGGTGTATGTGTGTGTGTGTGTGTGTGTGTTATTTGTGTGTGTGTGTTATTTGTGTGTGTGTGTGTGTGTGTGTGTGTGGTCATATTGACATTCTTACTATTTAAAATCACAGATTGTTTCACCATTCTCTATCTATAATAAATAATCATTATTTCAAAAAAAATTTTTTTTTTTATTGTTTGTCAAAAATTGCAATAATTATTCTGAAATTAGAGTAAAAATGCCTAATTCAAAGCATCAAAAACACGCTGAAATCAAAAATAAAATAATCGAAAACACAGTGAACGATTATAAAAATGGCTCAATTTCAGTTGGACATTGTCTAGAGAAATTAAGATTCTGATTAATAATAATTTATTAAATTAATAAGTATAGATACTAAATTGTCCATTTCTTCAAGATTATTTAAGAATCGAAGAAAATATTGTGATTTGTGATTTAACAATCTGTGATTCTACATAAAACTATGATATTTTTATTATTATTTAAAAGCTAAGGAAATCAACATAGATCTCATCTCTATAGGAAACTATATTTACAATGTTTATAGGTATTTGTCAGTTTTTATTGTAATTATGAAACAATCTGTGATTTTTTATGTTAAGTTGTAATGTTATAAGAAAACTTCAACATTAATCTCTATGTAAAAGAATATTTACAATGTTTTTTTTTTATATTTCTCCAAGTTTATATTGTAATTATAAAACAAACTGTGATTTTTAATGTTAAAGTAGAGTATTTTTATTATTCATTAATAGGTAGTTCTAAGAAATTGTCAACATAGATCTCTATGTAAAACAATATTTAAAATGTTTTTTATATTTTTCCAAGTTTTTATTGAAATTAGTAAACAATCTGTGATTTTTTTTATAGAGTATTTTTATTATTCATTAATAGGTAGTTTTAAGAAATTTTCAACATAGATCTCTATGTAAAACAATATTTAAAATGTTTTTGATATTTTTCCAAGTTTTTATTGAAATTAGTAAACAATCTGTGATTTTTTTTATGTTAAAGTAGAGTATTTTTATTATTCATTAATAGGTAGTTTTAAGAAATTTTCAACATAGATCTCTATGTAAAACAATATTTAAAATGTTTTTGATATTTTTCCAACTTTTTATTGAAATTAGGAAACAATCTGTGATTTTAAATAGTAAGAATGTCAATATGACCACACACACACACACACACACACAAATAACACACACACACACACAAATAATACACACACACACACACACACACACACACACACACACACACACACACACACACATACACCACACATTATTATAACGAAACTGAATGATGTTAGAAATTTAAGTTCGTCTTTTAAATAATAAATATTTTCTTCTATCGATATTTTATTTCATTGTCCCCGCACTATGCGAGTGATATTTCATAGGTGCGCTTCTTGGAATAGAAAATTAATAATTTTAATATTATTATTTGAAGCCCAGCTACGGGTGTGCTTAGTGGAATACGTTAGATGCGCTTCCTCTAGCTGCGCTTCGTTTGGCTGCGCTTCGTGGAATGCCTCAATTTTGGGGAAGTTGGAATTAATTCGCGGGAAAAAAAGATTATTTAAAAATTCACTAGTATTGTTACTAAGATGATTATGTAAAATTTCATATTATATTTGGTCATGTGTTTGCCTAACCTTTATTATTCTTACGGGTCGGACAGGGTTTTCTTAACATATTGTATATGAACTTACTTCATCCACCATTTAATTAAACTCAAAAAATTAGTGTTTACGTCTGACAACAATTTAAGTGTCTTCAAGGCTAGAGTGAATAGGCTCTGAATAAACTAGCGCGCTTTACCAACAACGATTGCATCACTGCTTACCATCAGGCGGGATCGCGGTCAAGCACTAGTTTATAATTTAGGTATACCTATATACATAAAGAAGGACGACTCACTGTACGATGGGTCGTCCAATGATGGAACGGAGATGGAGAACTAAAGTCCGTATTACAGAAGGAAATTCAAGCATTGATCTCTGTTTAAGCATTACTTAAAACTAGTTTCAACCAATCAAAAGGCTTCAAACGAGACTTAAGTAGATCTTGAGTTTTGAGTGACGTTCTGTAATACGGACCTAAGTCATGAGATTCCCTCGCACACTCTCCAAAGCGCATCCGATAGTATAGAACACCGACAGGCTGGCAATTCAAACATACGGTTACTAAATATTCAAATTTGCATAAACAAATAACAACAACCTATACATATTCAAAATGTGGGACAAGCCGCGCATTGACTAGTAAGTATGATTAATAGATAAAGTGAGACAGGTCGGGACTACGTATTATTGGGACTGTCCTAAATAGGCTAGGAGTTCGTGGAAGCCCTTACTTTATGTATTGTGAATTTGTTGGGATGAAAGTTACTGTGTACTTTGGAATATCGTTATGACGTCATATTTTGCGGGGTAAGCACGTAATTGAGTGTTAGTTATTTGCGTAAAATGGCCGTTTAGACAGTTTAATATTATATTCTGGGCGATGATAAACTTACTAATATTTTAAATTTGAAAGTGGGTTTGTTTGTTTGTCCCGCTTTCACGTCTAAACTACTCAACGGATTTGGATCAAATTTGGCACAGGGATGGATAGGATTTTTTTTCCCGATAATCTCACGAGTTGAGCACTTGAAAAAAGACGATGATCCCTGAGTTTGATTTTTTTTTTAATAATTTAATCTAGTGCTTGACTGCAATCCCGCCTGATGGTAAGCAGTGATGCAATCTTTGATGGTAAAGCGCACTATTTTATTAAGCCTATTCACTTAAAAAACTTCGGAATAGGAAGGATGACGGCAGTTAAGCGAGGTGATGCAATGTTAAACCCAAGACCAACACGACCAAAATTGATGCTGCGCTAGAGGGAGATTGATCTGGAGACTCTCCGCGACCAAACTCCCGACACAACAACATTTGGCGCATCGTACACGCCACACATCGCACCACTACTGCTCAGACCCGTCCTCCGTACGGCTTCACCAGACATCATGCCGGAACACGACGAATCGCTTGGCGGCAAGACTTTGTCTAGTGGGTGGTAACTTCGCCGGCAGCCGATGTTATGCCTGTATGATTCGGCTATTTCTTCTCAGAGATAGTCAGGAAATGCCGGCTCCATCTAGTTTAAAAAATATGACATGTAAAAGTGATTAGTGATCCTACTTGCTTAATAAACGATTTCATTTCATTTAATTTTATTTCAGTTCGTAGCCGCGGGGCTAGTTTTGAATAAGTGCCATTATTTTCTGTTTCTTGTCTTCTTTATATCAACTGGGTAAGAAAGTTACTAAAAACAAAATTAAAAGAACTACTTTATGTACACTTGAAAAATAATTAAATTAGTTAATCCTACTAAACTTCTCATACTAAGATCTTTTAGTAATTCTGATTTACCATACATCAATTATTACCTATTTTCGCGGATTTCGGACATCCAATGACATTTACCTAATACTTTGCATTCGTATTGTTAATTCAATTCTATTGAAATAAGTTTTTCTGACTTTACAGATAGCTGTGCTGCTGCTGCAGAGTATGATCCACCATTTCTACCATTTTATAATTATAAACTAGTGCTTGACTGCACTCCCGCCTGATGGTAAGCAGTGATGCAATCGTTGATGGTAGAGCGCTCTAGTTTATTAAGAGGCTATTCACTATAGCCTTAAAGACATTTAAATTGTAGTCAGACGGATACACCTTCCGGCCAAACACTCAAACGTGATGTAGGGCGGTCGTTTTAGGGGACGGTCTTATCTAACATTGGCGCTCAGAAAAGGACTGATTCTCAGCCTAGTTTGAATAAGTGACTTTTAAAGTTGACTTCCATGCGCACCACAAAGAGATGTCAGCGCAATGTGATGGGTTTCGTCAGGAAAAATGCCTGCCAAAGACGCGGGTTGTACAATGAGACACCGTGATCCCTGGCACCGGCAGGTTTAGTCAGTAAAAGTGTGACATCACTCCGCCCAGACTGGTACAAAAGGTTAGGAAGCGATATTTTTTTTCTATAGAAGTAAGGTTGTTCCCACACTAGGAATTTCTCCTGTGTCGTGGGTGCGTTTTCAAACATGTAAATTAAACATCCAGATCCGGAAAAACTAAACGTAGGTCATAGAAATTATATGTTTTTTATTAGCTTCACTTGTATGTTTGCTTGCTTGCTAGTTTGTTTGCTTGCTTGCTTGTTTGCTTGTTTGTTTGCTTGTCCGTCTCTAACTCTATGGACTACTAGTAAGCGGCTCATTACTGTAAAATGTGCCACCGTTTTCAATACGTTCGTTCGTTCCTTTTTGTTTTTAAAGAATATCGAACTTAAAAGTAGTAAATGTTAGTTGAAAAAAAAATGAAAATGTAGTTTAAAAAACTAAAAAAAACATGATTTTAAAAAATATCAAACTAAAAAGTTAAAAAAAAATGAAAAAGCGTGAGGCGCTAAATATACAAAAATTATGGCACAAAGCGCCTCACGCTTTTTTTAAAATTATTTTTAACTTTTTAGTTTGATATTTTTTAAAAGCATGTTTTTTTAGTTTTTTAAACTATATTTATATTTGTTTCATGCAAGAATGGAACCCGCGATTAACCGTGCAGTCGATTTATCACTTAGAAACACACAATTCGATGATTTGCCACCCCAAATAGGAAAAAAATGGCTTAAAAACACAGCTGCTTATTTATAGATAGGCAAAAGCGACATACCTTCGTACATCTGAGCATACTGCGGGAATCCTGCTGCCCTCAGCCATTTGCATGCCTCTGCTGCTTCGATCTCTGAAACAATGCAAATACAAAATAAGTTAGTGAACTAGTGAGTTAGTGAATACTTTAGTGATGATGTTTCATTTTTATACAGGTCAGAAAAAATGTTAAATTAAATTTTGGAGTCCGCTACGTGACTTCTATACAATATGTAAAGAAAACCCTGGTATTGTTGGGTATTGTTAACTGATTCTAATAATGCCACAAAGCCGGGCGAAAATAAAAAAAAATCCCTCTAAAAAGTGTTGTCACTTTTTAAATCTCCCTCTGGCGCAGCATCATTGGTCGTGTTGGTCTTGGGTTTAACATTGCATCACCTCGCTCAACTGCCGTCATCCTTATTATTCCTAAGTTTTTTTAAGTGAATAGGCCTAATAAACTAGTGCGCTTTACCATCAACGATTGCATCACTGCTTGCCATCAGGCGGGATTGCAGTCAAGCACTAGTTTATAATATTAAAAAAAATGTCATATGTTTCATCGTCATCAACCTTTTTATCGTCCGTATCGTAATCACCACGCTTGTTCAATGCGGGTTGGCGATTTCAGACTTAAAGTCCAGGTTTCCTCAAGATGTTTTCCTTCACCTTTTTTAAAATCAGTCATTGATGTCCAAGATATACTTAGAAAGTACATATAACTTAGAAAAGTTACATTGCTACTTGCTTGACCTGGAATCGAACCCGCACACTCATATTTAAGAGGCTGGTGTTTTAACCACTAGGCCACCACGACTTCGGTCATATGTTCACCTAACCTTTATTATCCTTACGGACGGGGTTTTCTTCACATATTGCATAATTAAGTCATATATAGAAAGTCCATCGCTGTGAAAGCTTTTAGAATATATTCTCATCTTAGTTTATTGCTGAGTTTTTATGGGAAAACAATGGAAAAACAGTCGTTACACCAACGCTTCAAAAGTCGTAACGTGCAGTAAATGGAGGTACTATTTAATTTTGTACATAATTTATTGTTGAATTTTGCATAAATACTTCTTTAGTTGGGGTTTAAAATTGTTTTATGAGTATTTAATGGTTTGTAGATTTAAATCTGCGTTGGAGTTTTATTAACTGTGGGTATGGAAGAGGAAATAATATAGGACTTCAAACTTATTTATTTTGCCGTTCTCGTAACAGCCAGCAGGTTAATTGTGTAATACATTGTATCAGTAGCAATGGATTTCATATTGACAGTTCAACAACATTCATTGCGTTCTTTACGTTGTTGAACAGACGCTTTTCTCAAAGATATGGAACATTGGATTAGCAATATACGTCAGAATGTTATGTTACGCAATTGGGGTCCAGTTCCTATTTTTTTAATGATTGAATTTAAATACTCTTTCATACGTATATGTGTGTATTATTATACTATATTAGTATAGTATTGTTTCATAAAATTTGTTGTCGTAATTTTAAAAACGTATACAGTCAGATCTCAGTCGTAATATGTCAAAAATTCGTGTCATAATTTCTATACATTTTTGTGACAAGTTTCTGTCATTGAGATTAGCGGTGGACCTATGGTGGTTCGAACCCCGTCAGGCGCATTACTTTGTGTAAATTATTTCATCACCGCTGCTCTCAAAAGAGTTATGGAAAGGAAAATATCGTGAGCAAACGGCATGTTCAAGAGCCAAAAACTTCGAAGACATGTGACATGTACCAACCCGCACTGGGCAAGCGTGGTAGATTACGGCCCACTCCCTCTCACTGAGAGGAGGCATGTGTCCCAACAGTGGGGACATTAAAGGCTGATTGGGCATTGTCCGTCTGACTACATTCTGAAGGTTTTTAATTAAGGAAATTGGACTTCTGAATTGAATCAGGTATAAAAAAAATTCCAAGATATAACTAATAACATATTTTTTTATTCACGACTATACACAGCCATACAGAATTACTTATAATAAGTTCAGAAAACTCTGCAGCAAAGATTAGGACATTTTTGTTTACACGGAAATACAATTTTCTGGTTTGTTGACTGTCAATATCTACACAGGAAATTAACAATTTCATTTACAAATTAACTCAACGTAGAAATGCTGACAAAATTGACTTATTTTTAGTCGCCATATTTTAATCACTTCTAACATTGACTTCTAAATTCAAATTGAAACAGTGTAATTTTGGTTTAGTAATTTTAAAATTGGAATTTAGATATTATTGTTCTTCTGTCCGCTTATTTAAAATAATAGTTTTTCATTTTCTATTTTTTTTTAAATTTTCAATTTTAGAATGCAAGTGCCTATTTATTCTTAGCGGTAAGTTATGCCACTAATTCCGTTAAACTTTTATCTTTTCATAATTAGTGCACTCATTATACTCAGTGGCGTTACATTACTAATTGGCTCACACAACTAGTCAAGATTCCGAAGTAAAAAAACACAAACAAGAAGGCTTTCACTAATAAATATTAATGTGTCACAACCACTGCACTTGGCCTCTGGGACCCTTAGCAATTGATGGAGGTATCAATCAACTTGTACTAGGCGTCAGAGGTCACAGTAAGGTGGTCGTGTTGGAACTGTTTTACCGAAGTACAATCAGCAGTATTGTGGACGTGACGCGTACAAATGCCTAAATAATGGAGAGAAAAGCGGGTAACGACACGAGTAAAGAATTTGTGGATGCGGTATTTAAAGTTGGTGGAGTGATTATTGCTCTTTACATTTCGAAATTCATCCGCTCAACAACATAAATAACGCAATGAATGTTGTTGAAAAGTCAAAATAAAACCTATTGTTACTGGTAGGCTGATACGCAGATACTGTGCTGGTGGAGTGTGCAAGTATGCGTGACGGTGTTTTGTTTTTTTTTTTAGCAATGGCGATAGAAAGGGAACATATTCGTTCAAGTTTTGTAATAGGAAGTTTGTGTTTCTTTTTACATGTTTTTCATTAGTTTCACTTGTATGTTTGCTTGCTTGCTTGGTTGTTTGCTTGCTTGTTTGTTTGTTTGTCCGTCTCTAACTCTTTAGACTACGAATGAGCGGCTCATTACTATAAAATGTCCCACCGTTTTCAATACGTTCGTCTGTTCGTTTCTTTTTTTTAAAAGAATATCGAACTAAAAATTTGAAAATAAATGTAGTTTAAAAACTAAAAAAACTTGCTTTAAAAAAATATCAGACTAAAAAGTTAAAAATAATTTTAAAAAAAGCGTGAGGCGCTTAATATACAAAAATTATGGCACAAAGCGCCTCACGCCTTTTTTAAAATTATTTTTACCTTTTTAGTTTGATATTTTTTAAAAGCATGTATTTTTAGTTTTTAAACTACATTTATCCAATTATTTTCAAGGCATCAGTGTCTTCATATTTTAGGATGGTAAAGACTCTAATTATACCAAACTTTTTACTTCCACTCTAACGTACCTTATTTCAATGAAACAAGAGTTACAACATTAACAAAATAGATCATTATTTGGATGAATGTGCATTTCTTGAATGTGCTGCTTTAGATTACGTCATCACTTTCCAAAAGCTATAAAAATGTGTTAATTAACAGTCATCGTGTTTTGAAAATTCTTTTTTTTTTATATTATAAACTAGCGCTTGACCGCAATCCTGCCTGATGGTAAGCAGTGACGCAGTCGTTGATGTTAAAGCGCACTAGTTTATTAAGAGCCTATTCACTCTAGCCTTGAAGACACTCAAATTGTAGTCCGACGGAAACACCGCCGCTGGCAAATTGTTCCAGTCCCTCGATGTCCGCGGTATAAAGGAGGAGGCGAACGCTTCGTCCGGATCGTAGTGGTGTTAACAACGTAAGGGTGGAAACCAGCCGTACGACGAATTTAGTATCGTAGCTCTAAATTAGTAGAAGGTCCTATACTCATCAGTGTTGATAATAAAAATAATAATCTAGTAGATAGATCGATTAATGCGATTCGCAATGACTGTCGATGTTACCATTTTACATGACGGGAATCTCGTGAAAGCTGGGAAAGAGAAACAAATGAAATATCTCGACTTGGCACACGAGATTGTTGACATGTGGAATGTGAACTCGGCAGTCTTTGTACCGATTGACGTACCGCCCAATGGTCTGATAGCCAAAAGTCTCGTCCAACATCTATCGAGGCTCTTGTTGTGGTTGGATCAAGGGTCTGATTCAAAAGGCAGTACTCCTTGATACGGTCCCCATCGTGAGGAGGTTCCTGTTTCTGGAGCCTTAACCACCGGCAGCTTGGGCACTGCTCTATTAGGAACTATTTTTAAATGTTTTTAGATAAATGTATTTTTTATATAAATAATTAAAAATGTACCTAAATTAATCTTTATCGTAAACAAACACACATCATCCATAGTATCCATACTAATATTATAAATGCGAAAGTAACTCAGTCTGTCTGTCTGTCTGTCTGTCTGTTACGCTTTCCCGCTTAAACTTCTCAACCGATTTTGATGAAATTTGGCACAGACAATCTTTACACCCTGAGAAAGAACATAGGCTACCTTTTATCCCGGAAAAATTTGATATCCCCGAAGGAAATCTAAAAAGCGCCATATAACCGAACTCCACGCGGACAAAGCCGCGGGCGGAAAGCTAGTATCCTATAAGTACAGATGCACTTACAATATAACACGAAATATCTACACGAATCTATAAAGATCATGTCACCCTGTCTCCTAAACTAGCTAGTCCTGCATATTAGGCCACTCGGGTTTAAATCATCATGTCTTACCAATATCGTAAATACCTTTATCATAAAACCACCATATCAATTAATTACCACCTCCCTACTCCAGTACCTTAGCGGATACTGGCAAAGTGCGCATCGATTTTTCAAAGGGACTTTTAAACGTGTGATTTGTATGGCATCTATTTGTACTAACGACAAAACAGTTGAGTATGTAGGTGGTCAACAATCAATGACCTCTTTCGTGATTGGATAGCTGGACTGTTTGAAAGATGATATGAGTAAAAAGGGGGTAACTGTTAAGGATTAAAAAAAAATTGATGGATGGATGGATGATGGAAAAAAATTGTTGTCCCGAAATAATTTGTGACAATGGCAGGAGACTAACTATGCATTGTGATAGTTATTGAGGACTTTATTGGTGACGCAATCATTGATGGTAAATTGCCTAGTTTATGAAGAGCCTATTCACTCAAAAACACTGAGTGAATAGGTAGGAAAGAAGACGGCAGTTGAGCGAAGTGATGCAATGTTAAATCCAACAACACGACCAACTATGTTGCGTCAAAGGGAGATTGATCTGGAGACCCTCCGCGACCAAACTCCCGACACAACAACATGTGGCGCATCGTACTCGGCACATATCGCAACACAACTGCTCAGAGCCATCCACCGTGCGGCTTCACCAGATATTATTCAGTTTTAATAAGAATAAGGTCTGCAGGATATGTTTTCCTATCTTCGATACGCGTACAGGCAAATTCGTTATACTATGTAGTTTATACTGAGTAGAAAAAGATGAAGAATGAATTTAAGTACTGAATTTTTTTATAAATCCTTTTCTCAAAACGAGGAATTATACGAACGGATGATTCGGTTTGTATAATTCACTCACAGCTTTGATAAAATATAAACGCAATTACCGATCTACTGACTTACTATGACGTGTTCAAACGATCGTTGTTCCAGTGCCAGACAAAGATGGAGTTATACAGGATGAATAGTGCTATCCTTTATTCACAATCACATAACAACAGCGCTAAAACGTCATACTTAGTACGCATCTGTTTGGCTACCATGAGTTTTCATTACGAGACTCGATCATACGTATTGAGCACTTTTGGCGCTCTCATTGGTTAAGAGTTCTTACAACCTAGAAAAGGGCCAACCAATGAGTCAAACGCAGTCGATATCGATGATCGAGTTTTCGTAATGAAAATTCATGGTAGCCACACTGTACACTTTTTAATTTTGCTGTCTATACAAATGTAACCAATCGGCCACCGGCGTAGCGTCGACAGCAAGATGTATGGCCGTTTATGGAAAGATAATACAGGACTGGGACACCACTCTTTGTTTTGAATAATTTGTTACAAGATACACCGAAATAAACCAACGTTATTATGAAGATATTGTTTTTGGGTGGTTGAGATATTGTGGTATTAAATCATTTTAATAATACGTTTGTGGGTGTGGTGAAAGCTGAAGTTATTGCTCATAATTTGTAGTATAAAAGGTGTACATGTCAAATGTAATAAAATCGATTTTTCTTGAGGAGAAATACAGTAATAATTCGGTGGTAACTGCTGTATGTTATATGGGATATACACTTTATTTAAATGCCGGTTTAATAACCTGTGAAAAAAGCAACACCATTGATAAATATACGGATGTTGTGGAGAGCGAGCGAACCTAGAACTTAGCATTAATTTAAGGAAAAAATAAATTACGGACAGGTAATAGCATTCCAACAGTATTTTCTCAGTCAAGTTGACAATCAAAAGCATAGAGAAAATCATAAAGTATACAACAAGTACCTAAATAGAATTAATTAAAAATTATTTACTAAAATAAACAATCTTATTACAAAACGAAATCTAACTTTAGTTTGAGAATTAACCGATGGAATTGCATGATTTAATTCCCCCATCTCCGTTCCACCAGCGGACGACCCGTCGTACGGCTGGTTTCCACCCTTACGTTGTTAACACCACTACGATCCGGACGAAGCGTTTCGCCTCCTCCTTTATACCGCGTACATTGAGAGGACTGGAATAGTTTGCCAGCGGCGGTGTTTCCGTCGGACTACAATTTGAGTGTCTTCAAGGCTAGAGTGAATAGGCTCTTAATAAACTAGTGCGCTTTACCATCAACGACTGCGTCACTGCTTACCATCAGGCAGGATTGCGGTCAAGCGCTAATTTATAATATTATAAAAAAAAAAACCTTTGAGTCAGTATTTGTATTTCGAACTTTATTTAGATTTCTTTTTTCTTGTTCTGGCACTCCACGGTTTGTGTTAGCCAATGACGAGATTTATTTAGATTTATGCTGTTTACGCAAAGTTCTTAATTCAAAAGTGACAACTTAGTACCGAACTAAGCTGTCATTTTCATATGGAGATGGGAGTTTTAACCAGCCCCCTAATCGGCGAACACATTTTTGTCAAATTATTGCGACTAGTTAGTATTAGCCCATTGGTCCGTTCGGTCCAAACGATCCCAACTGATCCCAACTAGTCGCAATCATTTGACAAAAATGTGTTCGCCGATTAGGGGGCTGGTCTAAACAAAATCCTTGTTTTTTAATACGGAGGAAAGAGTTCAATGCTGCTTTTATTTAGCAAAACGCTGTAGGAGAAATGTAAAAATTTACGCGGGCTAAGTCGCGGGCTAAAGCTAGACCTACAAATATTACAATTATGAAAGCTTTTCATGTACTAAGTTTGTTGCTCTTTCACGCAAAAACTACTGAACTGATTTAGATGAAATTTGGCAAACAGATGCCTTATCACCAGGATTAGGTGTAATTCAGTAACTTCTTCATATTAATCTGTCTCAAACGAAGCATATTAATCATTGAAGGTTGTGTACAGGAATAATTGGACTTCAGATTTGTGTACTGTATGTTGTATTAACTCTGTTGATTGTCGTGGTCTGTAGTCTATCACTGTACTTATCCATACTATCCATACTAATATTATAAATGCGAAAGTAACTCTGTCTGTCTGTCTGTCTGTCTGTCTGTTACGCTTTCCCGCCTAAACCTCTCAACCGATTTTGATGAAATTTGGCACAGACAATCTTTAGACCCTGAGAAAGAACATAGGCTGCCTTTTATCCCGGAAAAAATTGATGTTCCTGAGGGAAATCTAAAAAGCGCGATATAACCGAATTCCACGCGGGCGAAGCCGCGGGCGGAAAGCTAGTTAAATAAAATAAAAAATAAATAAATACAATAGTTTTTATCCGGATTGAAACCTAGGCGGGTGAAACCGTGACACATTTGGTTGACAATAACTTGCGACGTGTAGTAATTCATAGCGACTAGCACAATATTAATATCTAAATATTGAGCATTAATTCGATCGGTAGTCAAGTATTATTACTTCAATAACTTCAGATAGAAATTAATTTGTCATAAGTACAGGCATACCAAACCACAATCCATACTAATATTATAAATGTGAAAGTATCTCTGTCTATCTGTCCGGCTTTCACTCCAAAACTACTGAACCGATTGTAATGAGATTTGGTACACAGATAGTCTAGAGCCTGAGAAAGGACATAGGTCATATAACATCCCGCTATGACCAATAGGAGCAGAGCAGTATCAAAAAATGTTGTGAAAACGGGGGCAACGCGGACGTACATATAGCTCCATTATTTTAACAGGCGCTTATTTTATATCAACACGCGGACGGAGTCGCGGGCAACAGCTAGTGATTAAATATTTGTGGTTTGGTATGTGCCTTTATATGTTTGTAAACGTACCCACGATACAGGAGACACTCCAAGTGTGGGGAAACATTTAAAAAATAAAAATACAAGAATAAATAATACTATAAACATATTTAAACACATATTGGTGGCCCTTTAACCAGTACGGAAAATATGTAAGAACTAACTGCTATGCCAAAATAATGAAAAAAATTACACATCTTCGCTTACAAATATTAGATTAATATTTTCGCAATAGCAGATTAATCGCCATATATTTCGAAGCAGCTGACATCTGTATTTATGAAGCCAACTTTTGTAACTGCCAAATTTTGCAGCTGCCTAGCAGATGCAAGTAAAGTGCAGTATGTTTAGATGGTACTTTAGTAGTAGAGCCAAATGGGGTAGTTGACTAAAAAAAACTAATTAGTCCGTCAGTCCGATTTCCAAAAATACTAGACACGTATTTTTTATTTGTTCATGTAAACAAAAAATGAAGACGACACAGTGCGTTGAAAACTCGTGTGACGTCACTGCATGCTACACTTTTTAGCGAGCAGTGACGTCACCAGCCACCTCTCCTGATCTTTGATGCCTTTCATATTTGTCAATTTTTATTGATTTGATAAAACAAAATACACGTATCCAATATTTTGCTATAATCTGAATGACGGACTAAATAGAATCAATCAAATCAGGAAACATCCCTATTGTAAGAAATGGACTCAATAACGTCAATTCTCTTGTGCTCAAATTAAACAAAATTTTTGCATTTTCCATATCTTTTGACACGTACTTTTACATAATTTGGCCTATAAGTAGTTGTCCCGGGTCTGGTTGTTTATGTTTGTGAGTTTGAATGTTTGTAAACGCACCCATGATACAGGACTAATTCTTAGCGTGGAGAGACGTAAAAAAATATGTATATGAATTTAAATATATGTAAAAGCACCCACAATACACTGAGTTCATAATAGGGAGCAAAGTTAAAAAAAAAAATGAAATAATAAAACTTCGCCTCATTGACGTGTAGTACCTCTGGTAAACAAGAATTAGGTCCAACACCAAAACAATGGATTGCAGGAAATCTGACCCAATTTCAAAGAAAGAAAAGCCTCTAGTTGAATGCATTGAAGTGGATAATTTGTTTTTTGAGCCTATTTTCAGTTCTTGTTGTAAACAATATTATACCGGTTGCCAAAAACTGGATGTTATGAACGAATTAAATTAACCCGCATTGTTTTTCCTTCCTTAATTTTGTGGTTTGGACAACCATTCTTTGGACACATTTGTTGGAAAAATTTACTGGGGAAATAGGGATGTGACCAAGGTATGAAAATCAAAAAAATAATTAGTCCGTCTTATAGATAAAAACAAATTAAGACCCGTATTTTTAATTTTGTCGAAATTACCAAAAACTGCTGAGATCATATAGTGTATTAAAGTTACGGAGTGGGGGCTAATTACGTCGCATGACGTCACGCCGTGGTACAAAATATACCACGGCGTGACGTCATGCGACATTTCAAATCAATATATCTTCCTAAGTATTTTAATGAAATAAAAAATAAAAATACGTGTTCAGTATTTTTTATAAATCTATGTGATGGACATTAAATTATTTTTTAGGATACAACCCAATTACCTTCAGATTGTTTAAAGGAAAAATTGAAGCCGTACGTTAAAATTCTTCGATTTTAGACCCAGACGGATAGCATATACAAATTCGCTTATGAAATCTTTGATGTAAATTATACTATTATATACAAGGCAAATTCTTATTATTAATAATTCAATGAAGGCAAATTTCTTTAATAGATTTTCAACTTTATACCTAAAACATTAAGGTTCAAGATTGAGAAAGTTAGACAGTTTCAGCTGACGTCTGCGCATCTTTCAAACACGTCATCTTTTCATTTAATAACAAATACATAACTATTTTTAATCTTACGCAACTCTTCAAAACTTGTTGAAATGTATGTGAAGTGAAGTGAAACATCAAAAGATTGGCAATGTTTTGGTTTACTATCAACATAAGATTTCGTAGTCCGCATACGCAGCTTCGTTTATATTCTACGCAACAGCTGTACGGGAAGCCGGTTCTATGAATCAGTATTGAAATAACTTTGACAACTATCGTTTGCCTTTACCTTTTTTTTTGCGTTGTGGCAATAGTTATGACTTTGTGCCAATTACAAGTAAAATAAAAATCTTTAAAAGTTCTTCTTCCTTTCTTTTTGGCTTAGCACGGTTTTTATTATTTTAATCGATTTTGTAATTATTCGTGTCGAAAAAGACGGCCGCGTGAACCGTCTTACGAGGGAGGTTTGAGACAAAGTCATGATGTGGCCACTGACGAATTATTTACTGAATGCACTTTTTACTACATAAATCACGCGCTTTTATTTAGTAAACGACAGTATAAATATTTTTAAAAGTATAATGAAAAATGCGCGTGACACCCATCTTAGCTTTCCCGTCAAAAAGAATAATAAAAGTAGGTATGTGACTGTGATCGTCAGCTATTATGCATTCCATTTTTGTAACCAAACCATAATATTAGTCTGTTGCATTTTTGTGGTTATAGGATATAACAAATGGTAGCTTAATGCTAGCTGTCAAAATTTAACGCTTTTGACGATCCGTGACGAAAAGAAAAAGAACAAAAGAAGAAAAAATATTTGTTGTGACTTGTACTGGAAGATAATAAAACTGAACACAATTAAAAAAGAAAAAGAAACTGACAAAAGAACAAAGCGTCCTAGAAAAGGCCAAAAGGCTCCGATCTCAGATTATGCTGAGATCGGAGCCTTCGAAATTTTGAAAGGTATATGTCGTAGCGCTCGTAATCTGATACACTAATAAAAGCTTCACGTGCTTTCAGATGCTTGCTTCACCTATCCATGTACCAGCCGCAGGAAGCGGATACGTGATCGATCGACGCGTGTAAGTATTATGTACGCTTTCCCTTGAACATGAGTCTCTTTTTGCCAGGATAGAAGCTATTACTGTCCTGAAGTTGATGTTGACTCGGAAGATAAAGCCAGACACATTGTTAATTACCTACAGAATGCTCTTATTACGATGTCTATGATTTATCTCTTTTTGCGACTATGGGCGAGAATGGTTCTTGTTTTTATATACATAATATAATTATATACTAAGTAGTGCTTGATGGTAAGCAGTGATGCAATCGTATAGAGTAAAGCGCGCTAGTTTATTAAGAGCCTATTGCCTCAAAAAACTGAATGAATAGGAAGGAAGACGTGGTTGAGCATGGTGATGCAATGTTAAACCCAACAATACGACCAACGATGCTGCCCCAGAGGGAGATTGATCTGGAGACCCTTCACGATCAAACTCCCGACACAACAACATATGATACATCGCACCCGGCACACATCGCAACACAGTTAGGACCCGTCCTCAGTACGGCTTCAGCAGACATCATACCGGAACACGATGAATCGCTTGCCGGCAAGACTTTGCCTAATGGGTGGTACCTTCTGCCGGCAGATGATATTATGGTCTACCACTTTTTTTATTCAGAAGGATGTTTATGCTTTTGCATTTACATGAAGTGTTAAGATTAGCATTAACATGGTCATTTGAAAGTTACGCGGTGACTGAGATCGACGCCGTAAGATTTGAATAATTCCCGGGATAAGCACGGTTACATTAAGGCCAGGTACGCAGTTTTCCTTCCTACCGAAGTTTTTTTTTCACGCACCTATATTTGAACGCACTGCTTAGCACCGAGAGTCGAAATTCCAACAGCATGTTTAATGGACGCATTAGGAACGGTCTGTACGATTCTCAATGCTCGGCTGAACATAGAGAGTCGAAAATCCAGTCCATGGTAAAATCCTGCCGCGTAATTATTAGGTTTGTGCGAACATCCACTAAGGATTGGTAGGAAAGTGTTTTGCTGGTGCTAATTAATTATTATTTATTACTATACATTTTATAAGGCAGTTGCGACATTTTTTCGGTTTCAGAAGTCAAGAATATGATATCCCAGAGGATCTTAGTATATTAAGTATTTCTTACTAACTGCACGGGTGTTGAGGTTTCCACTTCTGTTGGATGTTACAGATGACTAAAATTGACCATAAATATGACCAGTCGCAGGCAATCGCCCGTTGTATAAATTATGTAGGTCATCATTAATGAAAAATCATCGTCACCAGTGATTTTAGTCGACGTGCGAACGGGGTTGTGAGCACAAGCAATTTATATACCAAAAAAAAAACCGACCGGAAGATTTTCGACATTTTTTATACAAAAACAAAAGAACAGCACCCATTACAATTTTCGTTTACAACCTTGCCTTTTTCGGTAAAGAAAGAGCGATGAATGGTTTTTGAATAGTTTCTCCATCAACACACAAAACTACCAATGATGAAGAAAAAAAGGTCCCAAAGAAGAAATAAGGAGTTCATCAAACAATAAGTAAAGATCGTATACAGCTTCTATTTAAACACTGTTTCATAAATTTCTAACAAAAGGAGTGATGTAAACTGTTCTTTTCTTTTTTTTTCGACTATTTGGTAAGAAAAAGTTCGTTAACGCTGTCAATAACCTCATTAACGTGGTGACATTTTTTCGACAAAAACAGCATCCATTACTGTTTCCGTTTGCAGTTAACTTGACTTTTCCGGTAACAGAGAGCGATGGATGGTTTTCAATAAGTTTTTTCGTCTAGTTTAGTTTTAACTAAAAACTTCTTTTGACCAGTAATGAGTCTGGGTAATTAGGCGTGTAGATAAATATCGTTGTATTATTTCGTACTTTCGTGGCAATGACTCCAGTAAGTCATTGTTAGTTGCGGTGGCCATATTGTCTTTTATATTGTTTTCAAATTCTGATTTAGAATGGTTTGAAAGGATTTTTTTTAAATGCGTTTATGTTAGGCAGAGATGTAAGCTCCTGGATTGGAAAGGTCTTGGCATCAACATGAACGGCAAGTACATCACTAATCTCGTTTTGCAGATAATATCGTAGTCATGGCGGAGAACCTGGAAGACTTGGGCAAAATGCTCAATGACCTCAACAGAGCTTCCCAACAAGTGGGTCTAAAGATGAACATGGATAAGACGAAGATCATGTCGAAATCTCATGTCCATGTCGAATTCTAGTTGGTTGCTGCTGGGAGAGACAATCCAACTTGGTAGGTCCAACTTCGAGAAAGAGATGTCTCGTCAAGTCCAGCTCGGCTGGGCAGCGTTCGGTAAAAATCTGACACGCTTTTCCGCACATCATTTAATTATATTTCCCATTCAAAAAGGGATCAATACGAGTATCTAGTTAGATCTTTGTTTGTTTTCACAAAAAAATCGAGAGCTCTATTGTCTATAGACGGAGATGTTTAAAAAACACTTCCTATAAAGCAACAAACAAACTGCAGAATGCGTTAATAAAACTACATTACATCATACTTAAGAATAAAACTGTAATTTTTTGAAATATAGCCATAACATACCAAAAAGAAGACAAAAAAAAAACACTAAAAGTTACCTGTTAATTGATCAACACTTAAATTAGGTACACTCATTATGCACAACACTGGCACTAAACACTCAACGCCGCAATCTTAGCAACATGCATGCTCTTGCGCATCGCTTTCAACACTGAATCACTCATTCAAACGAAAATTTCGATCTATTAACTGCTATTTGTAACGTATTAACACATTATCTGTTATTAAACTTAGTAGCAATTTTATTAGTAACAACTTAAATCGTAAAAAATTTATATTGCATACAGATTTTCATTCAAAGTCTGATCTAACGGTACTATAATAAGATGTTAAATTATCGACGTCTCATTAAAACACTGGCCACCACTTAATGTTGTCACAAATTGAAAAGAACGCGTATTCTTTATTAGGTTTGAATTCTTGTTTTAAAATTTCGAACGCTAAGTTATGGCACGATATAAAATACAAATCGGCGTTGAATTTAGAATGTTTCTACTGCGACTATTTTTTTTTTATTTTTTAAAGTTTTTAGGCAACGGTTCGTCTCAAAATGCGCTTAAATACAAACATTTTTTAAAAGTTTTGTATCGATGTTGTATATCCGAAATCGATTATTATAATTTAAAATCGTACTGATTCGAGTGTACTGTACACGGATGTAAGAAACAAACTAGTGAGGCCGTTAGTTGACTAAGAATGAGATTAGTTATCAGTTTTTATCGCAAGCAGTCGTTACTGCGTCCTTTAATCGCTGGTCACGTCACCGATAGTGGTCTACGGACTATTATTAAATCACTTGTTTGGATGTGGTAAATACAGCACTTATTTTGTTGTTTACATATTATATGGAAACCAATGTTGATTTTAAAAACCTGTTTAATAATTTTTTTATAAATGATGTTTTGGACTAGGACTTTTCTGTATTCATATGTATGAATATGTATAAGTTTAATTATTAAAATAATATGCATATTCGAAACACCAATTAAGTAATTAATAAACGGAATTAGCCCTTTGAAAAGAAACAGCCGGGCCCGAGGTTTTTACCGGGCACTTTTTCTTCACAGATCGGGTAAAGTGTCACTGTTTTCTGGTTTTTCTTCCAGTTTCTCGCTATTGTTAGTTTTGGCTAGTTGATGGTAATATGAAAGAAATTCTACAGAAACAAAGCGTACAAAACAATGGCCAAATATCGTGCTAAATTAGTCAGCATCTTATGTAAATTAGCATAAGTAGTTTAGTTACCATGACTTCATCTTGTCTATTAATTTGACAGGAATAATATTTATCTGCTGCTCTTTTTTAATAGAATAGAAAGTAAAAGATGCATCGAACTTTAGTTTATAAATAATGAAATCGCCGCCATTGTTAACTTTTTAGAAACTTACTTTACTAGGCTTACTGTACTAGGCTTTTGGTACAATAATAATTCTATTATAACTGTTTATGATTTGTAATGTTCGCTTTATTTGTGTATATTAAATAAGTTTTCTTCTTTCTTTTTTTAACGAAATTGATTTTTGTATTTTCAGGGTTAATAACCACTCAGACAGACTCTTGACTGTTGTCTGAAGGTTTAAAAAAATTAAAATCTAAACACTCCTTTATGTTACTAACTCAGTAAAATCCAATGAGTTAAAGAATTAAGGACCACACATATTTAGGACTTCTTTATCTGTTATGTCATTCTTGTTATATACATATTTTTTATCTATATAATGTACAGACAACAGCACATTAAGCTACTAAAATCTGTCAGAACTCAGAGTTTTTTATTAGATTTTAAACTTTATCTCTAAAGCATTAAGGCTCGAGGTTGATTGGAAATATTTGACAGTTTTGCGTAGCTTGATCTGCTGTCGTCCGTATGTATGATTTCCTTGTTTGTTTGCAGGATGACGTTATTATATGTATATAAATAGAGTTGAAATGACCTAATAGTGTGGGGGTAATTGTCAATAGTTGTGGGTGGTAGTTATGCGGCCTTATTCGTTGCAGAAATGCAATATTTTGGTATGAGGCTTGTTTTCGAAGGTAAATTGAACTAAGGCTGGACTGGCGAGTGAGAGGTTGTGTGCTTAAATACTGTTTCTTGAAGTATTAAGGTGGACACATAGTTTTACGGGCATTCAGAATGAGTTTATGAGTTTACGAGGAATCTTGGTGTGTTTTGGGTCCCTGAACATGTCGCTAATCTTTAACATATTAAGGACTTGGCCACGCAATAAAATACATAAGGATATGGCAAAATTAAGATCTATATACAAAGGTGCTGCTTATTTCTTAACACATTTCTTCCAGCAGACGTTTATTTTATTTTTGATTTTAATTTTTGATACAATTTTTATGTAATATTGTTGCTTATGCTATTTCAATGGACTCTTGTCTAAAAATAAAATAGTATTATTAAATAGTTAGTAGTTTCCTTCTCTGTATGAGAGGAGACCTGTGCCCAGCAGTGGGACGATAAAAAGGTTGATGATGATGATGATGATTAAATAGTTTATACTAAAACTTTATACATATTACCTTTCGTTGGATGATTATTTACAAAGTCCACTAATCATACTCCCACAACCAAAAAAAGTACCATTGATTCTTTTTTGGCATGACACTACAGGGTAATTAACAAAATGGTTCACAAAAGACTTCTAAACCTCTTCGTGTAACCCTTATCTATGACAGTGAAAGTCAATACACAGTAAGTACGTTAGTCGTTGATGATGGTGGAACCCGAGGCTTTTTAGTGCACACTAACAATTTTAACGTTAATTTAATGTACGCACTTACACCATGGTGACCATTTGATTTTGAAAAGGGGGATAAAAAAGAATTACCTTTTAAAAAATAGTATCATTCTCCTGTTGTGTTACCATATCATAAGTCAATACAGCCCTACTGTTTATCACCATCTACATTAATATTCAAAACTTTTTCGTGACAAAAAATAAATAAAAAAAAAGCTAAATAGGTATATTACGTAACAAAAAATATATTATACTAGCTGTGCCCCGCGGTTTCACCCGCGTAAGCTTCTAGCCGAAAGAGCTCAGTTGATATAAAATAAGCGCCTGCTAAAATAATGGGAGCA
Organism: Sesamia nonagrioides; assembly: GCA_017933935.1. Taxonomy (NCBI): domain Eukaryota; kingdom Metazoa; phylum Arthropoda; class Insecta; order Lepidoptera; family Noctuidae; genus Sesamia; species Sesamia nonagrioides. Next base: position 260,111 of record JADWQK010001840.1, on the reverse strand, counting down.
AAATGTAGTACATGTGCGTTTGCTCCCGTTTCCGCAACATTTTTTGTTCCTGCTCTGCTCCTGTTGGTTATAGCGGGATGTTTTATAGCCTATGTCCTTTCTTAGGCTCTAGACTATCTGTGTACCAAATTTCATTACAATCGGTTCAGTAGTTTTGGCGTGAAAGCCGGACAGACAGACAGACAGAGATACTTTCACATTTATAATATTAATAATAATAATAAATCGTTTATTTGCATTAAACATGGTATACAAAGGTGTTGAATAAGAATAAAGTAGGTACAAGCATGTTTAGGTGAGATGAACATAGCACGCAAAAATTTTAAGGTAAAACAAAAGTAAACTATTTAAGGCATTAACATTTATGATCCATAAATTCTTTTAAACTATAAAAATTACATTCATTTAACCATTTATACAATATGTAAAGAAAACCCTGTCCGACCCATAAGGATAATAAAGGTTAGGTAAACACTTGACCAAATATAATATAAAATTTTACATAATCATCACAGTAACAATAATAATGAATTTTGAAATAATCTTTTTTTCCCGGGTATTAATTCCAATTTCCAGAAATTTGGTAATTTTTAAAAAACTGACAACACCATTTGTGACGGAGCGAATAGCGATGCGACCACGTGCCTCATGCCCCGCCCCCCTTCACCCGCGCATACATGCGCGGGTGAAGGGGGGCGGGGCTATCGGATTGCCTACCGCACATGCATTAAGTTACCTCGCTTTTTCGAAATAATATTAATTTTTTTTGGGGGATTTTTTTTGAAGTTTAGCCCGGCTTTGTAGGCATTATTAGAATCAGTTATCGGTACCTAACAATACCTTCACGGATCGGACAGGGTTTTCTTTACATATTGTATAATGCAGTCTTCAATAATCTTATATTTTAATACTTTAAAATGACTTGGCATCTTGTTATATATCCGCACACATGTTGCAAGACAATTTTTATTATATTTGGTCAGTCTTGGTATATCACTACAGAGTCTACAGACTAATCTAAAAGGATCTCGTCTGATCCGTGGACATAGTATGGATTTAGTATGGATTAGAGTATATAAAGATACCAAAACATAAATGGGAAAGGAAAAATTATACCAACTTATAAGTGTTATCTCATTGGCAAGAAAAACAAAAGCATCTACCAAATCTTTTATGAAATTCAGACACGTCAGAAATGTATGTTATCAGAGCATAATCATAACATAACACAAGTCATAACAATGCTTGAAATTATCCAGTTTCCGATAACGAATGCAGTAAAATTGATTGTTATCGATTTCCAGTAAGTCTGAATCATCAAACTCAGGTGTTTACTCATTGAATCTGAGGTTCTGGGTTATGAAGAAAATCTTGGATTAGTTAGATTTGACTCATAAAATCAAAGTGAAGGATTCGAGATGTTTTTGTTATGATAAAATTTCTATGAAATTTAATAGTCTTCCTGCTTCTTAGTCAATATACTATTTTAATAGCAATGATGATGTGTTTACTATACCTATTTAGTGTTCACCTGGATTTCGTTTTAGTTTTTTTTTTTCACTTTTTTTCTTTCATCAGCCCATACTGGCCTACTGCTGGACAAAGGCCAACTAAAGGCTTTCCACAATGACTAGTCTTGCGCTGCCCGCATTCATCGACTTCCCGCGGCCTTCACCAGGTTATCGGTTCACCTTGATGGGGGCCTCCCTATGCTGCGTTTTTTCATCAACATATTTTTTTTTTATATAATTTAATACCATTATGCTTCACGTAAACAGTTGTTAAATCATGTATGTATGAAATTTAAAAAGAAAATGATGGCAATGACATTTTAACTTTTTAAATATACTAAAATCAATCGAAGCCATTTACCTCCGCTAATTCTGCATTCCAACAAAAATACCACCAAACCACACACTACCCCACCACAAACTGTCCCGAAATTCACCAATAACTGGTCACCCTAACCCATAAAGTGTTCTAACAATCCGGACACAGCAATAACAAAGCCAAAAGCGAAATTCCCGAAGCTGGAGTGTGGTCACCCGTGTTACCAGATGTGCTTCCGATTCCACGAACGCTTGGAATACTTCAGAATTTCGTTTGGGCAATACATTATCCCTGTCACTATTCTAAATAACAGCAGCCTAATGACAGAACCCACTATTACTATCAATTTGCATATTGCTCATCCATTGCTACATTTATGTTCGAAAATATATTAGCTGAACATCGTAAACACCGCAATGAATATTGATGAACTGTCACAATTAAACCTATTGCTAATGTTAGTAAGTTACGCAATTACCCTACTGGTTGGTGTAATTATATTCTGGGCAGTGGGGGTGTGAGTTGATAGTGCAGGTCGATCGGATACACAGGATTAATCTATGGATCTTAAAGTTGCTATTCACATATTTGACATATTGACAGCCTCCGTGGCCTAGTGGTAGCGGACGCGGCCGCTGCGCAAGGAGGCGCGGGTTCGATCCCCGCACAGTGCAAGTATTTCTATGCATGAATATGAATACTTGCACCGGTTTGGTCGTGCCTCGGAAAGCACGTGAAGCCGTTGGTCCCGGTTGCCATACAAACATCTAGTGGCAGTCGTTACGGGTTGTTGGAGCCCTCAAAAAGTCCAACTATTGGTCTAGCTGCAATGCTTCGATGTCGCCTTCGGGTTGTGGAGGTCAGACGGCAGTCGCTTCACGGAAAAATGTCGAAGTTTAGCCATTTCAGCAGTTGGACGGGTAAAGCGGACCCCAGACTCCAAAGCTGAAAAGGCTTCGGATGCGACTGGGATTAACGCTGTGATGATGATGATGATCTTAAAGTTGCTATTCGACAAACAGATTACTGACGTTGCTCTAAAAGTCGCTAAGACAAAATGTAAGTAGGCTGACCATGTCTCTCATCTACATATTGGACTGTGGGCTAACATAATTAGAAAGAGCTGGAGCCTGGAAAGCGCGGAAAGAGACTTTTGCCCAGCAGTGAGATGATGCAAGCTAACGGTAACGCTACTATTAGTTAAAAACATATATTTTTCTTATACAAGCTTCCCATGGGTATTCGAAACTTTTCCATTAAACGATTTAAAAGCTATATTAAGACCAAATTTAGCAAAAAAGAGATTATAAAATCACAGATTATTTAGAAGACAATAAAGCTTGGGATAGAGCTGCTCGCTCTGCTAAGCAATGTCGTTAAGCAATATTCGTAATGTGATAGGTACAATTATGACATTTTAATCACTGTTTTTTTTTTTAAATCAGGTAAAGTATTGTAAGCATTTTCATTTTTAATGTCTGAACTTGAAAAATGACGGTGATCCCTGAGTTTGTTTCGGCTTTTCTTGTCAGAGATAGTCAGTTAGGAAATGCCGGCTCCATCTAGTTTAAAAAAATATGACGTGTAAAAGTGATCAGTGATCCTAATTGCATAATAAACGATTTCATTTCATTTCATTTCATATGTATCCTTTCATTTGTATTATATACGTATAAATAGTTTTTATAACGGCCGTTGATAAAAGTGCCTCCATAATCTGAAACTGCCACGTTTCACGGTTCAAAAGGGTTTTTACTCTGTGACAGCCGATCAGTAAGTTGGGTTGACGGACAGTCAGTGGAGCCTTATTGATAGGGTTCCGTTAGCACCCTTTTGTTACGGGAACCCTAAAAATATATTCTAGCCGTTTGACGATAAATATACCGTATTTTTCCCACCACCTTTTTCCCTACCTAAGGTAGCTGTTGTAGTATATTATAATTATAGGCTGTATTGTCGTGGTGGTCTAGTGGTTAAAACACCAGCTTCTCAAGTATGAGTGCGCGGTTTCGATTCCAGGTCAGGCAAGTAACAATGTAAACTTTTCTAAGATACATCTACTTTCTAAGAATATCTTGGACACCAATGACGGATTATAAGGTGAAGGAACACATCTTAAGGAAACCTGGACTTTAAGTCTGAAATCGCCAACCCGCATTGAGCAAGCGTGGTGATTATGTTCAATCCTTTTCTGTATGAAATGAGACCTGAGCCCAGCAGTGGGACGACAAAAAAAGGTTGATGATGCAGGTAGCTGTTGACCATTTCCTAGCGAATGAAGTCGTTAAAACATGTTTTATTTTAAAAACAAGGTCAATAAAACCGGTCTGTCATATAATGATTACATTTTGTAACATGATTGCGTTATCAACAAGAACAATAACAGACAAATTAGTTTGATAACGATATCTTTATGTTTAAATGACTATTTTTAGATAATTGTCTAGTCACACACTTGAGGAAATAATATACAGAGGCTGAACTTTGTACAGTTGTGCCGCTTTATGTAGATGTAGGTACGGCGTGACTATGTATGCTTGTTTTTTTTTAGAATGGGAAATCATCAAATCACCTCTCCCGCTTTGAGCAGACCGGAAGGGCGTGTCTGATATTTACTGACTAAAACCCACCCGTGTTCCGTCAGTTGTCTGTGCGCTAGGGCCCACGATATCTCTTTATCATCGACTATGTGCTTGATTGACATGTCACTGAAGCAAGCCAAAAGTCTCGGAGCTTGAACAAAGCACACACGGATTTTGTGAGATACGTAGCTTAAGATCAAGATGGCTGTTTGCATAGATGCAATGTTCTATGCAAAACATCGCACTTGGACGATGACTTAGACACATAGGCCACATAATCAGCTGAAATTACTTGCCTGTAAAGCAACAGCTAGCATTAGCCGGTCGGAAACTCATTTAAGTGTAACAATTTAAGGCGTAACCTAAAATAGTCTACTGCAAACTTAGGAGTCTGCAGTCACACTGGTTACACCAGGTCAGTGATTAATTACCTGGTTTATTCATCCAATTTGAACTAATATAATAGTCATCATCATCATAATCTACTCCTAGTCGGCCTTTTTTGTTAGTGTAATATAATTATATAAGGTTTAGCCTCTGTAAGGTAATATACTCCATGAAATTCAAGATGGCGGATTTACATTATATCGTTGCGAAACAGGTCAAGTTTCCTACTGAATATAAGCTAGATAGCAATTCATGATTATAAATTGGACGTATTTGTGTGCCATTGATGCTTCAGGCAATCACAATAATGGTGGTTTCTCATGAGAGAAAAAAGATTGAATTAAAGGGCCTTATTGCGAGCTCTTTATTGCCCTGCTTCCCTTATATTGAGGAAATGCTTCACGTATTCCCAAAAGGAGTGCCTTCATACTATATTTATATAACCTCATTTGGGCAGTTTGAATTTTAGGCTGCTGCACATGAAGAGATGGAAATGGAAGCCTTTTGTTATGATAGGAAATCATCAAATGAACTCTTCCGCTCTGGACGGATCGGAAGGGGGTGTCCGACTTTTACTGATTAAAATCCACCCCCTGTTGCTACGCCAGAGGCCACGGTTTCTTGCACAACCCGGGGCCCTGGCAATATCGGTCCTTGTGGACCGCGTCACGATTTGCTGACGTAGTTGCACCTCTGCTTGCAGCCGGAATGACGGTCAAGAGCTAGTTAAAAGAGTATTTTCTTATTTTATTTTTTTAAAGTTATACATTAAAAAATAAAAATACTCGTTATGTAACAGATGCCCGACTTAATTACAAGCTCTAACCCCTGGACCCCACACTGAACAGTTTCGCTTTTGAACATAAAAGCAATGAGCAGACCACTCCACGTAATCAAATTAAACAAGATAAAGCCCACGTCCGACCCAATCTGACCCAAAATGTCATTTAAACAAGCATTAATGTTTTAGCACCCAAAGCCGATCCCAATACAAAATGACACGAAATGATTATCACATTAACATCATTGCAGTAACAACCTGTTAGCCGACTTACGACCATCAGTGAGGTATTAAGTGTTTACACGGTAATCCTCCGTTTGAAAGCAAAACTGACGTAATCGGAGATCATAATCAGTGTGGTCCAAGTTGCAAGCGAAAACTGTTATGAAAATACACTTTTTTTTTTATTTTACGTTTCCCCACGTGCGTTTATTAGTACTTATATCTTGGACACCAATGACTGAAGGTGAAGGAAAACATCTTGAGGAAACTGGACTTGGAAAAACCAACCCGCATTGAGCAAGGTGGTGATTACGCTCAATACGAGCGTACGAGAGGAGATCTGTGCCCAGCAGTGGGACGATAAAAGGTTGATGATGGGTGCATTTACAGCAATATAAACGCACAAACACAAACAGCATGACCGGAACAACTGCTTGTAGGTCATAAAGTCTGTGCGGAAATCGAACCCACGACACGCTGCGCAGCAGTCAATAGCATAACCTCTGCCTAACTGTGCAGTCAGTGTTTATTTTGCTTGAGAAAGTTCAAAGAGAAAAGCAAATCCAAACAAGCGCTTTCTGCCGTTCTAGTTTCTTTTATGGTCCTAAAATTGGCATGGAATTTTTTCAAGGCTACCTCTACGACTATTTGTATAGGTTGTATTGTTGTTATTGTAAACCTACGTGCGTGTGTGTGTTATTATCCTTAACATTAGAGTAGGTTCATACGCTGTATATTTTTAAATACACACCTATTAGAATATGTGATGTGTATGTATGTGAGTTTATATGTTTGTAAACATACCTACGATACAGGAGAAACTCCTAGTGTGGGGCAAAGTTTTTTTAAAAAAATAATATGAAAAAGATGAACAACAATAATTGATCACACGCGGTGACAGACAACTGAAGTACCTACCAGATAAATTAATTACATTAATTAAAGATCTAAAATAACATTTTGTAAACGCCAAAATTTAAACGAACAATCCAGTAGCCTAATTACTTCTCAGCACATTTAATATACCTACAGATATCTGACGAGAAACTTTGACAAAAAAAATCGTTAAAATCGCTTCTGCTGATAAAATAAACCCCAACCCTGACTTAAAGTCGAGCATTTACAAGCTTCACATGGAACCGCTACCGGGTGGGCGGAAGCCGTTCAAAAAGAGTTTACCGCATATTACAGCGGTTTACTTCAATTTACCGCAGTTTACAGAACTGACCTCAAGTACTGAGGAGCGTGGTCAAATATACATGCCTTATGTAACGCTGTGGGTCTTGAGATAGCCGTTTGAGAAACAGCAGTAGCTAATATTATAGGAATGTGATGTATATTACTACTGCGTGTAATAGGTATTTGACTAAACAAAAGTAATTAGTCCGTCAGTCAGATTTCCTAAAATACTAAACATGTAATTTTTCTTTTTCATATAAACAAAATGAAGAGACACACTGAAAACACACTGCGCTAGCGGCCAGTGAAGCCAACTCCTGATCGTGTGTACAGTCTATAATCTGACACTAAATAGAATCTACCCAGGAAACATCCCTATTTGGCTAGTTAGCGGCCTTCCAGTGACAGTCACCTGGAATTTCTAAAGCGTACAACAAACATTTCAACTCACTTACACAAATAGCCAGACCCGACTCACTTACATAGCCAGACCCGAAACGACTACTTGTAGGTCATAAAAATATTTGATCCGTGCGGAGATCGAGACACGCAGCGCAGCTGTGCATCGCTCAGCCACAACGCCAACCGTGACGTCGTCTTTTAAATATATACCTATATATAAAGGACCGGTCGTCGTGGAGATCCTTGGGGAGGCTTATGTCCAGCAGTGAACGTCTTTCGGCTGAAATGGTGAAACTAATTTTACATTTTATTCTTTTCTAATGTTTGAAGACTAAAATCTTCAACCAGTGCGTCCTACCCGTCATGACTTACGGAGCCGAGACGTGGACACTAACGGTCAGACTAGTCCATAAGTTTAAAGCTGTTCAGCGAACTATGGAGCGGCTATGTTGGGCGTCTCTCTGAAGGACCGCATCAGAAATAAGGTGATCCGACAGAGGAACAGAGTCATCGACATAGCTGAGAGGATTAGCAAGTTGAAATTGCAATGGGCTGGTCACATATGCCGCAGGACCGACAACCGTTGGGGTAAAGGAGTCCTCGAGTGGAGACCGCGTCTCGGCAAACGTAGCGTAGGACGCCCTTCGGCAAGATGGAGCGACGACATCAAGTAGGTGGCTGGTAGGCTGGCGGAGAACTGCTCAGGATCGAGCTTGTTGGCGTGCCATGGGGAGGTCTATGTCCAGCAGTGAACGAGTAGATGCTGATGATGATGATTCTTTTCATAATGAAGAATGTTTGATAAGAAAAGGATACACGGAACATAAATTTAGTTTAGTCTGTGAACAAGAGAATCCGGGCGGCGACACTATGTTTTTCTCATTAACTTTCCATAAACATATGTCATGCTCATGTCTTCTAATAAAATGTAAATAGTTACAAGCTTATGACAATCATAGAGGCTTAACACATCGTTGTGAAAGCCGAATAAATATGTACTAAAAATTCATAATTAGGAATCAAATATACATCTCGACTCCATATATAAACGATTCAACATATTTATTAAAAAAAAAATGAATATTTTTGACCTTGTCCACAGAAAGAGGTGTCATTCTAATTTAATGCATTCTACATTTATTTTGAACTTCAATAATCGTTTCTCCATTAGTAATGCTTCGTTTAGATGATATTAAGCCCGAGCTAATATATCTCGAAAAAAAGTGTATATAGATAAAGTAAGTATTCCAATATCTAATCACCAATACAGTCTGGCATCTCACATTGAAATAGTTTTTGAGGAGAAAGTACACAAATCAGGTGGACCAATACAGATCTTTTTATATTGGCATCGTAATTGACCATGAGAGGCCGTGACTACTCAACCGCACTATCCTGTGGATGCCTTGGTAAAATTAAAGCCTTCCAGCCAGGGGCACTTAAATACTAAGCTAAAACTTAGGCGACTACGCACTAAGGGCACCCCTGTGGGGTATGTATGAACCTGGGCTTAGGGCGTCGCTAGAGAGTACAGCAAGGGACGGCTGGATCGAAAGGTTTTTGTAATGGTTTGATGACCACGGCGTTTTATAGTACTTGGTCTGAGAAGAAACACCGAAACAAACTCAGAGGTCATAGTTGGGACATAATATAATTTACTGGCTCAGTTGCGGCGCGGGCTGGCCTTCATCGGGCAAGGGACGGGGACGTCAATTAAGCTGTTAGGCGCGTCGCGGAGGACCTCGACGGCGAGGTCGGTAGGTCGGTATCTTGTAGAGGGTACTGGTGGCTCTATTGGCCTCTTGTAGGAGGGTTATCGGATCATCGGGGTCTGTGAGGGCATGCCGAGGATGCCACCAATACAGTCAGTGCATTTGACAGTAATTTGGGTACAGTCACCAAATTTCGTCTCCGAGCCTAATTTCGTCACCACCGGTATATCTTTTTCTAAATAACCCCACCTAGTTATATGTCAAATCTAAAGTTAGTTATGTTACTCCACCATTATAAAAGTTTGACAGTGAAATAGCTCCTTACTGTCCCGCTATTTTGGCAACTACCAGTACAGTTTAAAAAGCCTTTACATAAGAAGTCACTATACACTCGTTTAGCCAATTGTATGTTAGCTTCGGACACATAAATCTAGTAGCCCATCACTGACTGTACTCTTCTTTGAGATACTACCTCTTATTTCTATCTTTTTTTTCTAATAATTATAAACTAGCGCTTGGTAAAGCGCGCTAGTTTAGTAAAGCCTATTCACTTAAAAAAAACTTAGTGAATAGTAAGGAAAAACGCAGTTGAGCAAGGTGATGCAATATTAAACCCAACAACATGACCAGCAATGCTGCGCCAGGGGGAGATTAATCTGGAGACCCTCCACGACCAAACTCCCGACACAACAGCATTTTGGCACATCGTACCTGGTACACATCGCAACACAACTGCTCCGACCCGTCCTCCGTACGGCTTCACCAGACATCATGCCGGAACACGACGAAAGGCTTGGCGGCGAGAATTTGTCTGGTGGGTAATGACTTCTGCCGATGTTATGGCCTACCTACCTTAGATTGAGAAGCTAAGTTATCACTTCTATCACTGGTATCTATTTCCTTGTTCAGAAACTAAATTAAATCTAAGTTAATTGCATCTTATTCTTTCAAATTCATAAAGAAAAGGATATAATATAAATTTTAGTTTAGTCTTGTCAAATTAATCAACACTTGACGTAAATTGACGTATTTTTAGACGCCATGTTTAATTATAATCACGATTAAACTGTCAATGGTATATCTTAATTTGACAGGAGTAAACTAATATTTAATCTTCTATCCTTATCTTAATTATATAGAAAGAAAAAGACGCAATGAACTTAATCAACACCTGACGTAAATTGACGTATTTTTAGACGCCATGTTTAATTATAATCACGATTAAACTGTCAATGGTATATCTTAATTTGACAGGAGTAAACTAATATTTAATCTTCTATCCTTATCTTAATTATATAGAAAGAAAAAGACGCAATGAACTTAATCAACACCTGACGTAAATTGACGTATTTTTAGACGCCATGTTTAGTAATAATCGCGTTTAAACTGTGTATGGAATATCTTAATTTGACAGGAATATACTAATATTTTCTCTTCTGTCCTTCTCTTAATTAAATAGAAAGAAAAAGATCCACTGAACTTAGTTTAGTTTAGTTTTTTATTAAGGGAATTGGGGTTACTAGCTTGTAACTAGTCTACTATCCTGGCTTATGTTACCAGCCTCGTGTATATCGGGCATAAGTAACTCGATGGAATTACAAAGACCAACAACAGTGCCGTTCATACGAACTCATGACTCCCATAGTGTGGCCGGGCCATAAACCACGGCACTGTGACTGTGACGTTTTTACGACACCCCATGTCTGGTTAAAAAGTGTTTAACTACATTATTTTATGAACAGTTTAAAATTCTTTGGTGAGAGACGGATTTAGTTTGCTGTGGTGTAGAGTGTGTGGCGATGTTTGCGTATTGTATTATATTTGACTAGCTGTTGTCCACGACTTCGTCTGCGTCGATGTCTATTGCTATGATCGCGATTAAGAAGTTTTTAATCCCATTTTTAAAGGTAACTTCATCTTTTTACGCAGCTCACACAAACATCATTATCATCATCATCATCAATCTTTTTATCGTCCCACTGCTGGGCACAGAGGTCTCTTCTCATACAGAGAAGGATTGAGCGTAATCACCACGCTTGCTCAATGCTGGTTGGTAATTTTAGACCTAAAGACTTCACCTTGTAATCAGTGATTAGTGTCCAAGATATAATTAGAAAGTACATACATATAACTTTTAGAAAAGTTACATTGGAGTTACATGTCTGACCTGGAATCAAACCCGCACAATCATACTTGAGAGGGTGGTATTTTAACCACTAGGCCACCACGACTGCTCACGCAAAGGAAGGCCTCAAAGAAGAATAATTTTTCCTGATTTTAGCACTGATTCTTCGCTCTTATCGGTCGCGTGCACGTCGCAGCGTGATGTTATATAGCCTAACTAGCTTTCCGCCCGCGGCTTCGCCCGCGCGGAGTTCGGTTATATCGCGTTTTTGAGATTTCCCTCGGGAATATCAAATTTTTCCGGGATAAAAGGTAGCCTATGTTCTTTCTCAGGGTCTAAAGATTCTGTGTGCCAAATTTCATCAAAATCGGTTGAGACGTTTAAGCGGGAAAGCGTAACAGACAGACAGACAGACAGACAGACAGACAGAGTTACTTTCGCATTTATAATATTAGTATGGATGCCTTCATCTCAAAACGAAAACATTTTTTTAACTCGAACCAGCAGTTTCTGAGATTACCGCGTTCAAACAAACAAACTCTTCAGCTTTATGATATAATATTAGTATTATGTAGATTTTTACCTTCGGGTCGTCCGATGATGTAAAGGAGATGGGAGAATAAAGTCATGCAATTCCCGCACACACTCTTCAAAATGAATCCTATAGAAAACAGACTGGCTTTTTACATGCTTTTTGTTAGCTTCACTAGTATGTTTGCTTGCTTGCTTGCTTGTTTGTTTGTTTGTCCGTCTCTAACTCTTTGGACTACGAGTGAGCGGCTCATTACTGTAAAATGTCCCACCGTTTTCAATACGTTCGTTCGTTCGTTTTTTGTTTTTAAGAATATCGAACTAAAAAGTTGAAAATAAATTTAGTTTAAAAAACTAAAAAAAAAATGTTTTTAAAGTATATCAAACTAAAAAGTTAAAAGTAATTTAAAAAGAAGCATGAGGCGCTTAATATACAAAAATTAAGGCACAAAGCGCCTCACGCTTTTATAAAAAATATTTTTAGCTTTATAATTTGATATTTTTTAAAAGCATGCTTTTTTAGTTTTTCAAGTATATTTGTAAAATAAATATATATTTAGAGGCTTACTTATTAAAGTTAGTGAACTAATTAAAAATCACTCAGATGTTCGCAAAAGTCGACGTCAAAAAGGTATGATTAAACAATCGTTAATGATACCAACCTTAATACCTACCTACTTGACTTTAAGCAACGCTTATGAATAAAGAGGATTATTATTATTTTAAAATAATAATAATCTCTCGTCCCAACTCTGCTAGCTCATATTATTAATATAATATTACGCATTTATTTAAATGGAAAGCCAAGACGAAGAGCCAAGACGATTATCAAAATGAAATCAATGTTCTTGAAATTAAAATATCATGAATTTCTCAGAATTCCCTCTTACTGCATAACTTACTTCTATCTCAAATGATTCACACAAAGATTCACTGTGAATCGACAAATTTCGACAGCATTCGGAAATGCCACCTAAATTTCGAGGTACACAGGTTAACGAAGTCGGTTTTTTTATAAATAACAGTTCGAAGCTAACGATTAAAATGTAAAAGAATAATTTTCGGAGAAATGAAAGTGTGTTGACACATCACTGGCATGTCATGTTGGCCTACATTTGGCCAATATCCAAACTTGGATAACCCCAAATAGGGCCAACGTTTGTTTTCGGCAATCGATGCAATTATGTACAAGTTCGGCGTTAATTTGTATTAATTGTTATGTAAAAACTTAATTATCTCCGCGTTTACCGTATTAAAGTTTGTGTGCGGTAGGTAATTAAAGTTGAGATTCTTAGTTAATTTTATAAATTAATTCTCTTTTTCCCCAAATTAAATGGAAAGCACTTTAATTCACTTAATAAATTTAATGCCACTTAAATTTTCCATTGCACGGGAGTTACCTACGTGACTGAATTACAGAAAACACGCAGCCTCAATACTCACTATCTGCCTTGGCCTTTTCCCAACTCGGCCGGGGTCAGCTTCCAGTCTTACCGCATGCAGAAAAATACCAATATTTTACATAAAGGGAATGCCTACCTGACTTCCACACTTAGGCTGAGTAACACGATACCACTTATTAAGACAGATTTTTAGGCTTTCGGGTTTTCACCCTGTAACGACTGTCAAAGAAACACAAAATGACAGCCAGGACCAACGTCTTTCGTGCTTTCCGAGACAGTAATAGCCAAACAAATGCCAACAGGCAATCATAATCCAAATAACAAACATTGAAACCAACATTTTAGCCACTAGGTCAGTAGTAATTTGGTCAGATGTTTGGTGAAAACATTTGTTACATAAACGCCAACATGCTTTGATCGCAGTGTGGTCAAGTGATCGTTAAAATTGACTATAAACAGATGAACATTGCTTGGCGTGTATTGGTCATAAATTCTCGATGGTGCACTAAAGGTTGTGGTGTATTCAAAGCTAAGCGAAGCATGAGCGAATTTAGCGAAGTTTTTGTTTTACATCCAGTTCTAGAAAAAGATTGTCACGCCGAAAATGATCAATTACTGCGTTCGCGATTCAGACAGCTTCCGTGGCGTAGCAGTAGCGAACGCGGCCCCGGCGCAAGAAGGCGCGGGTTCGATCCCCGCGTAGTGTAAATATTTGTATGCATGAATCTGAATATTTGCACTGGTCTGTTCGTGCCTCGGAAGGCACGTTAAGCCGTTCGTCCCGGTTGCCATACGAATATCTGATGGCAGTCGTTACGGGATGTTGGAGCCCTCAAAAGGCCAACAATTGGTCTAACTGCAATGCTTCGATATCGCCTTCGGGTTGTGGAGGCCAGACGGCAGTCACTTCACGGAAAATACCGAAGTTCAGCCAAATGAGCAGTTCGACTGGTAAAGCGGACCCTAGACTCTAAAGTTGAAAAAGCTTCGGATGCGACTGGGATTAACGTTGAGATGATGACTGCGTTCGCGATTAACTTGCCAAACATGTAAACATTCTGAGTTATTAAAAATAACTTCGAATCCTGCACAATAAAGTTCAGTATACGCTACAACTTCAAAAATTTTTTAAATTGTGCTAATTAGTTTGAAAAACGCTTAATTATCAAGGTGTTTCCATCTGCATCACTGCTTACCATCAGGCGAGAACGCGGTCAAGCACTAGCTCATAATCATGAGTTTGGATTGGTGTGAAAAATAAATGAATTTTAACTTTTTTACGTTTCTATTCATCATCATCAATTTTTTTTATCGTCCCACTGCTGGGCACAGGTCTCCTCTCATACAGAGAAGGATTGAGCGTAATCACCACGCTTGCTCAATGCGGGTTGGCAATTTCAGACCTAAAGTCCAGGTTTCCTCAAGATGTTTTCCTTCACCTTGTAATCAGTCATTTGTGTCCAAGGTATACTTAGAAAGTACATATAACTTTAGAAAAGTTACATTGGTACTTGCGTGACCTGGAATCGAACCCGCACACTCATACTTGAGAGGCTGGTATTTTATCCACTAGGCCACCACGACATGTTCCTATTACTAGCAGTTATAATACTAATTCAAAGTAACATGTTATTATTTATGTCACGACATCCCGGGTTAATGCGGTCGCCTGTTTGAGTCCCATCTGGGTAATTACACAATTGTGTGCTGCCTCAGTGATCATGCCTACATTTCCTACCGGCTATTTTAGTCCCGATCAATGGACTATATTTAGTATAGGACCTCGTGTTCACCATGTATGAGAGCGACTGTAAATCTGCATAGATTTTAAATCCAGAGGATGATTATAGAGATGTCAGCACAATGTGATGTGGTTCACAAGGGACGAAGGCTACCAGGGCAGCTGGATTTTTATATAGATACCGTGGCTCCTGGTATAGAGAAATTAAAGAACACGGGTAGGTTTTAGTCACTAAAAGTCTGATACGCTCTCTCACTCCGCTCAGAAAGGAAGAGAAGAGGGAGAACCATCCAAAATAATAATGGTACATGACATCAAACTATGATGTTTCCACTTCTAGGATGCAAACTTCTTCTCTGTGAGAGAAAATGGGCCGTATTCTACTACGCGGGACCAGTGTGAGTTGGTATAATATTATAATTGATATTGTAATTTATAGATATCTGGCGAATTGTGTAATAATATAAAGGGGTGAGTTTTTTGCCATTAATCAGGCGTATATCCAGACTTCGTTTTCATCATCATCAACCTTTTCATCGTCCCACTGCTGGGCACAGGTCTCCTCTTATACAGAGAAGGATATCGACTTCGATTTGCTTAACTCCAATAACACTCTGTCTGATTCGGGAATGGCATTCAAGACCTTCTAAGACACTCAGCACTATGCAGGTATGTTCACTGCCAACTTAAATTGCCCATACATTGAAATCATAAATACATACTGCCAATTCCGTTAGCGGAATTGTTCAAGTACGGTTCGTGGAAGTGTTACTGAAATCAGTGCTCTAACTGGAATACCCCGAAAAAACAGACCAAGAATTAGTGGAGAAATGAAGTTCTGGATGAGAAACCAGGTTATGGTCATCTTAGCTAATCTACACGTAAATAATGTAATCCATACTAATATTATAAATGCGAAAGTAACTCTGTCTGTCTGTCTGTTACGCTTTCCCGCTTAAACCTCTCAACGGATTTTGTTGAAATTTGGCACAGACAATCTTTAGACCCTGAGAAAGAACATAGGCTACCTTTTATCCCGGAAAAATTTGATATTCCCGAGGGAAATCTAAGAAGCGCGATATAACCGAACTCCACGCGGGCGAAGCCGCGGGCGGATAGCTAGTGTAAAATATAGCATGCACTGTAACATCGTCCTTAATATTGTCACGTTCTTTAGGAATGCGTCGTGAGATTTATGTCTCTCATATTATGGTGTCATAGTGATTTTCTGAATATACATTTAAGTACATATTATTTTAGCTGTTTAAACACATTTTTTCACATAGTAACAAAATAAAAAAACCTGTTTATTCATAGAAAACATTATGTTAAATCTGCATAGTTATCACAATTCGGGATGGTGAATGATTTTTACTGCTTGCTTTTTTTAAAATGTGATGTTTAGTTTTGGCAATTCTTAGTATTTAGTTGATACACTGCTAGTATGATTGAAAATAGCTTGGATTTAAACTTAGCCGCAATAAAATTTCCATTTTTATTGTAGATTAGCTTTCCGCCCGCGGCTTCGCCCGCGTGGAGTTCGGTTATACCGCGCTTTTTAGATTTCCCTCGGGAACATAAATTTTTTCCGGGATAAAAGGTAGCCTATGTTCTTTCTCAGGGTCTATAGATTATCTGTGCCAAATTTCAACAAAATCGGTTGAGGGATTTAAGCGGGAAAGCGTAACAGACAGACAGTCAGACAGACAGATAGAGTTACTTTCGCATTTATAATATTAGTATGGATACTAGCTACCGTTGTATATTTATTTTTGTTTGCCCTGTGAGCAAGTTTCTTTGCCTCGCTTTCACGCTAAAACGACTGAAAGAATTTGATGACTTGGACTAGTACTAAGCCTAAAACCAATGCCTAAAACCCACCCGTGCCTGTGCGAAACACAGCAATATCGTGAGCAAACCGGCAAACCTAGAACCGAAATCTCGAAGACAATAGGTGACATTCTCTAACCCGCACTGCGTACGCTTAGTGAATTACTTTTACGGCCCAATTCCTCTTATAGGGAAGAGACCTGAGTCCCAGCAGTGGGAAAATTAGAGGCGCATTAAGCTAAATACAGTATGGCTGATAAATCATGTCCGGTATTAATTGATGAGGTATTCCACTTAGAGCACTGATTTGAAAAGCACTTCCGCAAACTGCACTTAAGTCCTTCCGTTATCAGCACTGAAACAACGTAATATGGCATTCGAAGAATACCAGTTCTTTTCGAACTTTATTGCATCATCTCTTACATACACTCCCATCTTATCACCATATTGTTTCATAGCCTTCAGCGCAAAGTTTAGACCATCCATGAGTCATGGCTCGCATTGTATTCGGTAAAAAATCACCCACCCACAATATCCCTAACAATAACTTTCTTTTCAATCTCTTAACCAATAATAATTATTCCAATACCAACATTGATTTATGTAATTGATACACAACATCCTCCCATCAGTGATACTTCAATGCACTATTGTCTATTGGATGTAAATGGTACAAGCTCTTGCTAAATAATCGACAGTACGTATTGAGGTGTTGCAATTAAGCCTGGAACAGGGCTGTAACAGAACACGCGACGCGACGCGAAGCCTACAGAAATGTAATATTTAATAGAATCCTTGTGGTACGCAAAGTTGTGAATTACGTTTTGAATAATGAGTTGTTTAACAAATTTTGGTATACAATAAAGTATATTACATGTATGTATATGTACATTGCTACCGAGGCTTTATCCTGGAGTTATAATAATGTTCATAATACAAAAGTGTTTCTGAGATTTTGACTGGTTGAATCCTCACTGTATAAAAGAAAAATACCTGATTATGATTTTTAAACTTTTCCGTCTACAGCAATTTCAATCATTTATATTATCTATTAGCAAAGGTAATTTTCCAGTTGATGTTCATTGAAACCTACCGCGCTTTTGAATGGGCGATTAATTTCATTTTTATAGCTGAATGATTCCTATGATATTTCACAAAATCCTGTTACGGGTTTATTAACCGAAATAAACACTTCGAATTTGTTCTACATTATATACCTATTTGCTTAATCATATCGTGCGGTTAAAACGCCCGCGTATAGTCGCGTAGGCTGTTACAAGTGTGTAACTAAATTCTCATGTTAGAATTAGCATCTGCCTACACCAGCCTACATGTGACGGATCTATAATGTTATTAAGTTAGTTAAGTTATTAGTCTAAGTGTTGACTTGAACTTAGTTTACAGGATGCCTATCTGTTTTGATTTTCTCACTTCTGTGTTGTTTGAGCACTTATGCAAAGTGTGGGCTAGTAATTAAAGTGAGTGTTTTGATTGAAAGAAATATAGATAGATAGATTAGTTTTTCCGTGTTGTAATTTAAAGTATAGCCGTAATTTAGAAGATGCAGGCAGAACAAGACCGGTCGTTGTGGAAAGCCATAGAGAGGCCTTTGTCCAGCAGTGGGCTAGAGGCTTAAGAAGAAGAAAACTAAAACGCAAACCCATGAATTCATAATTATGATAAGTGTTTTTTATTCTGCCTTTTCTAGAATGCTGTCTACACCTTATGTATTTTGTAAAAATTAAAACAATTAAGTAAATAATAAATGACTTTGGCTTTTAGGTAGAATCCAACCAATCAAACATAAGTGTGATTTTTAATGATATTTTGGTAGAAATACATGAATGTTCTCGCGTAACTCTAAAGATAAATTATATGCCAATCACTAAAATCCACTCCAAAATCATACACAATATAACTTGGACCACTGCGTACCCCATAGCAATCAAAAACCCACACACAAACCAATAATTCTCAACATTTCCTACTGATGACTAACACCACAGAATATTGACTACGTACAATAATTTACATGTCAAGGGAAACCTGCAAATTAGATTTTGTAACATTTAATAAGATTTAAAGAGACAGCCAATATGTCTGTTAATATAGATTTATGAGCGAAACGCCTTACAAACGGAATATCCGTAATTGGAAATGTCATTATGTTCGTGATTGTGTGAAATAGATTACAATGAGTTTTGTGAAATCGATTAGTGGTAAGCGCTAATCGATTCGAATCGGTAGTCGACAGTTCAATACAAGAGTAATTTGTAGTAACTCCATATGACGGGAAACCTGAGAAAGCTAAAAAGAACAATAAATCAATTATGTTACTTAGCACACGAGGTTATTGACATCTGGAATATAAGCTCGATTGACTCCGATTGATCGAGATTGTCTCCTTTATACAACGTTATATTTTCTTTATACAAAAACCTGAATATAGTTTGTTCAGAGTAAGCAACTAAATCGATTCCAATAACTTTTACACCTTGTTATGTTTTTTCCCAAATATATGTAAAAATTGATGCAGTGTGGTGAGCGAGCGACACGACAGTGTTACAGTTGATGAGTTGACAGTACAGTTCACAGCAGATCGCCGCGCCGCGGTAGGCGCTAGCGGGCGAGCTGCGCGTTGACCATATTTTTGTAAGGACAACTACACATAACTTTGTGATTTTTCATGATACCTTTTTGAAATTTTGTATATTCTTTACAAAAATACTGGACACGTGTTTCGGGTTTCGTATTCACAAAAAATAACGTTGTGTATATTATTTATTTATTTTATTATTTATGTACACACAATAAAATACATAAAGATACGACAAAATTAAGATCTGAGTACAAAGGTGCTGCTTATTTCTTAAGAAATTTCTTCCAGCACACCTGCGAAAGGAGAAGTAAAACAGAAATGTAGACAATAGTGTGTAAGAACAAGGAGGAAAAAAATGAATATGATAAGTATAAAAGTAATAATATTAAATATACCTAAACAGTAAACAAAAATAATTATAAAGTATACTTAAATAATATGTATAAATAATAAACAAATTCTCACAATATAGAGGAAAGGTAATGATCTTTTAATCGACGTTTAAATTTAGAAATAGTGTTTAAATCACGAATGTTAGGCGGGAGTGAGTTCCACAATCTTACAGCATGTACAGAGAAGGAATAGGAATAGTAAACCGTTTTATGAGGATGAGATTTAAGGATTGATCTTATAGATTTTTATTACCGTTTCGTTAATTTTGACCAGTTTTGACATGTTGTGTTGTCTCCGAGACAAGATTTTTGAACATTTTTAATTACGGGAATTGGATTTCAGAACATTATTTCAATCCAGCCTGTATTAAACATGTCATGCATCACTATTTCGTAACAGCAACTTCTACGCATGTAGTTTTTAATTCCCCTCAGCAAACGTTAAATCTTAAACAAACATTTGTACTAAGATGAGTGACATCATGTTGCGCACGCGCGGTTTTACACTCAGTCTTGTACAGTCGCGAGGTGTAAACGAAGAGAGAGATTGACTGACGTTTATAAAGAAGTTAAATGGACGCCGAAGAAAATAATATGGAAAATCAAACTATTTTTAATATTGCACCTTGTACCACCTAATGACAGCCTCCGTGGCCTAGCGGTAGCGGACACGGCCGCTGCGCAAGGAGGCGCGGTTTCGATCCCCGCACAGTTCAAATATTTGTATGCATGAATATGAATATTTGCACTGGTCTGGTCGTGCCTCGGAAAGCACGTTAAGCTGTTGGTCTCGGTTGCCATACGAACATCTAATGGTAGTCGTTACGGCTTGTTGGAGCCCTCAAAAGTCCAACAATTGGTCTAGCTGCAATGCTTCGATGTCGCCTTCGGGTTGTGGAGATCAGACGGCAGTCGCTTCACAGAAAATGTCGAAGTTTAGCCATATCAGCAGTTAGACTGGTAAAGCGGACCCCAGACTCCAATGCTGAAAAAGCTTCGGATGAGACTGGGATTAACGCTGAGATCATGACCTTGTACAACCTAATATTTTACTTGGTGCTAAGCCATAACATCGGCTGTCGGCAGAAGTTACCACCCACCAGACAAGGACTTGCCGCCAAGCGATTCGTCGTGTTCCGGCATAATGTCTGATGAAGCTGTATGGAGGACGGGTGTGAGCAGTTGTGTTGCGATGTGTGCCGGGTACGATGCGCCAAAGGTTGTTGTGCCGGGAGTTTGGTCGTGGGTCTGGAGCAGCATCGTTGGTGGTGTTGGTCTTGGGTTTAACATTGCATCACCTCACCTCGCTCAACTGCCGTCATCCTTCCTATTCCTAAGTTTTTTAAGTGAATAGGCTTAATAAACTAGTGCGCTTTACCAGCAACGACTGCATAACTGCTTACCATCAGGCGGGATAGCAGTTAAGCACTAGTTTATAATTATTAAAAAAAAAACCTATTCTACGCCACCACCATTTTGTTACCATGCACACTTGCAAGACCTGCACCCTAATTACGTAACACACTATTATTATCAGTTGGGATCATTTCGAAGTATATTGATAACCTATTGCTCCATGTAATCGAAAAGTGTGCTGCTCAACAACATAAAGAACGCAATGAATATAGTTGAACTGTCAAAATGTAATCCATTGCTACTGGTAGTCATCATAATCCCAGCGTTAATCCCAGTCGCATCCGAAGCCTTTTCAGCTTTGCAGTCTGGGGTCCGCTTTACCAGTCCAACTGCTGATATGGCTAAACTAACTTCGACATTTTCCGTGAAGCGACTGCCGTTTGACCTCCACAACCTGAAGGCGACATCGAAGCATTGCAGTTAGACCATTTGTTGGACTTTTGAGGGCTCCAACGTCCCGTAACGACTGTCACTGGATGTTCGTATGGCAACCGGGACCAACGGCTTAACGTGCTTTCCGAGGCACGACCAGACCAGTGCAAATATTCATATTCATGCATACAAATACTTGCACTGTGCAGGGATCGAACCCGCGCCACCTTCCGCAGCGGCCGCGTCCGCTACTGCTACGCCACGGAGGCTGTCAAAACCATTGCTACTGGTAGTATGTTACGCAATTACCCTACTGCTTTCCTTAGCACGTTCAAATGTTAACTATTTTCAGCTTTTGTAATCTTTTCATGAGCCTCATATTATAAATGCGAAAGTTTGTGAGTATATATAGATATTTGATACTCTTTTACGCAAAAACTACTGCACCGACTTAGATGAAATTTGGCATACAGACAGTTTATAACCAGGAATAACACAGAGGATACTTTTTATCTCGACATTCTTACGGAATTTAAACTTATGCTGGTAAAACCGCGAGGCTGAGATAATAATTTGATGTATAAAAGACTGGTCATCTCCTGTAAGTTTCAAATGATTAATCAATATACTATTTTCGCATCAAGGTTTTGTTAGCACAGTACTTAAAAACGAAGCGAAACGCTTCGTTCGGGTCGTTACGGTATCAACAACATAAGGGTGGAAACTTGCCGTACGACGGGTCGTCCGATGATGGAGCGGAGATGAAGGAATTACATGCGATTCCTCGTACACTCTCCAAAATGCATGCTATAGAACATCGGCAAGTTGGCTACTCTTCGCCTGCGCTCCAGGCTTTGGAAAAAGAAAAAAAGTTGCTTGCAACCGCTGTATCTTTGCGCCAGCGAATTCATTCCTTTTTTCCGCTTATCGCTTGTACCAACAACTCTTCCAACCTTTAGATCTGTTTAGGCAGATCTTACGAAATATCCAGCGAATCTTGGCGTGTTTGTACAGTACATGCTTGTGTATATTGTACCTACGTTCTGTGTTGAAAGTGTGTATTTAATCGTTTAATGTCAAAATGTATTTTTAGAAACAATTGTGGTTTTTGAGATAGTGTTCTTAAAACATAACATTAGGCCGGTATCTTCGGAAGGGTTCAGCATTTTTTTTTTTAATCTTGACATCACGACCTTGAGAGGTCATGATTACTTAACCGGATTATCATGTTCTGGTCCTGAATAAAACCAAGTGCGGTAACTTAAAAACCGGCCAAGTGCGTGTCGGACTCACGCACAAAGGGATCCGTACTATTGATATATGAAATTAAAGGATTTAAGTTATTTGTATGAAAGATTACGCGGTGATAAGCGGTTTACGATTTACGAGGTATTAAAAAAAACTACTTACTCGTTCAAAACAATTTTCGTTGGTAGTTTTTATACATCATATGTTTTTTTAGATTTTTATATTCTTATTTTAGAAGTTAGAGGGGGGTAACTTTTTTCCACTTTGGAAGCGTCTGTCACGCAAATTATTCGGTTTAGAAAAAAAATATTTTGGAAACCTTGATATCATTTTTGAAGACCTATCCATAGATACTTTGGAAGCGTCTGTCACGCAAATTATTCGGTTTAGAAAAAAAATATTTTGGAAACCTCGATATCATTTTTGAAGACCTATCCATAGATACTCCACACGTATGTGTTTGATGAAAAAAATGATTTTTAAGTTTCAGTTCTAAGTATGTTGTAGGTATGTTTCAGTTGTATGTATGGCCTATAGCCTCTAATATTTATTATTATTTTTTTTTATTTTTGCATCAAAATCTTAATGCGAATCACATAATACATCTATCTACCAAGTTTCAACAGTATACTTCTTATAGTTTCGGAACAGACGGACATGAAGAATCTATAAGGGTTCCGTTTTTTGCCATTTGGCAACGGAACCCTAAAAACGAAGTGAATTCTACTGATGAGCAGAAATGATTCGACTTATGGAACTGAGACGTGGTCACTAACAATGGGCCTTATAAGAAACTAGCGGCCGCCAGCGACTTCGTTCGCGTAGAGTTAGTTATGCTCCGCTTTGACTTCAGTTTTCGCAACATTTTTTGTTACTGCTCTGCTCCTATTGATTATAGCGGGACGTTATATAGCCTAAAGCCTTCCTGGATTAATAGGCTATCCAACGCACAAACAAACAAACAAACTCTTCAGCTTTATAATTATATTATCCATACTTCCATACTATCCATACTAATATTATAAATGTAAAAGTAACTCTGTCTGTCTGTCTGTCTGTCTATCTGTCTGTCTGTCTGTCTGTTACGCTTTCCCGCTTAAACCTCTCAACCAATTTTGATGAAATTTGGCACAGGCAATCTTTAGACCCTGAGAAAGAACATAGGCTACCTTTTATCCCGGAAAAATTCGATGTTCCCGAGGGAAATCCAAAAAGCACGATATAACCGAACTCCACGCGGGCGAAGCCGCGGGCGGAAAGCTAGTATAATATATACACCATGATTTTTTAACCGTCTTACAACGGCAGCCCACACCATGTATCCAATGATTAGTTAACGTTCATAAAATAAAAATAGGTATTTATGAGATTTCATTAATTTAAAAATAAAAATGTTGTTCATTATTATCACGCGGTTAAAAACAATAAAAACACCCTGTCGCGAGCGCGCAGGTATCAATGTAGCGGCTCGCGGTCGAGGGGCGGGGCGTGGCGAGTTCATTCAACCAGCGCGAAGTTAGGTTTCTTACTATCAGTGCGTAAGTCAGTTTGTAAATTAAAATCAACTTAATTCCAATTCTCCCTTCATACTTTTACGGGCTTAGGACCGTCAAAAACTTTTTCGTGTTAAAATCGAATCAAAGTGATGGACTGAGTACTCGGTTGATACTCGGTACTCGGTGGGGTTTTTGATATTCGTACTCGGTATGAATGCCGAGTGTACTTACGCCCAAATTAGGGATCTTTTACGTAAAGGCATTACCTATGTCAACAATCACTGATCAGATCGGGTACGATGCGCCAAATGTTATTGTGTCGGTAGTCTGATCGTGGAGGGTCTCCAGATTAATCTCCCTCTGATGCAGCAGCGTTGGTCGTGTTATTGGGTTTAACATTGCATCACCTCGCTCAACTGCCGTCTTCCTTCCTACTCACTAAGATTTTTAAGTGAATAGGCTTAATAAACTTGTGCGCTTTACCATCAACGATTGATTATTTATTTACTATGACGCGCAAGTGAAAATTTGTTTGCAAACTATCAAGCGAATGATAGTTGAAAGGCGCGGGCGCGGGCCGGCCTCTCGACCGCAGTCGCGACCTGTTTGTACTTGTTCTCGCGCCCGAAATGCGAATTTGATTGACCATAGTTACCTAAGTACTTACGTTTCTTCCCAAGAAACATACGGCCGATTTCAATAACTTATCAATTTTCTAATTTGTCGTTGTAATTTAGGCAAAATTCCACCAAAATTGTTTACGCACATTTTTGTTCACAAACAAAAAATGTGTACAGATGATAGTACATCAAGCTACTACAATCTGTCAGATTTCTTTATTAGATTTTCAACTTTATCTTTAAAACACTAAGGCTCAAGGTTGATTGGGAATATTTGGCAGTTTCGGGTAGCTTGACCTACTGTCGTCCGTACCTACACTACAGGTCGGCGCGAGTCCACAACTAACATGTACCTAATTACGAGTGCGAACATTTTTTGTTACTGTTTGAGTGTTTGCTAGAACGAGTACTTTCTACATTGCCGCGCACCTGTGTTTCTGGCATATTTAAAGAATGGGAATAAACTGAATTATTTACACTAATTACTAATTTTGTCTTTACAAATTATGTAGATAAATAGCCTTTACCTGTATCCGCAACTGCTATGCACGCTTTTGAATACTGTCTTTTAATTTATTTAAAGTCACTCTGTCTTGTTTCACTGTATCAAAAGTAGAACTATTTGCTATTTTAATTGCGTGCGATTTTAAACACTGCGTGCTCCTTTGAACTCCATCACTAGTCCCTTTACTTCAGACCACACAAACAGCTGACAGGTACATCTTCCATTAATTCGGGAATTGCGTTCTGTATCATATCTACGTAAGTTCCACCGCTGAGGGGCCACTCGATATTCGAGTAAGTACTGATAGTTTCTATCACTCATCATGAAGTAGGCAGACAACCTAATTAATCCTTGTGCACTAGGTACTCTACACTCGTACTAACGATCGACGTGTGATACCTAGTCGCCCGCGCACAACGTTTAGCTTCCGGGGTTAGAACCCAACTGAACCCAGCTAGTTTTTTAGTTTTAGTGTCGCGCGCGCTGCGTTCCTTGCAAAAAATGATGAATGAGATGGGATTGACCAATAGAATTTTGCGCGGAGTGGGTATTGTGTCCGTTTGATATGTAAACATTATTAACAGGATGTTTCGTATTTCTAATGTATTATTTATTTTTCGTTGTACCTATTATCTTAATTAAAGGTAGAAAACAAATAATCGCGGCTAGGCGTATAGAAGGTCGGATACAGTCAGTGAAACATTTTTGTAAAACGATTAAAATGTCATACTGTATATATATATATATATATATATATATATATATATATATATATATATATATATATATATATATAATATTATAAATGCGAAAGTAACTCTGTCTGTCTGTCTGTCGGTCTGTCTGTCTGTCTGTCGGTCTGTCTGTTGTCTGTTTTCCGTTACGCTTTACCTCTCAACCGATTTTGATGAAATTTGGCACAGACAATCTTTAGACCCTGAGAAAGAACATAGGCTACCTTTTATCCCGGAAAAATTGATGTTCCCGAGGGAAATCTAAAAAGCGCGATATAACCGAACTCCACGCGGGCGAAGCCGCGGGCGGAGTGCTAGTAATATATAAAGCTGAAGAGTTTGTTTGTTTGTTTGTGCGCGCTAATCTCAGGAACTACTGGTCCGATTTGAAAAATTCTTTTTGCGTTGGATAGCCTATTAATCCAGGCAGGCTTTAGGCTATATAACATCCCGCTATGACCAATAGGAGCGGAGTATAATTAACTCGACCACGCGAACGAGGTCGCTGGCGGCCGCTAGTTAGTATAGATTTACAAATGGTCGTTGAAAAATGTGTTTATCCATAACGTAAGCAATGCAAAGAATGTTGTTGAACTCTCAAACTGAGGTCCTTACCTACTGATATTGTGTTACGCAATTACCCTACTCATTTGCATTCCACAGATGTTAAGAACACACACCCAAAACACACATCCCTGGTCTTTAACTGCATCACCATAATAAAACACGCTAAATTAAATTTATTTGAACAACTCAACACAACGAAATCAAATAATAATTTGAAACTAAATTAGTCCTTTTACAAACAAAGGCTTGTTCATTAGGACTGGAGATATTTTTGGATTGTAAGGCTAAATATGGTGGAACACGTGCATGGGAATAATTTTATTATTGGAGCTGTACCCAAGGCTAAGTTCAGGCGTGTGGTCTCTAGGAATAATTTTTACCATAAGTGTCATTTGCGGCATTCTCATAAACTCCGTGAAACCTAGAGGCTGAACTCTTACCAGCTAAAATCAACGCTGTACTTCCCCTCTACCGATGGCCGGGAGTGTGGGATTAGGTTTAGGTATAGGTTTAAAGTCGTGGTGGCCTAGTGGTTAAAACCCCAGCCTCTCAAGTATGAGTGTGCGGGTTCGATCCCAGGTTAGGCAAGTACCAATGTAACTTTTCTAAGTTATATGTACTTTCTAAGGATATCTTGGAGACCAATGAGGGATTATAAGGTGAAGAAAAACATTTGAGGAAACCTGGACTTTAGGTCTGAATCGCCAACCCGCATTGAGCAAGCATGGTGATTACGCTCAATCCTTCTCTGTATGATAGGAGACCTTTTTCTCGGTGGTAGGCCATAACATCGGCTGCTGGCAGAAGTTACCACCCACCAGACAAAGTCTTGCTGCCAAGCGATTCGTCGTGTTCCGGCATGATGTCTGGTGAAGCCGTGCGAAGGACGGGTTTGAGCAGTTGTGTTGCGACATATGCCGAGTACGATACGTCAAATGTTGTTGTGTCGGGAGTTTGGTCGTGGAGGGTCTCCACATCAATCTCCCTCTGGCGTAGCATCGTTGGTCGTGTTGTTGGGTTTAACATTGCACCACCTCGCTCAACTGCCGTCTTCCTTCCTATTCACTAAGTTTTTTTAAGTGAATGGACTTAATAAACTACCGCGCTTTACCATCAACGATTGCATCACTGTTTACCATCAGGCGGGATTGCAGTCAAGCGTAGTTTAGTTTTTAATTATAAAAACTGAACTACAGTTTATAATTATAAAAAAAAGACCTGTGCCCAGCAGTGGGACGATAAATAGGTATAGATAGCTCAAAAAGAACATAATACAGTTCACTTACATGAGATTTAACTTTTACCGTATAAATAATCTCGTCTAATGACAAAGTATGCAGAAATAACGAAAATAGGTAAAACGATAACAAAGCAGAACTAAAACTGTTCATGCCTCTTCTCGATGAGAGGAAGTGGGCCATAATCTACCACGCGGGCCCAGTGCGAGTTGGGAAATGCCACATGTCTTCAAAGTGTTTGGCTCTAGGACATGCCGGTTTCCCCACGATATTTTCTTTTACCGTTTTAAGAGCAAATCCCACCAACCACCCAATGCCCCACTGACTTAAAGTATGGGCCGAAGCGTCAGGAGACGGCTGCGGACATATCCAGCCCCCCATGTGTGTGGGCGATGCGCTGGCATATCACCGCAACCGCTTCTTGACTCCTGTACAGATTTTGGCGCTGTGTGCCCTCTCCCCATTTCTGGGGCGGCACTCCAGCGTCAGCTCGCAGGGTGGACAACACGAAGATTGATTAGAGAGAAAATAAAATATATCCAGGTTTCTTTTGGACCTTAAACTGTATACGCTCCATATTTTTTTCTCGTTTTGAGAGCAGTGGTGATGAAATAATTTATACAAAGCGCCTGTTGGAGTTCGAATCTACGAAATATTACTTGTAAGTCGCGGCTGATACCACTAGGCCATCGTTCCTCTCCTAAGTTTATATTACGTGTAAAGAATTCATGTTGGACTCCAGACCGAACACGCAGTCTGTCACATTTTTAACTACCACATAATTTCCAGATTTCTTCTAATACTGTTACTAAACCTAGATACAATATAAACCTTGACAGCCTCCGTGGCGTAGCGGTAGCGAACGCGGCCGTTGCGCAAGGAGGCGCGGGTTCAATCCCCGCCCAGTGCAAATATTTATATGCATGAATATGAATATTTGCACTGGTCTGGTCGTGCCTCGGAAAGCACGTTAAGCCATTGGTCCCGGTTGCCATACGAACATCTAGTGGCAGTCCTTATGGGTTGGTTTGGAGCCCTCAAAAGTCCAACAATTGGTTTAACTGCAATGCTTAGATATCGCCTTCGGGTTGTGGAGGTCAGACGGCAGTCGCTTCACGGAAAATATCGAAGTTTAGCCAAAATCAGCAGTTACACTGGTAATGCGGACCCCAGACTCCAAAGCTGAAAGCTACGGATGCGACTGGGGTTAACGCTGAGATGATGATGATGATGATGATGACAATATAAACCAAACAAAAAAAAACCTAGATTTGCATGTGCAAAATAAACGGTTCACTAGTTCCGAAAAATCTAGGTGTTAGCTCCAGTATCAAATATCAGTGTTCGTGAGGAAATCTAATACGGCTCCGTGACAGACTGACAGATTGACACCTCGGCTATTTGATTAATCACTACACTTCAAAATGGCGCCTGGTTGATATCACGGTGAAATAATTGTCAGTTTAGATTTAATATTCCAGTTTTATGGTGTAAATAATGCGCAAGGTTATTTGGTTTTTGCTGTCGGGCAAGTGCCCGTTAGAAAACACCCGTCTGGTCGGAAGATTCTCCTCTATGGAGGATCCCACTTATCTTAAAGAACGATTCAAGTTCCTTCATGACACACATAATAGATATCTGAGGTCATCGGAAAACCTGATAGTAGAGATGCCGATGCATTCTACTAGTTTTTACGATAAATCCTTTACTGTACAAGAGTTCGGCTATGGAATGACTTGCCCGTGTCTGTAAGGCGTGCTCAAACTCCGTCCACTTTTAAAACCATGGTAAAAAAAGCATTTCCTCTCTCTTTAAACATGTCATTATTTTTTATTTGCTTTTGTATGATTTTTATTAATTAGATGTATATAAGTATTTATTGTACTAGTATGATACACTTAACGTGTATATTTATTATATAAACTATGTAAAATTGTAAATAGTACACTGTAGACTACCTACATTATTTCTCTCTCCTTCCCCTTACTATTCCATCCAAAGGTTGTCTGTAAAAGATCGCTTTTAGCGATAAGACCGCCCATTGTGTTACCCTTTGTAAAAATTTTATATTTACGTTTTTGTAATCTATATGGTGTACATAATAAAGAGTATTCTATTCTATTCTATTCTATGAGTGAACTGAATATCTCTAAATAACTTCAGGCTGTTATGAAATGAGGTTGCAGACGCTTCCAAATTTAAATGATTTAAAAATAAATAAGTATTTAAGCGTTGATTTTATGAATAACTTTGGGTTTCATTTTCAAATATTTGCATATTACTCCGAATTTATGTAGACCCCTCGTAAAGTTTTGAGTTCTTTATTTATTTTCTCGACCATCCCTAATGGTATGCTAATTCCAGATAAATAATTTTTCATAAGATTAACATCAAGCCGAAGATGATTTAATATTTACCGCAATGAAATAAGGTTTAATTTCAATTGTAGCAACCCTCGAAAATTAATTATGTAATCACGAATTTTGGTTGGATTAAAATTTTAAAAGGACATGTTGGTATAAAAAAACGATTGTGTTTTTAAAGGATTTGGCACAGGTATGTCTGCAGTACAGCTACATTTGAACCTTCTTTTTCTTGTATGGGAAATCATCAAATGACCTCTCCTGCTCTGGGCGGAGCGGAAGGGCGTGCCAAACTTTTACTGACTAAAACCCACCCGTGTTTTTTCATTTGCCTGTGCGCCAAGGCCACGGTTTCTTTTTTAACCAACCTGCAACCCTCACCCAGGAGGCATCGGTCCTCGTGGACCCCGTCACGAAGTGCTGACACATCTTTTAGGCGCGCGTGAAACACAACGCGCCGTCGACCCAGGCCTGGTCCTTATCGGTCCGCAAGCCCGCGCCTACGGTGGCCGGGAGTTCGATGTTTGTCACATTTGAGCCTCATGTAATCATCAAATCAATAATATACTGGGCTGGCACTAAAAAACTTCAGATAGGAAAACTTAATAACACTTTGCCCCACCCAAGATTAGAATCCAGGACCTCATTCTCAGCACTAACGCATGCAACTATTACACCAACGAGGCAGTTATAACTCATCATCATCATCCTTTTTATCGTCCCACTGCTGGGCACAGGTCTCCTCTCTTACAGAGAAGGATTGAGCGTAATCACGATGCTTGCTCAATGTCGGTTGGCGATTACAGACTTAAAGTCCAGGTTTCCTCAAGATGTTTTCTTTCACCATTTCATCAGTTATTGGTATCCAAGATATACTTAGAAAGTACATATAACTTAGAAAAGTTGCATGGGTATTTGCCTGACCTGGAATCGAACCCGCACATTCATACTTGAGAGGCTGGTGTTTTAACCACTAGGCCACCACGACATTTGTTATAACTCATAAATCAGTAAAATAGGGATGCGACTTGCCATGATCGATAGCTGTATTTTTTGCGAGTGAATTGATTGTGTTGAACCACTTATCATATGTACAATAGCCGATTAAATGATCGAAAGTAGATATCGATTCAAATGAACGATCGATCAATCAAATGAAAGTATAGATCGGTATCTGAAGTCAAATAAAATTGAAACTAAATTATAACAATAAGATATCGTTATTAATTATATGTCTACGTTGAAATACTATACAAGCAACATGATCTGACTTTGTTTGGCATGAAATACATTCAACTTTATAATTGTGATTCTCTTTTTAGTAAAACTGCTTACCATCAGGCGGGATTGCTGTCAAGCACTAGTTTATTAATTATAGAAAACGTCTTTTTTATATATTATAAACTAGCGCTTGACAGCAATCCCGCCTGATGGTTAGCAGTGACGCAATCGTTGATGGTAAAGCGCACTAGTTTATTAAGAGCCTATTCACTCTAGTCTTGAAGACACTCAAATTGTAGTCCGACGGAAACACCGCCGCTGGCAAATTGTTCCAGTCCCCCGATGTACGCGGTATAAAGGAGGAGGCGAAACGCTTCGTCCGGATCGTAGCGATGTTAACAACGTAAAGGTGGAAAGCAGCCGTACGACGGGTCGTCCTATGGTGGAACGGAGATGGGGGAATTAAATCATGCAATTCCCTCGCACACTCCCCAAAATGCATCCTATAGAACACCGAAAGGATGTCTTTGGTCATGCTAAGCGGTCTGGGGAAATATCTATCAAGGAATTTTCATTACTGTAATGAAACTTCACCGTAAAATCCTTATTGTTCATTACACCATCAAGAGTCTAGCAGCCCACCCAAGTATCCTCCCAAAGCTGTAATTTAACCGCTCAACTTCTTAACAATGGACTGAAAACGTTATGACTTTTACTTTATGACCTGTAAAACTTTTGATTGACCACCGTGGCTTCCCGAAGAATTTGAATTTTCATAAAAGAAAATTATTCGGGCAAATTATTACAGAAAACTATTCTTATACATATTTCTGAGAAGAATTACAAATTATTATAATTAAATATTCATGGTTTCCTTCTCTGTATGAGAGGAAACCTGTGCCCAGCAGTGGGACGATAAAAAAGATTGATGATGATGATGATGATTGAATGGTTCAGTCAAATGTTAAATGTTGAGTCGAAATGGAGGAGTAAGCATAGGAAAGCAGACCCTGGACTCCAACGCGAAAGCCGCGGATGCAACCGGGATTATATGCTGAGATTATGATAATGATGATTTTTAGGCCATACTTTAGGTGATTTGCTCATTATAATTTGCTGAATACCAGTATTTTACATGGATTACCTTACCTTCGACTTGTTGATTATCTTATCACTACCTGCGCCTTACGGTTTCACCTATGTAGGTTTCGATCCCCTGGGAATATCGGAATAAAAAGTATCCGTTGTATTATTTATGGTAATAAACCATTTACGTGCCAAATTTTATTCAAATCTGTTCAGCAGTTGTTACGAGATAGAGCAAGAAAAATCCATCCATGCATACATTTAGATAAAAACTTTCTAATTTACATATAATATTAGATAGAAGGATGTCGTGGTGATGGCCTAGAGGTTAAAACACCAGCCTCTCAAGTATGAGTGTGCGGGTTTGATTCCAGGTCAGGCAAGTACTTTTATACACATGTAACTTACATACCTACACGTTACAGACATGTAACTCTTCTAAGTTATATGTACTTTCTAAGTACATCATAGACATCAATGACTGATTAAAAAGGTGAAGGAATACATCTTCAGAAAACCTGGACTTTAACTCTGAAATCGTCAACCCGCATTGAGCAAGCGTGCTGATTAAGCTCAAGCCTTCTCTATGTATATGAGAAGATACCTGTGCTTAGAAGTGGTACTATAAAAGGTTGATGATGATGATAATGATGATGATGAGATAGAAGGATAAAACTTCCACTATTGATCAATAAACATGGGGTTTACATAAACATGATCAAAATCAAAAATCATGTCTTCAAATTAGGTTGAGAGTTGGCACTTCTGAACGTCATTACATAATCATCATCATCCCAGCGTTAATCCCAGTCGCATCCGAAGTCTTTTCAGCTTTGGAGTCTGTGGTCCGCTTTACCAGTCCAACTGCTGATATGGCTAAACTTCGACATTTTCCGTGAAGCGACTGCCGTCTGACCTCCACAACCCGAAGGCGATATCGAAGCATTGCAGTTAGACCAATTGTTGGACTTTTAAGGGCTCCAACAACCCGTAACGACTGCCACTAGATGTTCGTGTGGCAACCGGGACCAACGGCTTTACGTGCTTTCCGAGGCACGACCAGACCAGTGGAAATATTCATATTCATGCATACAAATACTTGCACTGTGCGGGGATCGAACCCGCGCCACCTTGCGCAGCGGCCGCGTCCGCTACCGCTACGCCACGGAGGATGTCATTACATAATGTAGTACTCCAAAACGCCCGCCCTTTACCGCTTTATAATACTTACACAGCTGTTTCTTCAGTTAAAGAAACTACTACTATTCAAATATCCTTACTCATCATCATCTCAGCGTTTATCCCGGATGCATCCGCGGCTTTCGCGCTGGAGCCCGGGGTCCGCTTTCCTGCACATTCTCCTCCATTTCGCACGATATTTAGCATCCTGTGGTAGGAGCTTGTTTTAATTTATTTGTTTAGATTTACCAACGTTCGGTTACATTAATTCTTACAATCAAAAACATGATGTTTTAATAATAACTAAATATAACAAACACTTACAGGTAAATTCGACATTAGACAATTACATTTTTCTTTATTAGGTATTTTTTATAGAAGGTATCTAACTATTGGAGAAGCAAAGAAGTTGTTGGCACGCATGTCATCTCTTACAATGTCAAGCCAGCACTTCTTTGGTCTACCTCGCTTGTTCCGGCCCGGCGGGGGCGCCAAAAATATCCTTATTAAAATATTATAAATGAGAAAGTGAGTTTGTGTTTGTTTGCTCCGCTTTCACGCCGTAACTACTAAACCGATTGCTTTGAAATTTTGTAGTCGTAAAGTTAGAAGTCTGGATTAAATAATAGCATACTTTTATCACGGAAAATTTTGATATTCCCGAGGGAAATCTAAAATGCGCGATATACCCAAACTCCACGCGGGGAAATCTAGTTAATAATAAACGTTTAGTTTTCCACCACAAAAAGAAACATAAGTTCAAGACATAATTAATTATACAAGATATAACGATGTAGTGGAAACTGGAGCCTGTACTAGGACAACCTGTGTTACAGGTCTCCAGGACTCCTGACTACACGGTTGTGTCACAACTAATACAATCGTATATTAACTAACATGTGAATAGGGATATTTCCTGGGTAAAAAAAAAATGATTCTATTTAGTCCGTCATTCAGATTATAGAAAAATATTGGATAGGTATATTTTGTTTTATCAAATCAATCAAAATTTATTAATACGGAGTGGTGCTGACAATACGACAATAAATTAAACATCGTGTACCTCAACACATTCTCAGTCTACCCATAAAAAATCATATAAATGTGTCCATTGGTTTAGTCACAGGAAATTATTTTTCATTTTTCACATTTTCTACATGATGTACATGTTGATAAGGAAGCGCTTACAGGTTAATGACCGCCGCATCCTGCGGTACCAAAGTTTAATAATAATCGCGCGAAAAAAGCAAGTCGATATAGGATCGCGCTGTCGCCGAGCGGAGGTCAGTGAACCAATATTTTTAAAGGATGTTCTATTCCGTTTGCAATTTTATGCGATTTAGTTTGTTTGAAATTTTCATTTTTTTTATTTTTGATGCTAGGTTTTTTTCTATGGTTTAGGATTATTCCTACGGACCAGCATTGTTCGTGTTTTCATTTATTGTCGTATTGTCAGCACCACTCTGTATAAAAGGCATCAAAGATCAGGAGCGGTGGCTGGTGACGTCACTGGCCGCTAAAAAGTGTAGCGTGCAGTGACGTCACACGAGTTTTCAACGCGCTGTGTCGTCTTCATTTTTTGTTCATATGAAAAAAGAAAAAATACGTGTCCAGTTTTTTTTTGGAAATCTGACTGACGGACTAATTAATTTTTTTTTTAGTGAAATACCCTATTGTAAATGTAAATTATATAATATTACAAAACGCAGAACATTAAGTTTAACTATTTACCATATGTCAGCTAGCCATGCTAATCAATTACATAGTGCATTATAATGGGCTTAAGTTTAATGTCACCACTAACAACGAAATAAACCAAACTTGTGAATATTAATTTACATCACCAATCACAGACTCAGCGAATAATGTGGCGACTCTTGTCTAGAGATTAAACAGGCTCAAGCCTGTACCGAAATGTCCTCTTTACCACAGTAGTGAATGGACACAGCCCTATTTTCCCACAATTGTGTAGGTGATTTCTCACGGAAGTGCATTAAGTGGTGCCGCGGCATCGATATGTCGATGACATACGAGTGGTTGCGCAGCCCTACTATCGATGCGGGAGTAAATCGTGACATTGTCGAAGAAAATTTATTTTTATAACATAACTAGCTCTTTTAGCTCGCCCACGTGGAATTCGGTTATATCATGCTTTTCACAGCGCCATCTATCACCGAACTGGTAAGAACCTGATTTTTGTTTTCCCTCGAGAATATCAAATTTTTCCGAGATAGAAAGTACCCTATTATTTAATCCGGACTTCTAACTTTACGTATGCAAAATTTCAAAGTAATCGGTTTAGTAGTTACGGCGTGAAAGCGGAACAAACAAACAAACTCACTTTCCGATTTATAATATTAGTAAAGTTGTTTGATTTTTTTTATAGCTAACAGTCGCAAATTAATAATAGTAAGTACATATACATAAAGGAAAGGATGATTTCAAAACCTCGCAGGCATTGCTGTTAACGCACGTAAAGCATTGCCACAAACGTGGCAATGGGGGTCCCATTGCCACATTGTATGGCAAAGCTAACACCAAGACTCGGTGGTAGGCCACAACATCAGCCGCCGGCGTAAGTTACCACCCACCAGACAAAGTCATGCCGCCAAACGATTCATCGTGTTCCGGCATGATGTCTGGTGAAGCCGTACGGAGGACGGGTCTGAGCAGTTGTGTTGCAATGTACGTGCCAGGTACGATGTTCGAAATGTTGTTGTGTCGGGAGTTTGGTTGTGGAGGGCCTCCAGATCAATATCCCACTGGCGCAGCATCGTTGGTCGTGTTGTGTCTTCCTTCCTATTTACTCAGTTCTTTTGAGTGAGTAGGCTTAATAAACTAGCGCGCTTTACCATCAACGATTGCATCACTGCTTACCATCAGGCGGGATTGCAGTCAAGCGCTATTTTGTAATTTATAAAAAAAAAAGACTAATTAATAAGAACAAAATTTTTTAATACTTCTACATTGCAGAAATTTCATTTATAATTATATAATGCGTGCCCCTTATGTTTTTGACAAGAGTTCTCTGACGTCACTATTTACTTATTTATTTACTTATTCAAATTAGGTTTAGGTTAGGTAGCACTTTTTGAATGTCAATATTACATAAGACAGCCCCCCAAAACGCCCACCTATCGACACTTCCTAGTGCTTTCGCTCCAGTTAACTTCCAGCATATTATAAAAAGAGATTAAGCAAAGGACATGAATTTGGTTTATGCAATTTCATCACCAGTGCTCTCAAAACGGTGAAGGAAAATACCGGGAGTCGGAACCCAAGACCAACACGACCAAATGATGCTGCGCTAGAGGGAGATTGATCTGGAGACTCTCCGCGACCAAACTCCCAACACAACAACATTTGGCGCATCGTACCCGCCACACATCGCACCACAATTGCTCAGACCCGTCCTCCGTACGGCTTCACCAGACATGATGCCGGATCACGACGAATCGCTTGGCGGCAAGACTTTGTCTGGTGGGTGGTAACTTCTGCCGGCAGCCGATGTTATGCCTACCACCGAGTAGAAATATAATATCCATAAATACACATTGAGACTACGTGGTGGATTATTGCCCACTCCCTCTAAGACCAGGCCTGTGTTCCCAACAGTGAGAATATTATACACTAATATTCCTAAAAGATATGAATGCTGTTAGCAATAAACAGTCAAGGTTTTGTTTGCATCCATCATAAGTAATAAATAAAACGAATATGGAATTTGATATGCCTGAAATATAATACGTTAAGCAACCATTTATTTTAAGATACCTAATTTTTACAGCTCAGACCATAGACTAATGTCTACAATAAATATATCTACCAAAAAAGGTAACAATTAATAGTTCACCCCGAAAAAGGAGTCCGTCTGTGTTTTGTAACTTTTCGCAGTTTTGTTTCGAAATGACCTTCATTTTGTTATTTATTTTGGTAGAGTATAGAATACCGTTTTTTAACCGTGGTGTATGAGGCAGAGTAATATAGCTACCCTCACTCTTTCCGAGATGTCGTATAAGGCGACTAAGGTAAATTCCGTGACGACACCGAACTCCTAGCCACTGTAGGCGCGGGCCTGCGGGCGGTGAGCAGTGGGCAGCTCGCCGCCCGGTAAGGACCAGACCCGAATCGACGGCTTGTCGTGTTTCACCTCAAAGAGAATGATGTCAGCACATCGTGACGGGGTCCACGAAGACCGATGCCTCCTGGGTCAGGATTGCGGGTTGGTTAAACAAGAAACCGTGGCCCTCGCTGTCGCACAGGCAAGTGAAGAAACACGGGTGGGTTTTAGTCAGTAAAAGTCTGATACGCCCTTCCGCTCCACCCAGAGCGGGACAAGTCATTTGATAATTTCCCATCCCAACAAAAAAAAAGGAAAATTCCGTGCAAAGTCACCAGCACACAGAGATGGAAAACTCTGCAATTTATACCAAAGCCCTCAGCTCAACAACCCGTCTGCCAAGCGTGGTGAGTATGGCATTTACCCCTCATGTTATTGATGGAGCCAGTGCCCTTGTAGCGGGGACGTAAATGGGCTGAAGAAGAGAGTATAACTTTTTAGTCCGAAGCCACAAAATAATACACGCGACAAAAAAACCTTATATGAGAACACCTAGTAGCCGCAACCATATCAAACAATGGGCCTTTATATGGTGGCCTGCAGTTTGTCAACTGGGCCTTTAATTTGTCAAACGTGGCCGTCATTTGTCAAAAGCGGCTGTGATTTGTCAAATTTGTCAGATAACACTTCCACCGAGGAGGTCTTCCATTGATATGTTCAATAACAATGCTAAAACGTGATCGGTTTTAGATTGTGTTGTTTTTAAGCGTGAAATCGATCGTGATTTTGGTATTTAGGGTAATTGTTTTACTCGAGTTGATATGGTAAATTAGGTGATGTGTGATAGTGGTTTGTAGAGAATAAATGGTACTTGTAGCAGTACCTACTGGAACAATGCGCCATACTGACGTCACACGAATTCTACATCTCGCAATCAAAGTTTACCATGCACTTAGCATACATACTTCCCAATTTTAACATAACGCCCGTCTGGTCGGAGGATCCTCTCTTTTCTATGGAGGACGAGTTTACTCCCTGTTCATGATGCCTCCACAGTACTGATTCGTGAAGTGAATATTCATCATCACTATCATAATTTCAGCCGAAATACATCCACTGCTGGACAAAGACCTCCTTCAAGGATCTCCACGACGACCGGTCCTGCGCCTCCTGCATCCAGCGGTTTCCTGCGACCTTTACCAGGTTGTCGGTCCACCTTGTCGGGAGCCTACCCACGCTGCGTCTTCCGGTGCGTGGTGGCCACTCCAGAACCCGACGGCCCCATCGGGTATCGGTCCTACGGGCAATGTGGCCGGCCCACTGCCACTTAAGTGTTGCAATTCTTCGGGCTATGTCAGTTACTCTCGTCCTTCTGTGGAACTCCTCATCAATTTCTGATTTGAACTATCAATTGTGCTTTCGACATGTATTCATATTGCAGAAGCGTGTTTCTATCTTAAGTTCCACGCTGGAATGGTGGTAAAAGAGGCATTTCTGGCTTAATACAAGAAGAAAGGAGAGAATCAGGTTAAGCTACTAGCTACAGCTTTATTTTCATATCAAGACTCTTATGTGGCAGTCGTTACGGGTTGTGAAAAGCCCGAATATCTGTCAATTACCCTAATCGAGAGTTACCGAATTACTCAATAACTGGGTTAGGAAGGTCAAATACGCAGTTTCTTTATGTATTACTAGTGGCCGCTAGCTACTTCGTTCGCGTGGTTTAGTTATGCTCCGCTCCTATAAGTCGCAGCGTGATGTTATATAGCCAAAAGCCTTCCTGCATTAATGGGCTATCCAACGCAAAAAGAATTATTCAAATCGGACCGTAGTTCTCGAGATTAGCGCGTTCAAACAAACAAACAAACTCTTCAGATTTATGTATTAGTATAGATACTGGTATCCAACTGAATCTGCTTAGACAGGAAGCCGATTCCAACATATTTAGGAATTCAATAGGATCTGGACGATGATAAAGGACCGCTGAGTGGATCTCATTGGATTACGTCGCGGTAAGCCAAGGTGAAAACGGGATTATCTTGAAACCTGTTGAAAGAACTGGCCTAGTAAAATATAGAATTGTGTGGCAAAGGAAAGGGAATGTCTATGCCCTGCAGTGGGACAAAACGCAGTGCTATCTATCATCATCATCATCAGCCCCTACTCGTCCACTGCTGGACATAGGCCTCTTTCATGGCACGCCAACAAGCTCGATTCTGAGCAGTTCTCCGCTAGCCACTAGTGCTATCAATACTAATATTTAAAGCAAAAGAGTTTGTTTGAACGCGCTTATCTCGGGAAGTACTGGTCCGATTTGAAAAATTATTTTTGCGTTCGATAGCCCATTAATCCAGAAAGGTTAAATAGGCTATATAATATCACGCTTTTTTTTTATAAGTTATAAACTAGCGCTTGACCGCAATCCCGCCTGATGGTAAGCAGTGATGCGATCATTGATGGTAAAGCGCGCTAGTTTATTAAGAGCCTATTCACTCTAGCCTTGAAGACACTCAAATTGTAATGTGACGGAAACACCGTCGCCGGCAAATTGTTCCAGTCCCTCGATGTACGCGGTATAAAAGAGGAAGCGAAACGCTTCGTCCGGGTCGCAGTGGTGTCAACAACGTAAGGGTGGAAACTCGCCGTACGACGGGTCGTCCGATGGTGGAACGGAGATGGGGGAATTAAATCATGCAATTCCCTTGCACAGTACCAGAATGCAACCTATAGAAGACCGAAAGGCTGGCTACTCTATGCCTGTGCTCCAGGCTTTGGAGACCGTTTCGAGTTAAGTCTGGGTCGCTGTGACCAATAGGAGCGGAGCATAACTAGCTCCAAGCGAACGAAGTCGCTGGCGGGCGCTAATGCTTTAATAAGAAACATGACACCAAACAAATAAAAAAAAACACATATAGCTTTTGTAGAAGAAATATGATTGACCACCACTACAATCATTCTCCCCTCCCATTAGCCATTTTAATAAACTAGTACTTGACCGCAATCCCGCCTGATAGTAAGCAGTGATGCAATCGTTGATGCTAGTTTATTAAGAGCCTATTCACTCTAGCCTTGAAGACACTTAAATTGTAGTCAGACGAAATGTCCACTGCTAGCAAATTGTTCCAGTCCCTCGATATGCGCGGTGTAAAAGACGAGGCGAAACGCGTCGTCCGGATCGTAGTGGCATCAATAGTTTTCACTTTATATAACAAAAAAAAAAAAAAACTATAGCACATTATTCTAAGAACATCAATGAAACATGATACACCCACTCATAGCAAACCGTATCATTACAACTTACAAAACATTGCATAAAAACGCATTGAAACCCGACAAACCATGTTTTATTCATGGCGAACACTGTATTGTATTCAAATATAGACTTTCGCCAATTATAATGACTAGTGCTTTCGCGGGCAGAGCCTGGGTGCCTCACTAGTGGGTGTGCTTTAGAAACTGATTTAAGAAGGTTGGGACAGAGTCATAGTTCCGTGTTCTACAAGCTTTTTCTAGGTAATGGGAAGGAACTCCATTATCATCGTTGTTCAATACAAAAAACCAGTTTTAACAATTGATGTCGTGTTACCAAGTAACTTGGTTGTGAAGATCTAGGGCCCCAGTCTGCTATTTTTATAAATAATAGCATTATTTATAAAAATAGCAGACTGGGACCATTCTAACACTATTCCATTGTCATTTCACTGTCATTGTGCTAAATTCATAGTGAACGATCAATTATCTCAGTCGTAATGGCGATGTCCAAACGTGAACTCAAAGTTTTTACTGAAAGAGTATTGAAGATTTTCAAATCATCTTTAATTGAACGGGACTCATGAAAAATGCATGACACAGTGCTTCAGGAAAAACAATGGAGACATGACACAATTAATTGTTTTAAAAGAAATTTAACTTTGTAAACAAATAATTGCTCCACCAGCTTCCAAGACAAATACAGAAAAAAGCAAAAAGCTTTATAATGATATCAATTAAAAGAAAATCAAATACGTTAACGCATGTCTATTATAATCTTGTTTGTTTTCTTTTTAGAGTTTTTGACATTTAAAAGCAATGGCATTTAATTGTCTTTCATAACTCTGAAAATAATTAAATTCTTTGTGAATAAATAAAGAAATCTTGGTATGAAAAGACAAAAATCGTATCATTTTCTTCTTATTTTTCGCGTAGAAGATTTAAATCAATTTTAAAGTAATTTCATAATTATTTCGGATGTGTCCGATAAAGGCCCCTTTTTAGGGTTCCGTAGTTGACATCTCGGAACTTTTACAGTTTCGTCATGTTTGTGCGCCCATTCTCGGCATACCTTCCAAATAATTTGTGCTGGAAAGATAAAACTTTGCATGGATATGTGTAGTTACATCAAGGGGTATATGAAATGACAGAGTAGCAACGGGTTTCATTTTGACAGTTCAACCATTCATCCCGTTATTTACATTGTTGAGCAGACAGATTTTTCAATAATATGTAGCAATAGATCAGAATTGTGTTACAA
This sequence comes from Sesamia nonagrioides, assembly GCA_017933935.1. Classification (NCBI taxonomy): domain Eukaryota; kingdom Metazoa; phylum Arthropoda; class Insecta; order Lepidoptera; family Noctuidae; genus Sesamia; species Sesamia nonagrioides. Next base: position 217,780 of record JADWQK010001840.1, on the reverse strand, counting down.
ATTGAGAGGAATAATAAGTAATTAATTAGGGTGTGGGAGATCCGCAGAAGAACCAAAGTCACCGACATAGCTCTGCGAGTCGCCAAACTTAAGTGGCAGTGGGCAGGGCACATTGCTCGTAGAACCGATGGCCGATGGGGCAGTAAGGTTCTGGAGTGGCGGCCACGTACTGGAAGACGCAGCGTAGGGAGGCCCCAACAAGGTGGACCGATGACCTGGTGAAGGTCGCGGGAAGCCGATGGATGCGGGCAACACAAGACCGGTCAGCGTGGAAAGCCTTGGGGGAGGCCTTTGTCCAGCAGTGGACATCAGTAGGCTGAAGAAGAAGAAGAAGAATTAGGGTGCTGGCACAAACCGGGCTGTTAGTAAGAAATTGCAAGTGCCGCTCAGACAATACCAGTCTGGTCGGAGGATCCTCCCTTTTCTATGGAGGATGAGTGAACTTTACACCTTCCTGTTGCCTCTAAACTACTAATCAATCGTTACATTAGATTCAATAAATAATAATAGAAAGTGATGTATGGCGCTTTCCAAATAACGACATATGAGCACAGTGACCACCATGAGTTTTCATTACGAAGACTCGATCATCGATATCGACCGCGCTTGACACATCGATTGGCCCGCTTCAAGGTTGTAACTAGGGTTGTAACGGAGGCTTGTTAGCGGAGGCGGATGCGGAGGCGACGAGTCTCACCTCCGCGGATGCGGAGGTTAACGGAGGCGGAGGCGGAGGTGAAAGTACATATAGAAAAAATTGAAATTTATGGTTAATTAAAACATTTTTTTATTTTAAATACGTACATTAATAGTAGTATACTTGGTAAAAAAATATTACCTTCTTGTAATGAAAATTAAGGAGAAACAAATTGTGTTTGCCGCATTCCCGCCTCGCACTAGTTGATTCTTGACCATTTCGCGCTCAAACGCGGCCGGACGGTTGTCGAGCGTCGCAGCTTGCGCATTATTTATTTTATAAATACGTAAATAAACCTCCGTTATAACTCCGCAAAAATTGTGCGGAGGCGGAAGTGAAGATACGATTTTTTGCGAAACTTCCGCAGTAACGGGAGCGGAGGCGAAGCTCCGTTACAACCCTAGTTATAACAACTCTCAACCAATGAGAGCGCCAAACGCGTTCGATGTGTATGATCGAGTTCGTAATGAAAACTTATGGTAGCCACACAGTTTTTGATATCAGTTGGTGTTATATTACATCGAGATGAAGTTCGAACATAATTGATTACCTACTAGCGTGGTTTAAAGTTACCACTATTATTTCAAGCGACACAGTTATCCTTTAATTAATTTTTAGAGAGTGTTACCGGCAGTTTCACCTGTATTCCACGGGGATTGGAAAAAACGGTCGTAATTTTAATCAAGAAATGGACTTTAAAAGAGATTGTGGCGTTTGTGTTTGCCGAGACCTTTCTTTTAAATAAAATTTAAAAAAATGCTACACACTAGGAATCATTCCAGCATAGTGGATGCGTCTATGAACATTTAAACTCAGATAAATAAACATCGATAGTCATGGTGGCCTGGTGGTTAAAACACCAGCCTCTCAAGTATGAGTGTGCGGGATCGATTCCAGGTCAGGCAAGTAAGTACCAATGTAACTTTTCTAAGTTATTTATGTAGTTTCTAAGTATATCTTGGACCCCAATGACTGATTACCCATTTTGAGGAAACCTGGACTTAAAGTCGAAATCGCCAACCCGTATTGAGCAAGCGTGGTGATTACGCTCATTCCTTCTCTGTATGAGAGGAGGCCTGTGCCCAGCAGTGAGACGATAAAAAGGTTGATGATGATGGTGACACAAACATCTGTAATAGGCCATACTTGCAAATATTTGTTACGTGCGGAAATTGAACTGGCGACACGCAGTGAAACAGTGGATTGCTGAGTCACTAGGTACGCCAACCGCTTCATCTCTTCTCATAGTAGGTAATAAACCGCAACCTCATATAGTTTTTAAAATATGATTGACATATATAAAAGTATTCAGAGCATCATCTTCATCATCATCTCAGCGTTAGTCCCAGTCGCCAGCAGCTTTTTCAGTTTTGGAGTCTGAGGTCCGCTTTACCAGTCTAACTGCTGATTTTGGCTAAACTTCGATATTTTCCGTGAAGCCACAACCCGAAGGCGATAAAGCATTGCAGTTAGGCCAATTGTTGGACTTTTTGAGGGCTCCAACAACCCGTAACGCCTGCTACTAGATGTTCGTATGGCAACCGGGACCAATGGTTTAACGTGCTTTCCAAAGCACGACCAGACCAGTGCAAATATTCATATTCATGCATATTTTTTTATTTTATTTCATTTTTAACCCGCGCCTCCTTGCGCAGCGGCTGCCTTCGCTACCGCTACGCCACGGAGACTGTCAAAATTATTCAGAGCATTGTATGTAATAATTTACACGAATTGAAGGATTCAGGGTTGCCTCCAAGCCAAGCCAGGCCATGGATGTGTCACCAACTGCGTCACTGCTTACCATCAGGCAGGATTGCGGTCAAGCGCTGGTTTATAATTTGTAAAAAAAAAAAAAAACCAACTATAATCATAAAAACGTTCTCCAAAGACAAGCGTTAAGTACGAACAGTAAGTTAAATTGCTATCCAATCTAAGTTATGGTTCAACTGAGCGGACAATGTTGGGAAAAGTAACTTTCTTGTACAGATCGCAAAAAAAATGTTCGTGGGAAGATGGCAGTTATTTTATTTGAATGGTTGGCTGGCTACTTTGGACTCAGTGGAGAGGCATACGAAGAGGCTAATTGGCGACACAGATTTAGCTCAATACGGCCTCCAAAGCCTGGAGCACAGGCGAATATTATTTTCAATTAATCAGAAAATTGTCTTAATCAAAATCTATTCAAGTTTATTGTTAATCTCACTTTATTAGGAAAGGCAAGTTATAAGCTTAGAGAATTTATGCTAAAAGGTCGTAGGTTCGAACCCGTCAAGCGCTTTACTTTGTGTAAAATATTTCAGCACCACTGCTCTCAAAACGGTGAAGGAAAACATCATGAGGAAACCGACATGTCCTAGAAGCAAAAACTTCGCGTGGTAGATTACGGCCCACTGTGTCCCAGGAGTAGGAACATTATAGGCTGATTATGTATATTTATGTTCTGTAATTTGTATGGTGTGCATAATAAGGAGTATTCTCTTCTATTCTATTCATACTAATATTATAAATGGGAAAGTAACTCTGTCTGTCCGTTACATCGATTACCTCTCCACCGATTTTGATGAAATTTGGCACAGACAATCTTTAGACCCTGAGAAAAAACATAGGCTACCTTTTATCCCGGAAAAATTTGATGTTCCCGAGGGAAATCTAAAAAGCGCGATATAACCGAACTCCACGCGGGCGAAGCCCCGCGGGCGGAAAGGTAGTTAATATTATAAATGCGACAGTAACTCTGTCTGTCTGTCTGTTACGCTTTCCCGCTTAAACCTCTCAACCGATTTTAATGAAATTTGGCACAGACAATCTTTAGACCCTGAGAATAGACATAGGCTACCTTTTGTTGAAAAAAAAAATGATGTACCCGAGGGAAGTCTAAAAAGCGTGATATAACTGAATTCCACGCGGGCGAAGCCGCGGAGGGAAAGCTAGTTCTAAATAAATTAAAGTATGTCTGTCTTCTACCAGTCCTATAAAAAAACTGTAAAGAGATATCTATTACGATGGCTATGAGTGGAAGGTGTACCTTCTTATTTATTCAGTAGTAGACATTTTGTTCTTTGTAGATCTTTCCACGCGGGCGAAGCTGCGGGCGGAAAGCTAGTAAGTAAATAAAACAGTTTTCAAGTCAACTGAAATGACGTCATTATTGTTGTATCCAATGAAATTTGACATTAAAACAAAATTTCATGATAAAATTATGTATCAGTTTCAGCTGCTTCTAATATTATCATCAATTCCAACAGTCAAATTGGTTAAAATTAATATTTCAATATTGCCAAACAAATAACAAAGTGAAGCCAGTAAATTGAAATTGTTTGGAAATTATTTCTGCCAAAATATTTCTTAGGAAACCTGAACCTTTTGGAAAATTGTAGGTTCAGAAATGCTTTATTTATGACAGTAATGTTGTACACAATAGTCCACTATTGGCCATACTATTATTAAATCTATCTTAAATTTTTGTTGATCTTCTATTTTTTTTATAAAACGGTTTCTTTTTTATACATATCTAATGGGAAAATCGATAGGTTGAAGGTATTATAATAAATACCGATTCTTTCCGATGTCACTCTAACATATCTAGATACGTTCCTACTACGCAGAATAGTACCAACCCATATCCTCCCATGGGTGTCGTAAGAGACTACTAAAGGAACTCACACTAGGGAAGCGGGCCGCAGAGCTTCTTCTGTGGAATATTAAATTACTGTAATCCCCCACCCGGATGCCAAGCGTGGGGATTATGGCAAATCCCCCCAAAGTAATTAAAGCCTTGGGGGAGGCCTTTGTCCAGCAGTGGATCTCTATAGGCTGAAGAAGAAGAAGAATTTTGTAACACACTTTCAATATTACAAACCACACACACATTCCACATGTTTTGGAGGACAATTTCTTATCCATTGCTTCATAAGTTTAAAGACTTTGTCTGCTTAGCAACGCAAATAACGCAATGAATGTGGCTAACCAAAGAATTTCCGTGGGATATCAAAATTACAATCGATTGTCATTTTAGGCATTTTTCCCAGTTGTTCCTATTTACGTACAATTATTAATCATGTACAGTATTAGTCACTTTGGATCAGAAAACCTAGTTGCATTGATTTGATAAATCTCAAAACCGACAAACTCCCTATGACTTTGATTATTATTTATTGAAATTTTTAGGAAGCATTGTTTATAAGTCATGCTGTGGATTTGGATGTTATGGAATGATGATGATGTGATGGATTTTTTTTCTTTCTTTTTAGTTATAAGTCTTCAAATATATACTCCCTTATTACCCACCAGTTATTGAGCTACTTACTCTCTTGACCCCATAAAGGCCAACGACCCTACTTTCTCAAGCGTAACTTGCAAACCGTACAAAAAGGGTTCTTACCGAAAACGTATTGAATTGAATGCCGACATTGCGGACGTAATGCCTTATAAGGGTTGCCATGAATTAAAAAAAGGCTGAGCACCGTTTATACTTTTAAAGTAGTTTTAGGTCGGGTTCTGTAAGGATTTTTCTTGCCAAATCATACTGTAGTCTTCCAGATCTCACCTCGAAGACTAGTCCTAAACGCGGCAGATTTTAGAGAGCAAAAATGTGTGTGCAAATGCAGGTGCACCTTCTCTCACCTTAGTCTCTGGTAGGGCATGACCGAAGAGACATTAGGCGCAGGATCACTGACTATGTTTGAGGGATAGAGAGCATGCTTCTCACTACACTCTCACCAGAAGAGCAGCCGGGCGTCGAAGGGCGCTTAACTATCTCCGGCCACCAGGTCGACGAAATTGGGGCTGTGTCGTCACTCGAGCGCTAAGGCTGAATTAGGGAACATGCAGTATGTATGTCTTAGTGGTTGACTGTGCGGTCGTGGTATCGGGTGCACTTGGTGATGGCGCCCGCTAGGGATGGTGGGCTGATACCAGACGGGGGTGCGGCGAATGTAGTAGTATCTCCCGAGCCCCTGTCTCATGGTACTCGGAGGAATAGTGGGGCTTTATTCGGTAGGAGTCCGACATAACCTTTTCTTTATTCCCAGGCGGAGGGTATCCATGAGGATTTCCCCACTAAAGAAAAAAGAGGATCATAGACTACCTTCTAAGACATGAGAGTATTACAATGCAAACATCCAAACTCCTGACTATAAATATCTTAACGGCAAAACCCAAAAACACTCTGCTTGATCTGACCTTGAGTCCAAGACCACAGCAGTGACGCTCTACCTCTAGACCTACGGAGCAGAGAAACCATAATACAGTGAAGCAAATTAATCTGGTTACTTTTTTCCATTATCATCTTCATCAACCTTTTTATCGTCCCACTGCTGGGCACAGGCCTCCTCTGATACAGAGAAGGATTGAGCGTAATCACCAAGCTTGCTCAATGCGAGTTGGCTATTTCAGATTTAAAGTCCAGGTTTCCTCAACATGTTTTCTTTCATATTTTAATGAGTTACTTACTTACTTTTTTCCATATACAATATGTAAAGAAAACCCTGTCCGATCCGTGAAGGTATTGTTAGGTATCGTTAACTGATTCTAATAATGCCTACAAAGCCGGGCTAAACTTAAAAAAAAATACCCCAAAAAAAAAAAATATTATTTCGAAAAAGCGAGGTAACTTAATGCATGTGCGGTAGACAACCCGATAGCCCCGCCCCCCTTCACCCGCATGTATGCGCGGGTGAAAGGGGGCGGGGCATGCGGCACGTGGTCGCATCGCTATTCGCTCCGTCACAAATGGTGTTGTCAGTTTTTTAAAAATGACCAAATTTCGGGGAAATTGGAATTAATACCCGGGAAAAAAAGATTATTTCAAAATTCATTATTATTGTTACTGTGATGATTATGTAAAATTTTATATTATATTTGGTCAAGTGTTTACCTAACCTTTATTATCCTTATGGGTCGGACAGGGTTTTCTTTACATATTGTATATTGGTTTCCAACCGTCCATAAAGTGTTTCAGTATTTTTTCGAGTTTCACTATTCGTTTATCTTGTTTTCGATACAGTTTAGTTTATTTTGAAGTTTCCTAAAGAATGTATAATGGATTTCGTGACGAGGACAAAAACTGTTTTCGTAAACACCATTCTAGATTCGATTTCACAACCAATTTCGGGATTGATTGTTTATTTACCGGTCGAAACGAGCATCATGATTGATGAGACGTTCTATATTCTCCTTTAAAGGAAGAACTTTCTAGTTAAGAGGGGACTCTAGTTGTGACTCTAGTGCCGAGGAATTTGGAAAATAGGTATTTGAAGAAACTATTGCCGTCGCGCTGCTTCCAACCTCTCTCAGTAAGGTGCGAAAAGGACAGTTGTAGCTCAAGCTGATTTTACCTACAAAAAGGTTGACCAAAAGACGTTTCGTATTCCGCTGTTTTCTTTATCAAAACACGACAGATCTCAATTGTTTTATATAAATATTTGAGGAAAAGTACCTATAGCTATGCTTCGATTATTTTCTTTTTTGTCAAAAACTTACCACGTTTGTCTAACAGTCATCTGAATATCATAGGTAAAAATGGGTTATTTTTCGCGATTTTGAAGTATCGTATTTCTTTTATTAATTAAGTTTCGGAAAGAGTCAAATGATAGGGGCACGTATAATTACGGTGTAAAATTGTAGAAAAAAAGTAATTGCTTTAAAAGCATTATCCACGAAGAATACAGCGGAATACGTTTGTATAGAGAAAGCACCACTAGAGTCTAGAGTTCCCTCTTAAGGGACAAACCAGTGGGTAGTATACCCACTTAGACAATGATATAGTATCCAATAGCGAGTTGTATTCAGGAAAAATTAGCAAGGTTTTTATGAAAAGTTATTTAAGGAACCCCAATACTCAGCACGACTGTTGAATGAGCATCCGAGAGAGATGCTCATCCGTTTCACATTTAGCGTGTTTAACTTAAAAACGTGAATGAAAAATGCATTAAACATTTTTCCTTTTACCATTACGTGGGATGAAAAAGTTGCAGTGCTGGCTTCGTGAATTGCAGTATATTTTTTTGCGCATTTAATTGTCCTGTTTCGTGATCGATCGGTTTGGCACTTCGGGTTTTTTCGGAGTCTCCGATGTTGATGGTAATGTGTGTTTTTTTTTCCTTTTTCAAGTACCTACCGTTATATTTTCATTCTATTGTAATTTGTTGTAGAGGTGAGTATTTATTGAGCTCGTATGGTATGTTTTAAGATTGATGTTGTTTTTTTTTTTGAAGAAGTATGTAAGCGTAGTAGCGAGTGGGGTTTTTTTTTAGTTTCTGCTTATCTCCTTGGGAAAAATGCGTGCATTAATAAATAATCCACGCATGTTCTATTCAACTCAACGCTATTTCATATGATTAATTGTGTTGCAAGGTCTCTCTTCAGTATTTTTAGAGTTTACTTGTCGCATTTTTCACAATTCGTGCTTCGATCTTGAAGAGCTCAACGATTTGGTGAAAATACCAAAGAAAGAACATTTGGATAACCCGCGTAAATTATTAAAACTGACAGGTCATGATTAAAAATTAAATATGTAGGAAAAAGTAGAAATAATTGCAATATTTACTTGATAATAATTATCGACAGTAATTATCTTTGTATAGTTACTTTATAGCTTACCAGCTGTTGCCCGCTACTCCGTCCGCGTGGACTTCAGTTTAGAGTGCTTGGTGGTTCCCGTAAATTAAAAAGATCTCAGTTGATATAAAATAAGCGCCTGTTAATATAATGGGAGCAATATGTAATACGTCCGGGTTAGCTCCCGTTTTCGCAATATTTTTTGTTACTGCTCTGCTCCTATTGGTCATAGCGTGATATTATATATGCCTATGTCCTTTCTCAGGCTCTAGACTATCTGTGTACCTCATTACAATCGGTTCAGTAGTTTTGGCGTGAAAGAAGGACAGACAGACAGACAGAGATACTTTCGCATTTATAATATTAGTACGGATATAGAAACAACCAAATAAATAATATTGAAGTGTCTGTTTACAATGTCATAATGTTAGGGTCCTACTATTCCTAATCCACTGCTACCTAAGTTAGGTAGCAGTGGATTAGGAATTCTGTGCATTTTACGTCGAATCTGCAATAAAAAAATAAAAAAAATATTTGTCTATTTGTTCTTGCTAATCTCGGAAATGTCCGGAGTTTGAAGCTTGGCTCATCGCGAGCATAATGTATTAAATTTCAAGTAATAATAAAGCCATTTTAGTAATGTTATTTTGATCAACAACATGAAATCAACATTTTATACCTAACTACCTCTCTTAATTGAATATTGCTTTATAGCCTTCATTTTTACTATCCATCCACATTCATTTTATTCTCACATACAAAAACCAAATCGATTATTAACAACTCCTCGATATCATTGAATAAATATAAAAACCGGTAAATAGGCGATGAAAATTTAACACGACCAGCACTGTGCCGATTAATTAGTAAATTAACGAGGCGATACATCGATTAAATAAAAATCAACGGTATAACGAATCGATTTTTTGTATCGATTATTATTTTATTCGATGAAAAAGGCTTACGGTGTTCCCCAATTGATGTGCATGGATCAACGCTTGCAAAGGTATGAAGGGACATAACTTCGTTTTATTGGTGGGATGTTCAGTAAGCTTATGGATTTCTGAAAGCCGTTTCAATGTACCCTTTAGATTTATCATGGTACAAGCGAGTGAAGAGATGTATGGGTGATCTTGACGTTCTTTTTCTTATTGTAGACTGGTGTTTGTATGTAGACAGGTACCCATACTATCGTGTTCTAGCTATATATCGACGGTTTCTGCTTGCAGTTCATATTATAAGCCGACCTAAAAAGGACCTTCTTTTGTATTACATAAGGCTGCAGCTGTGGTCATCATGAGAACAGGATTTTGTTTTCAAAATGGTCGAATATACGGTCGGTTTTGATAGTAGTATTTATGTATGTAATCAGAAGCCGTAGGTATGATCTTAGTGTAGATAAACATAAACAACAGTTCTCAGAGTGCCAAATGTTGCTGTGTCGGGAGTTTGGTCGTGGAGAGTCTCCAGATCAATCTCCCTCTGGCGCAATATCATTGGTCGTTGCATTGCAACACCTCGCCCAACTGCCGTCTTCCTTCCTATTCAATCAGTTTTTTTGAGTGAATAAGCTCTTAATAAACTAGCGCGCTTTGCCATCATCGATTACATCATTGCTTACTATCAGGCAGGACTGCGGTGAGGCACTAGTTTAAAGTAAAAAAAAAGTGTTCTCGGATCGGTGGGATGATTCCCCATTGTTGCGGAGGTGGATGCAGCTCCAGGCTTAGTATTAATTTTATGTATTCATACGTACATACATCTGTATCTTATATTTGTGTCTGTAACCTACTAATACTAGAAGTTAAGTAAAATTGTTACTGACATTATGGACTCTTCTTTGTTTAAAAAATTTCTTCCTATTCTATTCTATAAAGGTAGCGAAATAAGTAAGATCATTATTTATAAACCAGCGCTTGACCGCAATCCCGCCTGATGGTAAGCAGTGATGCGATCATTGATGGTAAAGCGCGCTAGTTTATTAAGAACCTATTTACTCTAGCCTTGAAGACACTCAAATTGTAGTCCGTCGGAAACACCGCCGCCGGAAAGTTGTTCCAGTACCTTGATGTACGCGGTATAAAGGAGGAGGCGAAACGCTTCGTCCGGATCGTAGTGGTGTTAACAACGTAAGGGTGGAAACTCGCCGTACGACGGGTCGTCCGATGGTAGAACGGAGATGAGGGAATTAAATCATGCAATTCCCTCGCACACTCCCCAAAATGCAGTACCAAAATTGGTTATTAAAGGATGGTTCTCATGGGTTTGCTGCATATTTAGGTGCCACATTTTTTTACTATGACTCAGAGCCATAGAGCAGAAAAATGAAACAAAAATGGCATTCCCACAAAATAGACTGCCAATTCCCAAAAAAAAAAAAAAACCAAAAGCCGGTTACCGACTGTACTGAATCAAGCATTACATTTATACAATCGACGAGAAATGTTCCTTTTAAAACGGTTTTTGCCGATCAAGAATTTCTGAGCGCAGCGCCCGCGCACTGAATTATGTATTGTGCGCAAGAGTTGATGAGAGCGCGTTCGATATTTGAAATGTGGGTTCCGTTCCTTTTTCAATTTATACCCTTATCTCTGTTGATGATCAGGTATTTGAAAGTGTGATGTAGTTTATTATCTATTATACCTTAAAGAGCAGCAAGCTATTGAAAATTCATGTGGTGTCAATTTTGTGACGTCTTTCAAGGATCTGGTTACTAATACAATTTTGAAAATATATTTTATTGAGTTATTTCTAAAACTTTAAAAGGAAGGTCAAAAGTTAAAAATTAGAGGTGTTTTTTATAAATTAAGACAGAGATTAGAATTGAATCTGTGAATTATAGAATAATGACGCCAGCCTTTCTCTTTCCATCTCGGGAAGTAATTTAGGGTGAGAGCACTGACTAATTTAAGATGTAACGATAAGGACTTAACAACGTATCTAAAACAATAGTTTACACTTATATTCTTAAATAAAGTGAACAAATTAATATATTTATTTCTTAATATTTGTATTTATTTAAGTTACTACTTAATTTGAAAACAGTCTTAAAAGCAGGCTTATCAGGGGCTTATCCGGGATTTATCTTTATAAAGACTTGACTTCATTACTTGCTAGGTTTAAAGCTTGTGACCTATCATATTGCAACACACATCGCCACAAAACTGCTCAGACCCGTCCTCCGGAGGGCTTCACCAGTCATCATCTCAATCGCTAAGCGGCAAGACTTTGTCTGGTGGGTGGTATCTTCTGCCGGCAGCCGATGTTATGGTCTACCACTATATCATTTGCTCTGTAATTTATATGGTGTAAAAATAAAGAGCATTTTATTATATTCTAGGCGGATGATATACCTGTATTATGTACTTTAACACTGAAATTGTCAAATCGAGAAACGCTTGGCTGTAAGACTTTGTCTGTTTGATTTATATGAAACTAGCGGCCGCCAGCGACTTCGTTCGCGTGGAGTTAGTTATGCTTCGCTCCTATTAGTTGCAGCGTGATGCTATATAGCCTAAATCCTTTCTGGATTAATGGGCTACCCAACGCAAAAACAATTTTTTAAATCGGACCAGTAGTTCCTGAGATTAGCGCGTTCAAACAAACAAACTCTTCAGCTTTATATATTAGTATATATAAAATACCTTTTTTTTTTAGGATGGGAAATCATCAAATGACTTCTCCGCTCTGGGCGGAGCGGAAGGGCGTGTCAGACTTTTACTGACTAAAACCCACCCGTGTTTCTTCACTTGCCTGTGGGACGGCCAGTGCCACGGTTTCTTGTTTAACCAACCCGCAACCCTGACCCAGGAGGCATCGGTCTTCGTGGACCCCGTCACGATGTGCTGACATCTCTTTGAGGCGCGCGTGAAACACGACGCGCCGTCGACTCGGGCGTGGTCCTTACCGGGCGGCGAGCTGCCCATTGCTCACCGCCCGCAGGACCGCGCCTACGGTGGCTGGGAGTTTGGTTTCATCTCCCGACCAGGGCGTCTCCTGCGGTGGCTAGTGGCGTGAGGGCGCTGGGATTCCCGTTGCCTCACGCGCTCCGCCTCCTCCTTTGCCAGCATTACTGCTTCGCAGAAGGAGGTGACGGCCTGCCATGCACTCTCGCTCCGGACCATGGCCTGGACCAGGACCGGACGCGAGAGATCGCCGCCGATCGCCACTACGAGGACACGGCGGTGCTCTACCCAAGCCGGGCAGACCTCCACCGTATGCTCCACCGTGTCCTCAGTGATTTTGAATTAAGTAATAACTGTATTATGTGTAACCTTCCTAAGATTGTTGGTAAACACATTTGATTCACAGCGATGGAATTTCAGTTCAATTCAATCGTAGCCGTTTGATCTCGACTAAAAATAGATAACCCCTTTCGTAGAGAGATGCTACTCTAGACTTTTATTAAGAGAATGAGCAAGAATGGCTCTTTGTTGTACCTAAAGTTAATGAGAAAAAGTAAAGTAATTGTAAAAAAAGACGTCAAAGAGGTTTCATGAATAATTGTAATCTTTATTATTGTCATTTTAGTCACATGATACTTAATCTAAGTTATAGAAAACACAAAAATTTGGTAAGATATTTTATTTTCATTATTTTTAAAGGTTTTTTTTTGTTGGCTTTGTGGAGGCATGAGGAACAGGGAATAAAGTTCACTCATCCTCCGTAGAAAAGGGAGCATCCTCCGATCAGACAGGTGTTATGTCTGGCGGGCACTTGCCCAAGGCTTGAAATTGGGAAGTTGTATATGTATAATTATGCTAGTTGCGCGGTAAATTCTGCTTGCGAGATGTAGAATTCGTGTGACGTCAGTATGACGCGATATGATGTGCCATGTGGCGTTTTGTTGGTACCGCTACAGCTTCAAAGTTTTGACTCTTATTTTAAGGAACCCTAAAAAAGTAACAGAACACCTTGGTATTTTCGTTTATTTACAATCATTAATTCGTTTTTACTGTACAATGAGAATTAAAATTTAAACAGTCGTAATTATAGTTTTCAACAGTGCAACTGAATTTTTTGTGGTCACATTTTGAAACAGTTTTGGTCCTGAATAAGTGGGTTGGCCGGTCTTAGTTCGACTACTTTTTCTAGGACCACTTCGTCCTTTAGCCTGATATGGCGCGTTGGAAGAAGGACCAAATATTTTGCCCGCAGTGAACAAATATGGTCCTTTCGAGTACTTATTTATTTTTAAAACGTAAGTTTGTATTGAGCATTTTTTTTGTTGTTTTTAAATTAAATATTATTACATATTTATCACTCTCTTCTTCTTCTTTTTCTTCAGCCTATAGATGTCCACTGCTGGACAAAGGCCTCCCCCAAGGCTTTCCACGATGACCCGTCTTGTGTTGCCCGCATCCATCGGCTTCCCGCGACCTTCACCAGGTCATCGGTCCATCTTGTAGGAAGCTTCCCTACGTCTGCGTCTTCCAGTACGTGGCCGCCACTCCAGAACCTTACTGCCCCATCGGCCATCGGTCCTACGGGCAATGTGCCCTGCCCACTGCCACTTTAGTGTTGCAATTCTTCGGGCTATGTCGGTTACTGTCGTTCTTCTGCGGATCTCCTCATTCCTGAATCGATCGCGCAGTGAAACCCCAAGCATAGCCCTCTCCATTGCCCTTTGAGCGACTTTGAGCAACTTTGAGCCTTCTTATAAGGCCCATTGTTATCATAAGTCATCACTGGCAACACACACTGGTCGAAGACTTTTGTCTTGCGACACTGCGGTATTTCGGACGATGCCCGATGGGGCCGACGGGTTCTCGAGTGGCGACCACGCACCGGAAGACGTAGCGTGGGTAGGCCCCCGACAAGGTGGACCGACGATCTGGTGAAGGTCGCGGGAAACTGCTGGATGCGGGAGGCGCAGGACCGGTTGTCGTGGAGAACCTTGGGGGAGGCCTATGTCCAGCAGTGGACGTCTTTCGGCTGAAATGATGATGATGTTGGTGAGTCATCACATGCAACTGTCACAGAATGAGAGATGCAATTTTAATATACGTTCGACTTAACCTAGTAGTCAAAAAGCCAGTGTCTTTCTCAAACAATTTCGAAACAATGATTTGAATCGGTTGCATTGCAGTCTATAAATAGAAAAATCTATGCAAATCCGTTTACATCGTTAGAACTAGATAACAGACGTCTTGTCCATCATATGTCCTTATGATTGACAGGTGCTCCCAATCCCGGCTCAAAAGCTGGTATTTGAAACAATTTTGAGCGAAACTCGATGTAAATAGAGTAGTTTATGACGCCTTTGTTTGGACTCAAAATTGTATTACTTATGGTGTTAAGTATTTGATAATAATAATAATACCTTTATAATCCAAATAATTGTCTGATAACATAACGATTTGGAGAACAATAATTATAGTAAGGCACAATAGTTTAAGAGAGACGAGTAAAGTACAGTCAAAAACAAAAAATATTTAGCCCTGACTCCTAAACTAGGAAGATCCTGTATCTTAGGAGCCAGTGTCTTCGCATTAATAGTGCACAAATATTTATGAGCGTTAGCTGATGAGAGGTTATTACAGGCAGAATTTAAACTAAAGCTAAGAATTATACAGGGTAAACCTCTGTGGTCCCACTGAAGGGCAAAAGCCTTTATTTTCAGTCCCTACCATTTCCCCGGTATACTGTGATTGCGTAAATCTATAGTATACTAGCTTCCCGCCCGCGGCTTCGCCCGCGTGGAATTCGGTTATATCGCGCTTTTTAAATTTCCTTCGGGAATATCATTTTTTTTTTTTTCACTAAAAGGTAGCCTATGTCCTTTCTCAGGGTCTAAAGATTATCTGTGCCAAATTTCATCAAAATCGGTTTAAGCGGGAAAATGTAACAGACAGACAGTTACTTTCGCATTTATAATATCAGTATGGATTGTTTTTTTTTTTTTATCTTTTTCGTTTATCTTTTTTTCTTGTATATTTTGCCTTTGGAAACGTTATTTTTATTCCAAACATTGTTATTTGGATCACGTTTGGGTTACAAGTATAGAGAAAGATATGAGGAATACGGTGTAAAGTTTACTTACCCGGGTATCTGTTACGTGACGTCAGTAGGTATGACGTCACGAGTTGTTGTCGATACAGCTATATTTAAATTATTCAGTCCTAAATCCATACTAATATTATAAATGCGAAAGTAACTCTGTCTGTCTGTCTGTCTGTCTGTCTGTTACGCTTTCCCGCTTAAACCTCTCAACCGATTTTGATGAAATTTGGCACAGACAATCTTTAGACCCCGAGAAAGAACATAGGCTACCTTTTATCCCGGAAAAATTTCATGTTCCCGAGGGAAACCTAAAAAGCGCGATATAACCGAACTCCACGCGGGCGAAGCCGCGGGCGGAAAGCTAGTATAGAATAAATCCCTTCAGTGACTCAAATGACCAATAATCTAGAACTCGCCACAGATTGCAAAGTATCATAAGTCACAGACTAGATAAATCAGGGAATTTACATGGCCACAAAATTAATCCATTTAACAATGATGCCGGTTAAAAACGTAAGCTCGGCGGTAGCATCCGAAGGATTTGAATATATTTCATATTTATTAGGATAATCCTCTTACGGTGGCCACAGACATGGTTCAGCGGACAGAACTTTTTGAGTTGATGTTTTATTGAAGCGGTTTTGTTAAACGTTGGCTTGGTTGTCTGAGTTGAATTTTAAGTCCTTTTTATTTCACCGCTTTTTAGGGACATAGCACAGAAATTTCCTTAAACTGCTTCTGTAATGAGGTCCTGGGTATGATTTGAGATTGGGCAAAGTGTTATATGATTTTTTTCCTTATTAATGATGTGTCTAGCACTTACCAATAACAGCCAGCCCGCACTGGGCCCACGTGGTAGATTACGGCCCACTCCCTCTCGCCGAGAGGAGGCCTGTCTTCCAGAAGTGGGAACATTATAGATTGATAATGGTTGATTATGATAGCATTTGTAGCCGCTTGCAACAGACTCTTGACCTTGCAAAGGTCTCTTTAGACACAATCATAATTGATAACATGTGGGTGTTCCTATGACCTATATCCGTATTGCAACTTACGGCCTTAACTCCGCTTTTACGACTGTTTTGAACTTGAACTTAATTACAAACTTTCGTATTTATAATATTAGTGGGATAAAAATATTTTGGAATAGAACAGTTGTTTGAGACCAAAGTCGATTGCAATTTCAAGTTTCCATTGAACTTTCAAAACAATACTTTTCTTTTCCTCATGCAGCTAGCAAATGCAATTTATTCCCAGTAAACAGGTTTCTTTTTAAAGTTCTGTTAAATTACTTCTGTCGTGAGGTGCTGGATTGGAAAGAAAATACGTCTATTTGCGGCAAACATATCAAGTTCGACAAACCTTATAAGGTAAACTAGTGCGCTTTTCCATCAACGATTGCATCATTGCTTACCATCGGGAGAGATTGTGGTTAAGTACTAGTTAATAAATAAAAAAAAAAGGCTGGAGAAAGTAAATTGGGATTTTCCCAAAGTACAAACAATTATAAGTCTACTAGCTTTCCGCCCGCGGCTTCGCCCGCGTGGAGTTCGGTTATATCGCGATTTTTAGATTTCCCTCGGGAATATCAAATTTTTCCGGGATAAAAGGTAGCCTATGTTTTTTATCAGGGTCTAAAGATTGTTTCTACCAAATTTTATCAAAATCGGTTGAGAGGTTCAGGCGGGAAAGCGTAATAGACAGACAGACAGACAGACAGACAGGCAGACAGACAGACAGACAGGCAGACAGATAGACAGAGTTACTTTCGCATTTATAATATTAGTATGGATGACAAAATAACTTTAAATTCAGTATACGATACAAGTTCACATTTTCAAGCGTACTAGTTACTCTGAAATCAACTTAATTGCCATTTACATAAAGCTAACATTCGTTTAACTTGTAATGACGTTTTAAAACAGACTTTACCATAGATACTCAAAATTTGTATCTAAATGTGATCTAATTATTGTTATCTCAATCTGGTCATCATCATCCCAGCGTTAATCCCAGTCGCATCCGAAGCCTTTTTCAGCTTTGGAGTCTGGGGTTCGTCTTACCAGTCCAACTGCTGATATGGCTAAACTTCGACATTTTCTATGAAGCGACTGCCGTCTGACCTCCACAACCCGAAGGCGACATCGAAGCATTGCAGTTAGACAAATTGTAGGACTTTTGAGGGCTCCAACAACCCGTAACGACTGCCACTAGATGTTCGTAGGGCAACCGGGACCAACGGCTTAACGTGCTTTCCGAGGCACGACCAGACCAGTACAAATATTCATATTCATGCATACAAATACTTGCACTGTGCGGGGATCGAACCCGCGCCACCTTGCGCAGCGGCCGCGTCCGCTACCGCTACGCCACGGAGGCTGTGGTAGAGGCTGTGCTATCTCAATCTGGTATCTATACCTAATGGCGCCGATTCTATTACACACTAAACTAATTTTAAGTTACATGCATCTTTTTCTTTCCATTTCGTTAAAAAAAGGACAGAAGATGAAATGTCAGTTTAGACCTGTCAAATTAGTGCGCTACTCGCGTATTTTTAGTAGCCATGTTTATTATCGCGTCTAAACTGTCTTTGGAAGTATCTTAATTTGACAGGATTAAATTAATATGTTACCTTTTTTTTTTAATAATTATAAATTAGTGCTTGACTGCAATCCTGCCTGATGGTAAGCAGTGATGCAATCGTTGAGTGTAAAGCGCACTAGTTTATTAAGCCTATTCACTTAAAAAACTTAGGAATAGGAAGGATGACGGCAGTTGAGCGAGGTGATGCAATGTTAAACCCAAGACCAAAATGACCAAACGATGCTGCACTAGAGGGAGATTGATCTGGAGACTCTCCACGACCAAATTCCCGAGACAACAACATTTGGCGCATCGTACCCGCCACACATCGCAACACAACTGCTCAGACCCATCCTCCGTACGTCCGTACCTTCTGTCCTTTTCTTAACGAAATGGAAAGAAAGAGATGTACATAACTTAAAATTAGATTAGTATGTGAACAAAAGAATCGGCGCCAATATCTACACATCTATCTAATCTCACATCCTAAATCAAATTTTTGAACAAAAAGTATTTTACCTTTCCTTCCTAATCCGTCTCAACTTTGAGAACCACATAAAACACCCAGTAGCCAGAATATGAGAGAATATTTGTCGGCAACCGTATATTTAAGCCATTGTCGAGTAGAATATTTGAAGAAAATATTTTAATCTTATAAACCGAGGTTTGAAAGATTAATTGAACTTCTTTTTTCGTTCCCATAAGGGATCACTTTTATTTATTTTTTAAGTTAGTTTTACTTAGTAAGTAGACGTCATTTATAAGCTTGTAAGATGAAGAATTAGTGATGTATAATAGAGTGGGTTTCTAGAAAATATTTTATGATTTATTGAAGTTTATAATGAAATAAATAGGTACTGCTGTAGTATCAAAGTGTACGGTGAGCATTAAAATCAAGAATATTCCATTAAAATGAAATTATTTGAAAATGTACATTTTAACATTACGTAATATAAGAAAAGAGTTAATGAAGAGAATGAGAGAGAGAGAAACAGAGTGCTATTACTTATTAAATGTTGTTTTTAACTTGAAAATTAATATTTTGCTCTGTAATTAAGACTTCGTTAAGTATCGTAGATATATCGTCCTTTTAGTATAAAAATAGTAACCTGAAGAGTGGGCTTTTCTGGTAAATCCATGGCATTGGTTAAAGGGGCTTATAGAGGGTCGAAAATGGACTGTTTCGAGAAAACAATGGCTCAGCTGTGCCGCTGTTTTTTGCTCGACTTGGCGATACCACTACCGTGCCCCCTGATATGAGTTATAAATTAATTTAGAGATTATATCATATTTTACCTTACTGTAGAGATTTTTAGACTCAAAGACTGCCGCAGTTAATTGATTGAAAGGTTTTCTCACCTGGAACAAAAACGAAAACAAAATCAGTTTTTTTATTTTTTTTTAAGAACTAGAACGCAATTTTATTTAAGTAAGGTACCCGTGTGGTACCGGGCTTGAAAAGTACCATCACATATCCTGCCGTGGGTGTCGTAACAGAGGATTAAGGGAACTCTTACCAGTGAAGCAGGCAGCAGCGCTTCTCCTGTGGAATATCAAATTACTGCGATCCCCAACCCGCCTGCCAAGCGTGGGGATTATGGCAAACGCCCTCAATGCAATGAAAGCCTTGGGGGAGGCTTTTGATCAGCAAGAAACCTCTACAGGATGAAAAAGAGGAAGTAACTGACATTACAGTATGTGCCGTTAGAATATTTTAACCGAATTTTGAAATAGAAGAAGCGGTGTACCTATTCTATGTACATACATGTTAGCGATTACGTTTGCCAAACTGCCGAGATGGCAGCTAATATAGAGATGAATCATATGAATAGAAAAAGACATGTTACGTCGATCGCTATTAATTTGGGACAAGAGCATGAGAATGATGATGATAATGAATGATGTTCACCAAAATCTTTATCTGACCACCGTAAGGACTATTTCTGCTTGCAACTCATTCACGAGTATAGTCCAGAAAAGATATTAACTTCTGCATCGCAAAAGGTAAGTACCCACCTTATCTTATCAAGGTTTAGTAGCCGAAAATCCCGCTGCTCATTACGAGGTCCTACATTCGAGACTCGGTCAGGCAGTATTATTGTTTTTTTTTTTTTTAATAATTATAAACTAGTGCTTGATCTCAATCCCGCCTGAGTGCTTGATGCAATCGTTGATGGTAAAGGGCGCTAGATTATTAAGAACAAATTCACTCAAAACTGAGTGAATAGGAAACAAGAGCGAGGTGATGCAATATTAAACCCAACAGCACGACCAATGATGTTGCGCCAGAAGGAGATTGATCTGGAGACCTTCCACGACCAAACTCTCGACTTAACAACATTTGGCACACCGTACTCGGCACACATCGCAACACAAATGCTCAGGCCCGTCTTCAATCTCCCTCTAGCGCAGCATCGTTGGTCGTGTTGTTGGGTTTAACATTGCATCACCTCGCTCAACTGCCGTCTTCCTTCCTATTCACATTTTTTTTTTAAAATGAAAAGGCTTAATAAACTTGCGTGCTTTACCATCATCGATTGCATCACTGTTTACCACCAGGGAGGATTGCAGTCAAGCACTAGGCTAAAAATATTTAAAAAAAATATAAGCTAATAGTGTACAGTCAAGACCAAAAGTCGAGTTGCAATCTCACAAAACTATGGCCAAGCAATACTAGTTGTAGTTACGACCTTCTTCTATAATAAAGTTTGATACACGCTCATACACTTGCTGCCCGCTTATGATTGTTAGGTACTACTTACTAATTTCAACGTCTACAGTAAGTGTTTCAATGGCCTAACGGTTTTCGCCTTGATAGGCGTTCAAGGTGGTTCGAGTTCGAATCTAATAACTTACAAAAATATTTTTTAAATGTTTATTGGTGAGTTATGAATGCTTACAACAAAAATATCTAAAAATACCGATCTGCAACTTAAAGATGATACTTTCTTTTAAGATTTTTTCTATATTAGAGTCATTATAAAAAGATGACGGTAGACTTAAAAGAATCTGAATCACTACTTCACAAAAAATATTCCGCTACCTACAATAACTATTATTAGCTACAATAACTCAAATAATATTACTTAGCTGTTGTTGGTTGGTGAACATATAGTTACCAGTTTGTGTTATTAGTTTTACTTTTTAATCAATATGCAGGCATATGCAGCAATATATCTCAAATATCATATGAAACCGGCTTTTGTGTAAGTTGTTTTTATTATTATTTATGTAAGGTGCAAACCAATCGCTTGTAGCAAGTGCGTAATAAAATTTTTATTATTTTAGAGAAATATTGTAAGCCGTTGGAGGTCAAGGTCAAGAGGTTGGAGGACGAAGGTAGCTGTCGAGACAAGTGAAACGAAACAACAATATTTACCGTTGAATAAACTTTTAAATCGTGCGAAGAAGATAGGTTGCATTTGTGGTTTAAAAATAAATTGGCGAGGCTGGTGGAGTGTTATCGAGCTAAACAAAAAAAAAACTATTTATAACAAAAACAGTGCAGAAGTGTCCTACAGAGTGTTTTAAATATATACCAATAAATATCTTAATAACGGACTCTAAACCATCTCTAAAGTAATTTAGCTAAGTGACAGTAATATGTTCGGTTGGCTTAATGGCTAACAGATGTCGCCTTTTGCAATTTCAATACAAATTACTTTTGGTAAATTATAAAAACAATAATTTCGGAATTCGATAAGAAATAAGTTCGTTTACTTTTGAACTAAGAAAGCGCTTGAAGATTATAATCTCATGCCTTCAAACTCCGACAAAAGGCATTGCAGGATGGCAGCACTAGTACTATGCTATACACGCAAAAAAAATATAAATGTAATAAGCACTATTATGTGTTCTAAGTATAGATTATTTTATGATTGCAATAATATTCAGGTTAAGCTTCAATCCTCTTTTCTTTAAGAAAATGAATAATTAAGCTATAACCTCTTTAATCATAATATACGTATAATATTATAATTTTCATATCTAACAACCAAAAATGTTTTTTGTATTTTTTACCATAACAATATCATAAGTTTGTCAAGGATTACTTTTATATAAAATATTACAATGCTGCCGTTTCAACGTTTGTTTCATTTGTTAGTATAAGTATATCTATACCGAATAATATATAACTTTATAATATATTGCATTATAATATCCTTATTGTTTTATTTTTATATATTTTTTATTATATTACCCCTATAGTAAACTAAAACATATAATAAAACCCTTTTTTGGGATAAATATTCAATAAATTTTCCTATTTGTTTAAATATTATTTGCAAACATTTTTACTTTAAAATACAAATCAATTATCATAATTTTAAATTATATGAAACAACAAAAAGAGTTGCCTATAATAAGGATCGAACCCACAATCGCTCGCTTTTGATAGCACCATTGTTAAGTGCGGCCGCTAACTCAACTTCAAATGAAGTAACGAAATTTTGCATTACTTTAAAGAAAGACGAAGACTGCGATAAAAAAAATAATGCGGTAGTGTGCGTGGCCGGTTTAGCGCAGGCGACAGTAGTCTTTAAGATGGAAATGGACTTCTACAGCTGATAGTACCTGTCTTAAACACTGACTAATACAAGTACGCTGAATATCATAATACAAATTTTACCAAAAACCCGGCATCCACCACTACCTTATTGCCTGCAATTACCGACTGACAGAACCACCCATCTGTTCTCAAAGGAGGTAAAGTACATCATCTTTATATTTAAGATGGCTAACAAAGAGGAGAGGCTTGTTAAGTAAATAAAAGAGGTGCAAGCACCTGCCTTCGGAAGATAACCATCATATAAATCAACAGTTTACGCTGTAAATCCATCACCGTAGGCCCCATAAAAACGACACTGATTTTTAGGGTCCCGTAGACTCATACTAACTTAATGTAAATACTCTTTCATATCTCTCTTTTTTTTTTGCTAAATACACTCTCACGGTTTGTTTCCTTCATGTTTGGTTTGTAGGATTGTTATTTGATGCTCATTTTCATATTGGATAAAAAAATATGGCATGGCATGGAAAAGTTTGACGTGATATCTATACTACCGGGATATATATTCCTGAGATTAAAAAGGATTTCATTCTTGAAAAATCAGTCCTTAATCCTGTTGCTATAGATTAAATAAATATCTTCTTTAAAATTGTTTACTAAATGTCAACGGACACAGGTTTAAAAAAAAAAATATAAGTGTTATAAAAATAAATATTTAAAATGAAGTAAAGAACAAGGAGAATTTTATTTAGTTAGAAATAACACAACCCTGCACAAAAAAGAAGTACTTATTTGGTACATAAATAAGTAAAATTATCTATACATGGTCGAATGCATTTATCACTTGTTATAGTTTTTTTTTTTTTTTTTTTTTTGTACTGTGGCACTAGTTATGACTTTGTGCCAATTTCAAGTAAAATAAAAATCTTCAAAAGTTCTTCTTTCTTTCTCTTATGGCTTCGCACGGTTTGTGCATTTAGTCAATGTCACGTAATGAATTATTCATGTCGAAAAAGACGGCCGCGCGAACCGAACACGGAGGAAGTTTTGGTATAAAGCCATGATGTGGCCACTATGCTACAATATTTCACTGTTCTTTATGAATTATTCACTTAATGCACTTTTTACTACATAAATCACGCGTTTTTATTTAGTAAACGACACTATAAATAATTTAAAAGTCCAATGAAAAATGAGCGTGGCACTCATCTTAGCTTCCCGCCAAAACCTCCATAGTTCACTATTCCCGCGACATCCTTGTTATAGTTCGGATGTCAAGAGAATGCCTTTTTGACAGATGTCATTGCGAAAATTATTCCAGTAGCCAATAAAGAACAAATCATAAAACACGAACTATTCATCATCATAAACTTTAACCTTTTATCGTCCCACTACTGGGCACAGGTCTCCTCATACAAAGAAGGATTGAGCGTAATCACCACGCTTGCTCAATGACTGATTACAAGGTGAAGGAAAACATCTTGAGGAAACCTGGACTTTAAGTCTGACATCGCCAATGGCAGACTTAAAGTCCAGGTTTCCTCAAGATGTTTTCCTTCACCTTGTAATCAGTCATTGGCGTCCAAGATATACTTAGAAAGTACATATAACTTAAAAAAGTTACATTGGTACTTGTCTGACCTGGAATGGAACTCGTAAACTCATACCCGAGAGGCTGAAACGAACTATTCGATTCTATGAAACTGACAGGCTAAGTGACAAGAATTTAATCGCTCGCCAAAGTGTCAAAAGTGGGCAAATTAAGTGATCAAAATTACTAAAACCAAGAAAGCACCCATCGGACAGAGTCGTGCCGCCAAGCGATTCGTCGTGTTCCGGCATGATGTCTGGTGAAGCCGTACGGAGGACGGCTCTGAGCGATTGTGTTGCGATGTGTGTCCCGTACAATGCACCAAATGTTATATTGTCGGGAGTTTGATTGTGGAGGAACTCCAGATCAGTCTCCCTCTGGCGCAGCATCGTTGGTCATGCTGTTGAATTTAACATTGCATCACCTCGCTCAACTGCCGTCTTCCTTCCTACTCACTAAGATTTTTAAGTGAATAGGCTTAGTTAACTAGCGCGCTTTACCATCAACGATTGCATTACTGCTTACCATCAGGCGGGATTGCAGTCAAGCACTGGTTTATAATGATTAGAAAAAAAAACTTAACTTAGACTAAGCAGTTGAATGCAATACACTAGAAATCTATACTAATATAAAAGCTGAAGAGTTTGTTTGTTTGTTTGTGCGCGCTAATCTCGGAAACTACTGGTCCGATTTGAAAAATTCTTTTTGCGTTGGATAGCCCATTAATCCAGGAAGGCTTTAGGCTATATAACAACACGCTACGACCAATAAGAGCGGAGCATAATTAACTCCACGTGAACGAAGTCGCTGGCGGCCGCTAGTACAAAATAAACACAGTCTACAGATAACCAGAACCCACTCACAAAGTACGTTAAAGAATTAACCAGATTTATATCCCAAACTCCAAAAGTAACAACAAGGCCGTTACTCGAGTTTAATCAGCTTAACAATTAAACCCGTATCCAATTACCAAGATATTATCATATTGGATCCGGTAGATACCATTGTTTGTTCAGTTGAAGAAACCAGCCCCTCTTAGTAAGCAGCGATGGGGTTGAATAAGTGATGTGTGGGACTAGGAACTGTTTAATCAGCAGGGTAATAGCGTAACACACTTTCAGTAGCAATCGGTTTCATTTTGACAGTTCAACAACATTCATTGCGGTATTAACGTTGTTGAGCACATACATTTTTCCAACATATGGAGCAATGGATTCATTGCTACTGACTATGTTTTAAGCAATTACCCTTCTAACGAAAATTATTAAAAATAATTAAGCGTGTTTTATAACAAATTCGTGTTGTTGTTGTGTGTGTGTGTGTGTGTGCGCGCTTCTACACTACATTTTTTTTTTTAATATTTATTATAAACCAGCGCTTGACCGCAATCCCGCCTGATGGTAAGCAGTGATGCGATCGTTGATGGTAAAGCGCGCTAGTTTATTAAGAGCCTATTTACTCTAGCCTTGAAGACACTCAAATTGTAGTCCGACGGAAACACCGCCGCCGGCAAGTTGTTCCAGTCAGTCAGTCAATTGTTATCATCATTTTAGATATAATAATATGAATCTCTATGTTTTGTTAAGTCGTAAAAGCCGTACGATGGAGGCGCTAGTACATAAATAGGTAAGTATCAGGATTGTTAGCGATGATATGAGACACGGTAAGTTCCCATCTTCATCTTTCATCGCTATTGTGAACTCTTCCTTATAGTTGAACTAGTGCTTTTTAGGTGCTGGGTCCAGGGGCGAGGGACATAGGGAAGTCCCCGCCCCCTATTCGTTGGACCCCGAGGCGGAGGCGCACGCGAGTGTCGGCGCGCGCCTCAGAGGCCATGCACGGGGTAGTTAAACAACTCACTACCCCGTGCAGGAGGCGAGGCCCGGACAGACCGGGCCGGCACGAGAGTGTGGGGCCGCGGCAGAATCAAGGACTCCCGCGGCTGCGGTTTAAATACATCTCACTTTAAGTTTTCACGAATTGACCTTCTTAAATATATTAGTATTAACCGACTAACACGAGACAAGATAAATAAATCATTTAAGCTCAAATAATCTAATTTTACGATCGACGCAACCGTCACACAAAACCTTTGAAAAAACTTATCATAAGTTCTGCTTAATAATTTAAATAAATGACCTTTCTACCCGCATATTAACTATAATAACTCCCTACCCTACTACATCCGTATACACAAAGTAGAAAAAAAAAATGTTTTTAATAGCATATTGTATTATAACAGGATGGCCCATTGTCTGGTCACTATTCACTATTAAATACATAGTAACTTCATTCAACATTCAAACTTTATTTAATTTACTAAGCCTTAAAAATAGTAAACCCTTTTTTGTTAAAAGAAGGGTGAAGCATGATAGGCGTTTTGTAATTTGTTTGCGTAGATGACTTGCTTATTGTATTTATATTAGGTTTTTGTGGATGAGAGATTACGAGAACAGAGTTTGACAGACCCGTCTACACTGATTTTTTATGTCATTTATCACGAACTGGAGCAGTTTTTGGTGTCGTGACTCATCTGCGGAACGTACGGCGCCGAAAGTTCGGCTAAATACGCTCGCAGTGTATTTCAAGTACTGTATGACACATCAGCCGCAATTACGCCGCGTTCGGCGTAGGGCCTAACCTTCCTACTGGCGGAGCAATGCGCTGCGCGACCGAAAGTTCGGCGGGCGTAGCTCTTCTAAGCCCTATTTATTAGCTAATATTCTAATTAAATACATTTTTCTGACCAATTCAGGTACATCACAATACCGCACACCATAAAGTGTCGACACGAACAGACTAACGATGACGCCATGTAACTTTTCGTCGCGTAGCGCGCTGAACAAGACGCTGCGTTTTGACAGTTAAGTTTGTCATAGCAACTGAATATTGCGACTGACACTTCAGCCGCTGAACTTTCAGCGCCGTACGTTCCGCAGATGTGTCGCTACTACACTTAGAGATTATAAAATGCGTCATCAATCAATCTACTAAGTCTGAAAAAGGTCATCCTGAAATGGCCTCTTCGAGGCTGCACCAAAACCACCTGATATAGGTAGTCCGTATATCTAGCTGGGGGACACTACCCTTGCTGATACCCGGTTTATTTATTTACTCTTTCGCACATAAATTGTACAGAGGCGGACTAAATGCCTTAGGCATTATCTACCAGTCAACCATAGGTGGTGAAGAGATTAGTGGCAGGTGCTTTAGTTAAAAACATTATAATGAAAAAATCATTGATATAATATTAAACTAAGGTAGATACGTCATTAGCGCACTGAAAATGAAGCGTACAAAAGGAGGTAAGTCCAGGAAGTCGCTTTAGTTTTCGTCGATTCTATTTAAGCGCAAACGACAAACACTAGCCATCTTTTTCTTCTCTATGCTTTAAATTGCGCCTCATCTCACTCACACTGTGCCAACGTGTGAAATGTACGCAGAATAAAAAAATTGCATGTGTGTGCTGCTGCTCCGATCGGCACATTTATTTTGGTTAATTTGTTAGAGCATATCATATCTGTTTAATATTATATCAATGGAAAAAATACTCTTAACGGTTCGGTTTCTACGCTTTCCACTTCAGTATTCGTCAGTTCCACTGTCATCGGCGATAGGTATATAACCTGAGAAATTGTTGTTCCTCTTTTTTTATCTACATATATTTAATATATTGGCTCTTAATAAACTAGTGCGCTTTACCATCAACGATTGCGTCACTGCTTACCATCAGGCGGGATTGCGGTCAAGAGTTAGTTTATAATTTATAAAAAAAAATATAAAGCTGAAGAGTTTATTTGTTTGTTTGTTTGAAAGCGCTAATCTCTGGGCTCTTTTTAAGCAGAAAAGCCTGTGTTAGGATACTCTGTTCTTCCATAACTTAATTGGTATCATTAAGGTACTTGGTTTTATACTAAACTAAAGTAACTATATATATTTTTTTTAAATAATTTAATCTAGTGCTTGACTGCAATCCCGCCTGATGGTAAGCAGTGATGCAATCGTTGATGGTAAAGCGCACTAGTTTATTAAGCCTTAAAAAACGTCGGAATAGGAAGGATGACGGCAGTTGAGCGAGGTGACGCAATGTTAAACCCAAGAGGGAGATTGATCTGGAGACTCTCCGCGACCAAACTCCCGACACAAAAACATTTGGCGCATCGTACCCGCCACAAATCGCACCACAACTGCTCAGACCCGTCCTCCGTACGGCTTCACCAGACATCATGCCGGAACACGACGAATCGCTTGGCGGCAAGACTTTGTCTGGTGGGTGGTAACTTCTGCCGGCAGCCGATGTTATGTTACCACCGAGACAGGTATACCTACAGGTAGGTATATAGGTATATACAGGATATAGGTAAACAAAACTAAGCTAAACATGCAGCATGCACGCACGCAGACTATGCGAGTGAATTCCTTTTTTCTGACTCTACATAAGGTTTGGTGTATTTTATGGTAACCGTAAATATTTGTGAAGTATACAAATCTCCACCAAATGGAATCCTCACATTGTTTCTTATAGACATCCGGTGTGTCGAAATTATTTACGGAAGCTGTCTAAGGTGGGTACGTCTATTTTATACGTGGTAGATTTAATTTTGCGCTTCAGCTGCGTCATGTGATTAAGCCCCTTTTTGGTGTAGAACGAATCTGTTTCCCTGTTTGAAATTCGTAGAAAGAGTTGCTTGACATAAAATTGACGAAGTGAAAATGTGTATGTACGAGAACTCTGAACGTGATCACAATAGATACAAAATACATGTGATACATAATAACAAATTGTGATACGATTTCTACGACGAGATGTCAAAAATTCGAACGTGAAGAAAATAAATATAACTTTGGACATATTTTTTATATTTTATTTCGTCACCATCATTTTAGCCGTCCACTGCTGGACATAGGCCTCCCCCAAGGATCTCCACGATGATCTGTGCTGCGCTTTCCACATCCAGCGGTTTCCCGCGACCTTCACCGGGTCGTCAGTCCACCTTGTCGGGGTCTACCCATGCTGCGTCTTAAAATACAATTTTTCACCTATTTTTATAGGTTACTAGCTTTCCGCCCGCGGCTTCGCCCGCGTGGAATTCGGTTATGATTTCCCTCGGGAATAAAACTAATTAAATGACGATTGATCAGTTTTCGACCGGAGAAGAAAAATGATTAAATGTGAAAAAGAAAAGGGCTGTTTTTAGGGTTTTCCCGGCAATTATTCGATTTTTTCTCGCCGTAAGAACCATCCTTCGACTTTAACGAACATTTTAAAAAAAGAATTGGCCAAATTAGTCCAGGCGTTTTTGAGTTATGCGCTTACCAACACATTTTGGGATTCATTTTTATATATATAGATTAACACTGGAATATGTTTTCTGACAACAGTTGACAATAAATAAGTTAAATATTTATGTTTTTTAATGGGTTTAAGGTTGATTGGGAATAGTTGGCAATTTCGGGTAGCTTGACCTGCTGTCGTCCGAACAAGGCCAATAAAATCGTAATTGTTCAAAATCTAGTTGCAAACTCATCTCAAGTAAATGTCAAAAACTTGTCAAAATGTGGGTAAAAAAGAGACATCTTTCACTGATTGAGACGAAGGTTTTTATTAAATTACAAAAACCCTTATCAAGTTTAAAGTTATTATTTGTCATCCATTTCAGAGTTCTAATTAGTTCGAAAGTTAACGTTTTTTAATTATTTTTGCTTTCACCTGTGGTTAATGTTGTCTTAGATACTTTGAAAATACCGCATTAATAAGATAATTCCCACGCCGAAAGTGGAAGCAACAACCTCAGAGATCTAATCACCAATCGGAATCACCTTTACAACACCCATGAGAATATATTTAGAGCCATTTCAAACCTGATTCCACCAGGTTTATAATCTACTAAGTAAGCCTATAATAACGAGCCCAATGCTGGGACACAGCCCTCTTCTCTGTGAGAGGGAACGGGCGGTAATCTACCACGCGGGCCCAGAGCGGTTTGGTAAATATAAAATATCTCCAAAGTAATTTGTTAGCAGGTCGGGTCGCTTTCGTCGCCATGTTTTGAGTGCCGTGGTTGTTACATCTGAATGATGCATGTAGACAAGACTGCGTATCTGTATACGCAGTCTTGTCTACACTGCAGCCACTTAACTAACTACGCCAGCGTTTCTCAAGCCTACCTCGGTGACGAGGTCCGTCTGTACGGACCTCGTCACCGAGGTAGGCTTGAGAAACGCTGGCGTTACCCACGAGTAAGACTCGTTCTTGACCCATTAGATGGAAAATGGGAAAAGCCTTTGCCTGGTGGTGGAATGCAGGCTAGCACAAAGGTCAGACTGTGCTTGAATCTACGAACGAGTTGTAACTTGTAAATTCTCTTATTCGTAAACTAAATTAACTTTAAGTTCTATGCACCTTAGCAGCAGGACAGAAGAAACATGTAAGTTTAGTAGTGTCAAATTAGCCCGCGCCTGGACTAAATTGACGTATTTTAGTATACATTTATTTAATCACGTGTAAGCTATATATTATATATTTTATCTATTGTCCTTTTCTTAGAAAAGAAAAATAAAAAATAACGCCGATTCCCTCACGTCAATTTACGTCAGGCGCTATCAAATTTGACAGGACTGAAGTAATATTAATCTTCTGTCCTTTTCATAATGAAGTAGTAAGAATGAGATGCATTGAACTAAATTTAGTTTAGTTTGTGAGCAGGGAAATCGGGGCCATTAGACTATGGAATGTATATATACTAAATACTAAGTGAAAGATTCATAATTAAAAAGCATAAAAAATATAAACAGGCCGAATCAATGTGATAATTATACGCAAAGCGGTCTAAGTGATCATTACACTTTTAGATCGGAGATCTCGTTAAGATTGGGTGTTGAACATAAGTTATGTTATAAGCGTGACCAGTGTTGGTGTCAAGCTTTTATGTGGATGGTTACTGTTGTGAACTGCACTTGACTCATGGTAGGGAAGTTGGAGCAGCCAAAAAAAACCCTGAAAAAGCCAAAAAAAGACCTGTCGCTGCCGGCCGTAATCGAGTCGATGGTCGGCAAACCCGCCACACATTATCCTCCTCACTGCAACTCCTGAAAGCCAAAATCAACAGTGGAGACCGCCAGAAAAACGCCGAGCAATGAAGCTCGACGAGTCCCGTAGAAACGATTCAACTGTTTTGGGTCCCGCAACGAAATTAATCAGAAGCAGCGAAGAGTCCTGGGATGCGGTGGTTTCTGCGAATGGGCAGGCTGCGGAAAGGGAGAGGGAGATCACCGGGCGTCGGCTGAGGACAGATAACGCCCTCTTTCAGCTCCCCTAAATGGGTCCAGGGGCGAGAGATTTGGTGATATCTGTCGCCCCCCAAACACCAGGACCCGAAGTGGTGGCGCGAAGTGTTCCACGCGCGCCACTCTTGGACGTCACGGGAGCTGTCACCCATTTCACTCCTCCCAAGACCCGAAGAGGCCCACAGTGGCAGACCAGCACCAATCGGGGGTTGCGGTTGTTCTTTCTCGCAATCCGCCATACTTCTAACACATAACCATATCAAAAAATCAAAAACAGATTTTGAAATCCTCCAAATATTCGTCGAAGAACACAGCCGTAAGTATAACTCATATCAGCATTCGTGACCATAGGATCGTTATTAACCCGCTTTAAAATAATACCAGTTAAAAAAGCTTTACCGACAAATACAACCAATAGCGTGGGATGTGCGGGAAAAAGTTGGCCACAATTATCTCATATAAACTGTAATTTAGTGCTTTTGGAGATTAACGATGTTGATCGATCTGTCTTTTATAAGTTTGTGGCAAAAGGGCGTGAAGCTATATATATATATATTTTTTACTTTAAAGGTTTGCTTATGTATGTATGTCATCATCATCTCAGCATTAATCCTAGTCGCATCCGAAGCCCCCCCAGCTTTGGAGACTCGGGTTCGCTTTTACCAGTCTAACTGCTGATTTTGGCTAAACTTCGATATTTTCTGCGAAGCGACTGCCGTCCGACGTCCACAACCCAAAGGCGAAAAAATAACGAAGCATTGCAGTTAGACCAATTGTTGAACTTTCGGGGGCTCCAACAACCCGTTACGACTGCCATTAGATGTTCGTATGGCAACCGGGACCAACGGCTTAACGTGCTTTCCGAGGCACGATCAGACCAGTGCAAATATTCATATTCATGTATACAAATATTCGCACTGCGCGGGGATCGAACCCGCGCCTCCTTGCACGGCGGCCGCGTTCGCTACCGCTACGCCACGGAGGCTGCATATGTATGTATGTATATATATATTAGTGTATTGTATATGTATATTATTTGCACCAACGACTGTCCCATTGTCCAGGGAAATCTCTGTTCATTCGGAGGTTGCCTTGAAGAAATTGCTTTAGCGATAAGAAAGCCCATTGAATCTTTTGTTGTGTTGAATGTATTTTTCTTTTGGTAATGCATGTTTTTGGTTAACAATAAAATAAATAAATTATTTAGAAGCAAAACCGTAGCACTCAAAAGGTGAGGATGCCATAAAAGTATGGCATAACCGACATAAAGCCTCAGTCTACATAGACATTACAAAGGTCTATCGATGCCAGAAGCAATGTCTAACAATGGTTATAGTTTAACCCTTCTCAATATTTGATACTAGTTGCGTCCCGCGGCTTAAGTCGCATAAGTTTCGATGCCGTGGGAATGTCCGGATAAAAACTATCCTATATATTAATCCTGGTTATAAACCACCTGTGTGCCAAGTTCCATTCAAATAATTTCAGCAGTTTTTGCGTGAAAGAGTAAAAATCATCCATATTATGTATGTACATACTTCCTTATAAACTGACAGCCTCCGTGGCGTAGCGGTAGCGGACGCGGCCGCTGCGCAAGGTGGCGCGGGTTCGATCCCCGCACAGTGCAAGTATTTGTATGCATGAATATGAATATTTGCACTGGTCTGGTCGTGCCTCGGAAAGCACGTTAAGCCGTTGGTCCCGGTTGCCATACGAACATCTAGTGGCAGTCGTTACGGGTTGTTGGAGCCCTCAAAATCCAACAATTGGTCTAACTGCAATGCTTCGATGTCGCCTTCGGGTTGTGGAGGTCAGACGGCAGTCGCTTCACGGAAAATGTCGAAGTTTAGCCATATCAGCAGTTGGACTGGTAAAGCGAACCCCAGACTCCAAAGCTGAAAAGGCTTCGGATGCGACTGGGATTAACGCTGGGATGATGATGATGATACTTCCTTATAAACTTTCGCATTCATAATAAACTAGCAGCCGCCCGCGACTTCGTTCGCGTGGAGTTAGTTATTTGAACATATGCCCCTTTATTCATAAACGTTGCTTAAAGTTAACTGGTGATTAGCGATTGTTTAACTATACATTTTTGACGTTTGCACATCACTGAACCTTAATCATCGTTTATGAATAAACACCATAGTGTTTAAGGGGTTTATTTATAAAAGCTGATTAAAGTAAAGTGACGTTAAAACGACAAAAATGTATAGTTAAACAACCGCTAATCACTAGTTAACTTTAAGCAACTTTTCATTTTATATAGATCCATGATTACACTTCTAGATCATAATATACAGCATACTTTTTAAATTTTGGTAATGCTCCACTCCTATTGGTCGTAGCGTAATGCTATATAGCCTAAAGCCTTCCTGGATTAATGAGCTATCCAATTCAAAAATATTTTTTGAAATCGGACCAGCAGTTCCTGGGATTAGCGCGTTCAAACAAACTCTTAAGCTTTCTATATAAGTAAGTATAGATATGTAAGTAGGATTGGATTAGTATGTTGGTAACATAGTTAGAAGGAAGTAGGTTAGGATACAAAGCGCACGAAAATCTAACCAGCCAAGTTTCCAGAGGAAAACCACAATATTCATGAGAAGTAATTGATTCACATTCAAAATGGTAAGTTCGAGGCTTTATTAGGCTCAAGACAAAACTATAGTTTAATTTTCATTTAGTATGCAAATCGGTTCATTGTAATTTGGCTGAGAATACTCTTGAGAGCTTGAGGGGTTTTGAGCCTGGTTATTTGTTTAGGGTTTCGAGTGGGCGTAAAATATAGGCGAAAGTTCAGGGCACTTTGATTGATCAAAGACATTGAGGCCCATGCATTTGCGGTATAAGATTGTCTAATTTGATCGGCTGTTTGCATAGTTAATAGGAATTAGAATATAAATATGTAAGTAAATACCTAAATATTTGATAAAAATATCAAAATGAAATCCTAACCTAAATTTTGTCTTTTTTAGATTATAAACTAGTACTTGATTGCAATCCCGCCTCGCCCCAATTAGTGATGCAATCGTTGATAAGGAGTCTAGTTTATTAAGAGCCTATTCCACTAGTTTTTACGATAAATCCTTTACTGTACAAGCAGTTCGGCTATGGAATGACTTGCCCGTGTCTGTAAGGCGTGCTCAAACTCCGTCCACTTTTAAAACCACGGTAAAAAAGCATTTCCTCTCTCTTTAAACATGTCATTATTTTTTTTTTTATTTGCTTCTGTATGATTTTTATT
This sequence comes from Sesamia nonagrioides, assembly GCA_017933935.1. Taxonomy (NCBI): domain Eukaryota; kingdom Metazoa; phylum Arthropoda; class Insecta; order Lepidoptera; family Noctuidae; genus Sesamia; species Sesamia nonagrioides. The sequence goes on along the minus strand of JADWQK010001840.1, from coordinate 183,306 downwards.
AATTATATGTATATAAGTATTTATTGTACTAGTATGATACACTTAACGTGTATATTTATTATATAAACTATGTAAAATTGTAAATAGTACACTGTAGACTACCTACATTATTTCTCTCTCCTTCCCCTTACTATTCCATCCAAAGGTTTTCTGTAAAGATCGCTCTTAGCGATAAGACCGCCCATTGTGTCACCCTTTGTAAAATTTTTATATTTATGTTTTTGTAAACTATATGGTGTACATAATAAAGAGTATTCTATTCTATTCTATTCGAGTAAATGGCAAGGAACATGGCGAGATGATGCAATGTTAAACCCAACAACACGACCAACGATGCTGGAGGAGATAGATTTATTTCTTGGTGAAAAAAAAAAATAAAAAAATTCTCGGTGGTAGGCCATAACACCGGCTGCCGGCAGAAGTTACCACCCACCTGACAAAGTCTTGCCGCCAAGCGATTCGTCGTGTTCCGGCATGATGTCTGGTGAAGCCGTACGGAGGATGGGTCTGAGCAGTTGTGTTGCGAATGTTGCGATGTATGACGGGTTGGATGCGCCAAATTTTGTTGTGCCGGGAGTTTGGTCGTGGAGAGTCTCCAGATCAATCTCCCTCTAGCGTAGCTTCATTTGGTCGTGTTGGTCTTGGGTTTAACATTGCATCACCTCGCTCAATTGCCGTCATCCTTCCTAAGGCTTAATAAATTAGTGCGATCAACGATTGCATCACTACTTACCATCAGGCGGGATTGCAGTCAAGCACTAGTTTATTTATAATAATTTAAAAAAAAATGACCTGATAAGTAAGCGTAATATTTTTGGAAAAGCAAGTGTTGCAACAAAAGCTTAAATATCATCATCATCATCAACCTCTTTTTATCGTCCCACTGCTGGGCACAGGTCTCCTCTCATACAGAGAAGGGTTGAGCGTAATCACCACGCTTACTCAATGCGGGTTGGCGATTTCAGACTTAAAGTCCAGGTTTCCTCAAGATGTTTTCCTTCACCTTCAGTCATTGGTGTCAAAGATATACTTAAATCAAATCAAATCAAATCAAATCATTTATTTCAAATAAACCAGTTACAGGCACTTTTGAATTGTCAGAAGGTCGGTCAGTCAATAAGATGAAGCTAGTCGCCCATTCCAAAGAGTAGGTACCTATGGAGAAGAACGGGCAAGAAACTCCATGGACACTCTTTTAAATTTTTAAGCTATTGTTACAAATATTTGATTACATCATTCATGTTGAAAAGCTTAGAAAGTACATATAACTTAGAAAAGTCACATTGGTACTTGCCTGACCTAGATTCGAACCCGCGCACTCATACTTGAGAGGCTGGTGTTTTAACCACTAGGCCACCACGACATTATAGCTTAAGTATAATAGGTTTAAATTCTTTATTTATTGCGTAGGAAGAAAGTAATCATATTGAATACTCATTCTCATTATACAATCGATTTCCAATTGAAACAGATCATTAATAATGTCAAAGCATTCATAAAGTAAGTTTTATAGTTTGGTACAAAATTGAAATTATACAACAGTAAATAAAGATATGACGACTTTTGAACAGAGGGAGAAAGAGAGATATAAAACCGATAGAATGTATATTGTTACTCATAAAACTCACTGAAATATGATCGACACTTGACCTAAGTTGTCAGTGAATATGAAAAATTATGTACGATTCAGAAATACAATTTTATTTTTATTGCTTTTATACATAAAAGCAATATTACAGGAACAATTTTGTACAAAATTACAAAGTTTAAAATTACATTCTAATGTAATATGAAATGTGTTGCTATATTAATTGACAACTGTAGGTACTTATTATTTTTTTTTTATAAACTTCAAGGGAACATTTTGTCAGTTCAAATATAATTGGCTATAGGTGGTAGATACAAGTCTTCAATATATAGCCATTTTAAACTTATCGACGGTAGCATATGCCCAAACCTTTCAATATGGGGACTGAAACAATTTGCTAGCGGCGGTGTTTCCGTCGGACTACAATTTGAGTGTCTTCAAGGCTAGAGTAACTTAACTTTGAAGCCTTGAAGGACTAATTAGTTTATTAAGAGCCTATTAAGGCTCTTAATAAACTAGTGCGCTTTACCATCAACGATTGCGTCACTGCTTTTAACATGTAAAAAAAAAATATCATACTGATATCTTACCTATTATGAGGCTGAGCTGATATCTTAGGTTTAGTTTTGGTTTAGAAATTATTTCTGACGTTAAAGTAAGTATAATACGGCTTATTTTAACTTAAACTAAAAGTTTTCGGTTTAGAAATGATCTAAACCGAAAATTAACTTTTAACGTGCATCTTTCTGCAACGTTGTCGCATAGATTTTTCCAACATTAATGAATTAATCAAATCATCATCATCATCAACCTTTTTATCGTCCCACTGCTGGGCACAGGTCTTCTCTCATACAGAGAAGGATTGAGCGTAATCACCACGCTTGCTCAATGCAGGTTGGCGATTTCAGACTTATAAAGTCCAGGTTTCCTTAAGATGTTTTCCTTCACCTTCAATCATTGGTGTCCAAGATAAACTTAGAAAATACATATAACTTTAGAAAAGTTACATTTGTACTTGCCTGACCTGGAATCGAACCCGCGCACTCATACTTGAGAGGCTGGTGTTTTAACCACTAGACCAGCACTACATACTAATACTACATATACCTATTAGTCAAATATTTTGTAACAATTTTATCAGAGAAATGCTTTGATTTTAATGTTATTGGTTTTACTAGGACTTTTTTTTTCATACAATAGGGTCACACTACAAATTTTAACACAGGCAGCAAATAAAACCTAAAAAAAGAGTTAGATTCAACAAAAAAAAAAAAAAAAAAACGAATAACGATTACACTTCATTCGAATTTCAAATCGAAGACCACTAACTACAACACTAGAATGTCAGTAAATTCCAGATTTTCCAAAGGAAAACGACTTCATAGGCGGCTTCAGTTGGTATTGAAGCCGGCTTTGAAAACGTTTTCCTTTGATGTGCCGGCAACGCTATACACGTGGAGCCTTATTACGGTAACTTCCGTTGGAAGTACTGGCTATGAAGCATCAATTGTTTTTCAACTATAAATATTCTGTGATAAAATGACAGAAGCACTTAAAGATTTCCTGTTATGAAGGATGCATCAACACCATACATAATTATTGTTATGCGTTGGGAGTTGGCTATAAAAGGGCCATTTCTATACAAGTTTTTTTTTTGTTCATAAAACTTTGCCCCTCACTAAGACTAACTTGACTGCTGCGGTGCGTGTCGTGGGTTCGATTCCCGCACGGAACAAATATTTGAGTGATCTACAAGTCGTTGTACCGGGTCTGGATGTTTTGTAAAGGAATCGGTACATTATTTTGAAAAATATTAGTATTTCTCCGCTATTTAATGGAAGTTATTATACATACAAACCTTCTTCAATCATTTTATATATTTAAAAAAAATCAAGATCCGTAGCGGAGTTTTAAAGATTTAAGCATACAAAGAGACATACGGACAGAGAATAGAACTTTGTTTTATACTATCTATATCTATACTAATATATAAAGCTGAAGAGTTTGTTTGTTTGTATGTTTGTTTGTTTGTTTGAACGCGCTAATCTCGGGAACTACTGGTCCGATTTGAAAAATTCTTTTTGCGTTGGACAGCCCATTAATCCAGGAAGGCTTTAGGCTATATAACATCACGCTGCGACCAATAGGAGCGGAGCATAATTAACTCCACGCGAACGAATGTATTGATAAATCTATACTGATATATAAAGCTGAAGAGTTTGTTTGTTTTAACGCGCTAATCTCAGGAACTGTGGGTCTAATATGAAAAAATATTTTTGCGTTGGATAGCCCATTAATCCAAGATGGCTTTAGGCTATATAAAATCACGCTGCAACAAATAGGAGCGAAGCATTTAAAAAAAATCATCGAAATATAAGCGGTCAGGTATAAAAAAAAAATGTTGTCAATCCATCCTTCAATAATATCTTGATACTTCCTATCGGTCTAGTCCAAACATCTCCTTATTTTGTATGTCCACTCAAACATCAAAGCCGGCACGTCTAATCACTGCCTACTCTCAATCCATCACGACGGTAGATACCAACAAACGCTATCAACACGTGATACCAAGACTGATGGGTACCGGGTTCGACTCCTATCTAGGTCAAGTGGACAACTTGTTTGTTTGAATTTTAATTGTAGTTAATGAGGTTTCTTAATCAACGTTTTTAATTACGAGTAGAATTTATGGGGTTGTTTGGTATTTACGTTTTGAATTTATGTATTTTGGTGTTAGATGCTACTGTGAGTAATTAAGATAATGGCGTGTTTTTCCTCAGAACTTACTATAGAATACTTTAACAACATCATTTATCAAAGTTAGGTTAGCTTTTAGCAGAATGTTTTACGTCATCTACTAAGTTTTTTTTGCTCCCATCCGTCCTTTTCATGTCGCCTATCTACCCGAAATCTCAGCTATTTATACAGCGGGCTTTGAAAATGAAAATTGCCTGTAGGATTTTTTTCCGTTTCGTCGCACTGCAGTCACAAGTCATCAGCGTTATTATCAGTATCAATGTATATACCACAACACATACTGTATATGTATAAACATGTATGTCTGCTGTCTTTCATCTTTGTGTTACTTAGGATAATTTCAATTTAATTTTTGTTGACAGTTGCACAAAAGAAGGGAGAAAAAAAGTAGTAACTTTTTTTCTTCCTTCTTTTGTGCAACTGTTAACTCAAATCACTGACACTGTTTTCTTATGTATTAATTGAAATTGTTTACTGAATCTTTTTGGCTGAACCCTATCTTTTAATATACAGGCATAGTTTAAAACGTAGAGGATAGTAAATCATCATCATCATCATCACAGCGTTAATCCCAGTCGCATCCGAAGCCTTTTCTGCTTTGGAGTCTGGGGTCCGCTTTACCAGTCCAACTGCAGATATGGCTAAACTTCAACATTTTCCGTGAAGCGACTGCCGTCTGACCTCCACAACCCGAAGGCGACATGAAAGCATTGCAGTTAGACCAATTGTTGGACTTTTGAGGGCTCCAACAACCCGTAACGGCTGCCACTAGATGTTCGTATGGCAACCAGGACCAACGGGTTAACGTGCTTTCCGAGGCACGACCAGACCAGTGCAGATATTCATATTCATGCATACAAATACTTGCACTCTGCGGGGATCGAACCCGCGGCACCTTGCGCAGCGGTCGCGTCCGCTATCGCTACGCCACGGAGGCTCTGGTAGAGGATAGTAAATATGTACTTACTAGCTGTGTCCCGCGGTTTCACCCGCGTAAGCTTCGAGCCGAAAGAGCTCAGTTGATGAAATAAGCGCCTGTTAAAAAATAATGGGAGCAATATGTACGCCCGCGTTTGCTCCCGTTTTCGCAACATTTTTTGTCCCTGCTTTGCTCCTATTCGTCATAGCGGGATGTTATATAGCCTATGTCCTTTCTCAGGCTCTAGACTATCTGTGTACCAAATTTCATTACAATCGGTTCAGTAGTTTTGGCGTGAAAGTCGGACAGACAGACAGACAGAGATACTTTCGCATTTATAATATTAGTATGGATTATTGTATTAAAATTCCAATGGGTTTGATTTTGACAGTTCCACAACATTCATTGAGTTATACAATATGTAAAGAAAACCCTGTCCGATCCGTGAAGGTATTGTTAGGTATCGTTAACTGATTCTAATAATGCCTACAAAGCCGTGCTAAACTTAAAAAAAAAAACCCCCAAAAAAATTGAATATTATTTCGAAAAAGCGAGGTAACTTAATGCATGCGCGGGTGAAGGGGGAGGGGCCATGCGGCACGTGGTCGCATCGCTATTCGCTCCGTCACAAATGGTGTTGTCTGTTTTTTAAAAATTACCGAATTTCGGGGAAATTGGAATTAATACCCGGGAAAAAAAGATTATTTCAAAATTCATTATTATTGTTACTGTGATGATTATGTAAAATTTTATATTATATTTGGTCAAGTGTTTACCTAACTTTTATTATCCCTAAGGGTCGGACAGGGTTTTCTTTACATATTGTATACGTTGTTGAGCAGACACATTTTTGAACATATGGATCAATGGATCAGCAATATGCTTCGAAATGATTCCAATTGATATAAGTAGTGTTTTAATTAATTAGGGTTCTGTGCGATTGTTACTATTTTAGCGTTGAAAACAAATAAACGAAGAAGTAATTATTAAAACATTTATTAATGACAGAACCAAGTATGAGTGCGCGGGTTCGATTCCAGGTCAGACAAGTACCAATGTAACTTTTCTAAAGTTATTTGTAGGTACTTTTGTAATCGTATATCTTGGACACCAATGACTGAAGGTGAAGGTGATCTTGAGGAAACCTGGACTTTAAGTCTGAAATCGCCAACCCGCATTGAGCAAGCGTGGTGATTACGCTCAATCCTTCTCTGTATGAGAGGAGACCTGTACCCAGCAGTGGGACGATAAAAGGTTGATAATAATGAACCGAGTCATCATCATTCTCCTGCCCTTATCCCAATTTATTTGGGGTCAGCGCAACATGTCTTTTTCTTCCATGTATCCCTATCAGAAACCATCTCGGCAGTCAGCCCCTTCTTAGCCATATCATCCTTCACACATTCCATCCATCGTTTCTTTGGTCTTCCCCTACTCTTAAAGCCATCAACATTCATAATTAAGACTCTCCTCACGACATTCTCCTCAGTTCTCCGTAACACATGCCCGTACCATGACAACCGATTTCCACACAACTTTTCAGCTACCGGTGCCACTTTCAGACTTCCTCTTATGTACATATAATAATGAACCGAGTATTCGTCACAATAATGCGGGGGAGATTCGAGATTTCCTACACACCCAATCAGAATAAACTACAAGTGAAATCAAAGATAGCTTAACATATTTATGAGCACATGTCGTCATATGATTGTTCCCGTCGCCTACATAAATGAATTATTCGTGTGACCTCAGCAATTCCAGTTCGTGCAAACTACATCATGTCGCAAGTGTTGTCGAGACATTTTGTCTAACTTGATTTTGTAGGAGTTACATTACACTTCGGAGTTTCAGACATTGTAGGATTCAATGTATTATTTCGCTTAACCAAGTTACTGTTAACTTCTGTAATAATTTCTACAGACTTCTAGATCTAATCAGATTATGCCAATCTAACTGCTGAATGAGCCGTAATTTCGGGCCCAGTGCGGGTTGGTAGATGTGTCGTTTTTGAGTTGTTGGTCTCTTGACCTGGAATTTATTTGTTACTTTTAATTTTTTAATTCACCATCTTTTAGAAAGAAAGAAGACAGAAAAAACGTTTATTTGCGGTAAGCATTTTTTTTTAAATATAAATTACTAGCTTTCCGCTCGCGGCTTCGCCAGCGTGGAGTTCGGTTATATCGCGCTTTTTAGATTTCCCTCGGGAATATCAAATTTTTCCGGGATAAAAGGTAGCCTATGTTCTTTCTCAGGGTCTAAAGATTGTCTGTGCCAAATTTCATCAAAATCGGTTGAAAGGTTTAAGCGGGAAAGCGTAACAGACAGACAGACAGACAAAGTTATTTTCGCATTTATAATATTAGTATGGATAAACTAGCGCTTGACCGCAATCCCGCGGTAAGCAGTGACGCAATCGACGATGGTAAAGCGCACTAGTTTATTAAGAGCCTATAGACTATAGCCTTGAAGACACTCAAATTGTAGTCCGACGGAAACACCGCCGCTGGCAAATTGTTCCAGTGCCTCGATGTACGCGGTATGAATGAGGAGGCGAAACGCTTCGTCCGAATCGTAGTGCTGTTAATGACGTTACAAACATGAATTTTACTTACATCAGGATTAAACCATCTAAATGGTTATTGAATTATGCACCCAATCATTATAAAAATGCAGTTCATTACATAAAAGTGACAACTTGTACTGAACTAAGTTGTCACTTTTATGTAATGAACTGCATTTGTCACTTTTGTATTAAGTACTTTGACTTAACCTCAATAAAGTACGAAATACAAATACTGACAAAGGTTAAGTCTGGAACTAAAGTTACATTTCCTTTTGGAATAAGAGGGTAAAGGTTTATTTAGACGCAGTCAAACAGAATCGACTCAAATACAATGTAACTTATTAAGTCCTTTCTGTTTAATTGCTTCCATTTATTATGAAGACTAGCTTTCCTCCGAGTTTGGTTTTATCGCGCTTTTTAGATTCCCTCGAGAATATAAATTTTTTCCGCGATAAAAAGCAGCAAAACATTTGGGCTGGTGCTGCTAAGTATCACCTGGCCACTTTGGATTCTGTGGAGAGGCGGGCGAAGAGGCTGATTGGTGACCCTTTTTTTTTTTCGGGGTGGAGATCCTCTTAGGATGTCCGCCGCCCTGGGATGGGCGACGGGGTCTGTCAGACTTTTACTGACTAAAACCACCCCGGTGCTTCTTGTATCACGAGCGCGCGTGGGACCGTGGGAGTCTAAATTCTTCCACGGCCCCACACTTTCGTGTTGGCCCGATCTATCTGGGCCTCGTCTCCTGCACGGGGTAGTGGCGCATTGGACGCAGTGGTGGCACCGCGCGTCCGGCTCCCTGCCTAAGCGACGCAGGTACTTGCCGAAGCAGCCGTGCTCCGACAGTACCTGCGTCACCCTGAACGACAGGGAGCCGTGCCTTCTCCCGAGCCAGTCGTTGAGTGACCCTGACTTAACTTGAGACGGTCTCCAAAGCCTAGAGCACAGGCGTAGAGTATTTAGCCTTTCGGTGTTCTATAGGATGCATTTTGGGGAGTGTGCGAGGGAATTGCATGATTTAATTCCCCCATCTCCGTTCCACCATCGGACGACCCATCGTACAGCGAGTTTCCAGCCTTATGTTGTTAACACTACTAGGATCCGGATGAAGTGTTTCGCCTCCTCATTTATACCGCGTACGTCAAGGCACTGGAACAGTTTGCCAGCGGCGGTGTTTCCGTCGGACGACAATTTGAGTGTCTTCAAGGCTGGAGTGAATAGGCTCTTAATAAACTAGTGCGCTTTACCATCAACGACTGCGTCACTGCGGCATTGCGGTCAAGCCCTAGTTTATAATTTAATAAAAAAAAACCTACTGTTTAATTCGGACTTCTAACATTACGTCTGCAAAATTTCAAAGCAATCGATTCAGTAGTTACGGCGTGAAAGCGGGACAAACAAACAAAGTCACTTTCCGATTTTAAATTTTAGTAAGGAAGTAAGGATGTAGGCTCGTAGATTATTTTACTAAACCACCTATTTAAATTAAAAACTATAAGCAGCAGTATCTGTTAGCAACAGATAGTTCAGAATGAAATATTGCTATACAAAAAAGCACTTAGAATTCAATGAAAACTTAAAAGATTCAATTAATATCTCTCAACTTCCGTGGGACGAGATTCTGATCTTTCCAGCACTTTCACACCATCTCATAAAAACAATGGGATAGCAACAGTACAGTTATGTTATTATGACCGTAAGAAGGCCGTAATTATGATTGTGTAACACGGAACGGTAGTAGCGCTTGCGCAATCCATCAGAGAGGAGATTCAGAAGGTTCACCGAACGGAGGACGGGTCTGACGGGTACGATGCGCCAAATGTTGTTGTGTGAGAGTTTGGTCGTGGAAGGTCTCCAGATCAATCTCCCTCTGGCTATCTGGCCTATGTTAAACCCAACAACACGATCAACGATGCTGCGATCGTGTTGTTGGGTTTAACATTGCATCACCTCTCTCAACTACCGTCATCCTTCCTATTCCTAAGTTTTTTAAGTGAATAGATTTAATAAGCTAGTGCGCTTAACCATCAACGATTGCATCACTCTTTATCATCAGGCGGGATTGCAGTCAAGCACTAGTTTATAATTTAAAAAAAAAAATAAGTATACTGAATTAAGCTTTAAAATTCGACTGCTATTATTAAGGCAGGTCTGGCAAGGACCATCAATCAAGTCAGACGACTTGAGTTCAAGCTGGTCTCTTTCAACTGTGCTACACCTTTCACATCCAGTTGGTCAAATGATTAATTAGGCTGGTCAATTAAACGATTTCAAGTTGCGTCTCTTGCTATTCACATGTCTTCTCTCGTCTGCTCCAAAGACCTTCGGCTTGAGACTCCCCAGGAGCTGCTATAAGATACGATCACTGTCTGTTCATTCATGCAGATGATGCATAACTGTATTATATGCAGATGATAATATCTATATAATAATTGTATTATCAGTGTGTTCGCGGAACAGTGGAATTCCCCGATGTTTCGGAGGTGGATGCAGCTCCACGCCAAGCATTAATTTTATGTATGTATCTGTGTTTTATATTTTTGTCCCGTGTGGTATCGGGTATAGTATAGTACCATTTTATATGGCGACTAAGGGAACTCTCACCAGGGAAGCGGGCAGCAGCGCTTCTCCTGTGGAATAACAAATTACTGCGATTCCCAACCGGCCTGCCAAGCGTGGGGATTATGGCACTGTCCCCCAATGGAATGAAAACCTTAGTTCAGCAGTGGACCTTCATAGGCAGCGAAGAATAAGAAGAAGATATTTGTGTCTGTAATCTACTAATACGAAAAGTTAAGTAAAATTGTTACAAAACTTATGGGCTCCTGCCTGATATTTTTTTTAATTTTTATTTTATAAACCTTTCACTGTCATGGAATGGTACTTCTTTAATTATCTGTGGCGTGACAACGGCAGTAGACGCACGCACTCCGTATCTGAGTGATCTGTATGCGCGGGAGTGGAGCCGTATGTTCAGGTTCAGGGTTGATAGGGATTTTTTAACAGTTTCGGAAGTCGTCGTTTTATGTTTTGTTTTGGGTTCAAAATCGTCATGAGTTAGTGACGTAAGATTTATATTACAGACGACAACACATCAAGCTGCTGCAATCTGTTAAATTCCTTTGTAGAATTTCAACTTTATCGCTGAAGTATTAAGGCTCAAGATTGAGAATCTTTGATAGTTTCGGGTAGCTTGGCTTGCTATCGTCTATACCTATCAGGGTCGGTGGTACTTTTTTTTTTCTTTGAACTATAGTGTGCCACAGCTGGGTAAATGTGGGCTCGTTATTAACCGATTGAACGGAGAAGGCAAACTATAAAGGTGGAAAAATAAGGGGGAGGCCTTTGGCCAACATTGGGATAATATAGGCTTACGGCAATTGTTTTAATTGTATAAAATTCTGTTTCTGACATTAAACAAAATTTAAGCATGTTTGAAGAATGGTGACATTTTTTATACTTATTAGCTCACTTATCGACCACGGTTTGGAATTATTAGAATTAATTGAATTCAAAAACAAGGTATCGGTGCTTTTTTACTATAGTTTTTTTTTTTTTTTGACTTGGTACTCACGGCTACATATTAAGCTAGATATAACCAATATAAACTGATTTCTGATTATACGAACAAACTATACAAATCAAGTCCAGCTAAAGCTGTAAATTAGCTTCATTGGCAACCCTTTTTACGCCCAACTTTTTTTCTGCAACTAAAGATGAGCTATGTATTATGATCCAGAGATATTATCTGTCTATGTTATACTTTTTCTTTGTGTTAAATTTGTATGTTGCTTGAATAATTTACTACGATTTTTTCAATTAATTAATGTTAGACACACACCCACGACGCCATCAAAAAGGTGGCTGGTAGTGGCTGGTGGAGAACTACTCAGAATCGAGCTTGTTGGCGTGCCATGGAAGAGGCCTATGTCCAGCAGTGGACGAGTAGAAGCTGATGATGATGATGACACACTCACACACATACACCTACACAAACACACACACACTCACACACACCACACACATACTCTTGCACTCATACTATTGATCGCATTTTGTTGTTTTCTTTCATTTCGCTCTTTTTGTTGCTTACGTATTTATTAATCACGGAATATCTTATATCTGTTCTGTTTTTATAATGTAAGAGAAAAGCGGAGCTTTTAACTACAGGCATTTCTATGCCTGAAATACTCCAGACTCCTTGACATGTAGGTACCTAATATAAGCCAAAAATTTGGATTCATTATTTTGTAATCCATCCCTATAAAGTGCGTATGTTTGTATGTCTGTCTGTATGTATGTGCCCGAAGTTGCTCAAAACTCTCACCACTATAGCTAATCATATAGATCTGGATGCGCTGAGTTCAAAAAAAACACAAAAAAAGAAAAACAAAGAATTTTGTTTTTGTCTCGGTCCTTATGTAGAAAACCAAATCAATAGGCATCTTGATATCATACAATGAGTAAATAACTACATAGTTACAATAATAGCATTGCATGCGTTATGCGTTCTTGCATCATTATCATCATCATCAACCTTTTTATCGTCCCACTGCAGGGCACAGGTCTCCTCTCATACAGAGAAGGATTGTACAAGATATTGTATTCTTTATCTACTTTTAATTCATATATTAAAAATAGTTTAAAAATACTTATCGATACGTTGATCTACAAATCAAGCACGACTAGCGTAGCTTTACCTGTTCAATCGACCTGTACGGCTGTCATTATTTACCCACGGATCCCATTTCACGGTTACGAGTATGGTTATCATAATTGTCCCACTTGCACAATCCATCGTCTAACCACTACCATCACCAATCCATCAACGCACCATATACGTTTGGCTATTGTCGCCTCGCAATGGCCCATTGTTGTCCTCATAAATGATGGGTACCACAACTTGTCAACTTGTCACTGATACACCGTTACGACCTTTGAACTGACTGCAACAAGGCATTGAATGGTCTACCTTTCTCAGAACAGTCATGACTTATGATTTTTTTCTTTGGTATTAATTAATTTAGATTCTCTTCAAATCTTTTGCTAAAGCATTACTAAGGTTGAATTCTGTAATTGCAGAAACAATTAAAAATTTATTTAGCGTGGATACGAAGTGATTAAAATTGATGATTATGTGAATAAATTTTCTACTAATAATTGTGGTAAAAAAATATTTCACGCTCACGTGAATTAAGTAAGGAATCTTTCAAATATATATTCAAACAGAGCTCTCTTGCTGTGAGACCGGCTTCCATAATATTTTGACTACTATCCTAAGTTAGTGATAAATGTCTCCAAAGTACGGGAGTGGCTATACTCAAAGCTGTATCCATTATACTATAGTATATATGTAGTTTAAATCTTCTTCTTCTTTTAAATCTTCTCGTCCAAAATACCACAGTGTCTCAAGACAAAAGTCTTCGACCAGTGTGTGTTGCCAGTGATGACTTATGGAACTGAGACGTGGTCGCTAACAATGGGCCTTATAAGAAGGCTCAAAGTCACTCAAAGGGAAATGGAGAGGGCTATGCTTGGGGTTTCACTGCGCGATCGAATCAGGAATGAGGAGATCCGCAGAAGAACGAGAGTAACCGACATAGCCCGAAGAATTGCAACACTAAAGTGGCAGTGGGCTGGACACATTGCCCGTAGGACCGATGCCCGATGGGCCGACGGGTTCTCGAGTGGCGACCACGCACCGGAAGACTTAGCGTGGGTAGGCCCCCGACAAGGTGGACCGACGACCTGGTGAAGATCGCGGGAAACCGCTGGATGCGGGAGGCGCGTAGGACCGGTCGACGTGGAGAACCTTGGGGGAGGCCTATGACCAGCAGTGGACGTCTTTCGGCTGAAATGATGATGATGATGATATATGTAGTTTTAGCTACAAAACTACTCAAATGTTTTTACGCCACTTAGAATCCATAGTTTATATCTTCATCCATGGTAGTTCACCTTTATATTTTGTAACAATAGGGATGTTTCCTGGGTTGAAAAAAAATGATTCTATTTAGTCCGTCATTCAGATTAGAGAAAAATATTGGATACGTATATTTTGTTTTATCAAATCAATAAAAATTGACAAACAAAAGGCATCAAAGATCTGGAGTGGTGGCTGGTGACGTCATTGGCCGCTAAAAAGTGTAGCGTGCAGTGACGTCAGATGAATTTTCAACGCGCTATGTCGTCTTCATTTTTTGTTTATGAAAAAAGAAAAAAAAGTGTCTAGTATTTTTTGGAAATCTGACTGACGGACTAATTAGTTTTTTTTTTAATTAAATAGGTACCATATTCTCTTATAATATGAAAGAGTTTCATGCGTGTAGTTTCTCCATAGGTATATACTATGGTTTGAAATGGGTCATTAGCTTCATATTTCTGTCTGTCCGATTTTTTTTAAATAGTTATAAACTAGTGCTTGACTGTAATCCCGCCTGATGGTAAGCAGTGATGCAATCGTTAATGGTAAAGCGCACTAATTTATTAAGCCTATTCACTTAAAAAACTTAGGAATAGGAAGGATGACGGCAGTTGAGCGAGGTGATGCAATGTTCAACACGACCAAACGATGCTGCGCTAGAGGAAGATTGATCTGGAGACTCTCTACGACCAAACTCCTGGCAAAACAACATTTGGCGCATCGTACCCGCCACAAATCGCAACACAACTGCTCAGACCCGTCCTCCGTACGGCTTCACCAGACATCATGCCGGAACACGACGAATCACTTGGTGGCAAGACTTTGTCTGGTGGGTGGTAAATTCTGCCGGCAGCCGATGTTATGGCCTACCACCGAGAAAATTTCTTGTAACTTATTTATTAAAAGTAAATATCTTGTGTTATTTGCTTCTACCCCTAATACCAAATAAGTCTTTTGCTCATCTGTAAAATTCTGTTCGCCCCTCGCCAGGTCAAGCGTAAATCCATCAAAGGTCACCCAATCCCACCTGTCTGATGTCGAACGGAAGTGCGTCGACGCGTAATTACGTATGGACGGAAATTGTTGCCAACATCAATCATTGTTGGCTATTTACATTCAATAGTGTGAATGACTCAGGACGCTTTTGTGGCCTGTAGACTGAGGCCGTCTGGCTGTAGATGTGATGTGTCACGGATTTCGGGGGACTAGTGTAATTAGGCTAGGCCCAGGGCTTTTAATGATCGTACCCACATTTTTATAGAATATGTAGTCGCTCACAATGAGCCTCATACGAAGGCTCAGAGTCACACAAAGGGCAATGGAAAGAGCTATGCGCGGAGTTTCTCTGCGCGATCGAATCAGAAATAAGGAGATCCGCAGAAGAACCAAAGTCACCGACATAGCTCTTCGAGTCGAGCATATTGCTCGTAGAACCGATAGCCGAGGCGGTTCTGGAGTGGCGGCCACGTACCGGAAGACACAGCGTAAGGAGGCCCCCAATAAGGTGGACCGATGGCCTGGTGATGGTTATCGTGGAAAGCATTGGACGCTTGGTGGGAGGCCTTTGTCCAGCAGTGGGCCTCTATAGGATGAAGGAGAAGAAGATAGACTATATAGGGTTAAGACAAACGAAACGAAGATTAAGAGAAATTAATGCTGTTCATAGTAATTTGTGGTCATTAATTTCTTGTTTTTCTCGGTTGTAGAGGTCAGATCGGTATCTAGGCATTGTATGAAAATACTGGGAAAAGGTTGATGGTGAGTTCTTTTTGAGTAGTTATGTTTTAAATTTCAAGGAAACATATTATACAGAACACCCCAGAAAATATATACCGAAAGATATTGGTTTTTGGTAGTGTTTCCTAGATGACTAATCCACACAATCATATTAAATGTTTTTGGATTCGACATGAAATTCAACGCCCAGCATGTTTTCCAAGCTGTGGGTGGAGCTGTTCCAATCCTTTGTAGAGACAACAAAATAATCCTTATAAATAAACTGGTAACTTCACCAAAACATACAACCAACATCCAATAATTTCTCCTCAAACATCTTATTCAACTACAACATTGTCGAAAACACTGCTTTTCGTTCCGGCACAAGGGGTTACAAATGTTACAATATTTATGAGTTAATTCGACAACCGAATCTTGTTCAGCAATCCTTGGGCTCTAGTGTACACAATGCTCCGTGGGCGTCCCATTCAAAGAGTCACGATACTATGTTCCCTTATGGAGTCGGTTTTGTAACAGATAAATTTATAGACAAAATCCTTTAACGGTGAATGGGAATTGATAATGCGAAATGATGGTCTGACAAAAGTGGAGGGATTTAGGTGAGAGCAACTTTATGTGGGAAAATTTTAGCTTGTTCCTATTTTGTACAAGAATGATTAAGGAACTAGGGATATTAAACACACCAATGACTGATTACAAGGTGAAGGAAAACATCTTGAGGAAACCTGGTCTTTAAGTCTGAAATCGCTAATCGGTATTGAGCAAGCATGGCGATTACGCTCAATCCTTCTTTGTATGAAAAGAGACCCTGTGTGTGTGACTTTTTTATCGTCCCACTGCCAGACGACCCACTGTCGGACGATAATGATATGATGATGATGATATTAAACGACATTGTACAAATTTAAAAATGTGTGATGATTTACATATTAATATACAATATGTAAAGAAAACCCTGTTGACGGCCTCCGTGGCGTGGTGGTAGCGAATGCGGCCGCTGCGTAAGGTGGCGCGGGTTCGATCCCCGCAGAGTGCAAGTATTTGTATGCATTTGCACTGGTCTGGTCGTGCCTCGGAAAGCACGTTAAGCGGTTGGCCCCGGTTGCCATACGAACATCTAGTGGCAGTCGTTACGGGTTGTTGGAGCCCTCAAAAAAAAGTCCAACAATTGGTCTAACTGCAATGCTTCGGGTTGTGGAGGTCAGACGGCAGTCGCTTCACGGAAAATGTCGAAGTTTAGCCATATCAGCAGTTGGACTGGTAAAGCGGACCCCAGACTCCAAAAGCTGAAAAGGCTTCGGATGCGACTGGGATTAAAGCTGGGATGATGATGATGATAATGTAAAGAAAACTCTGTTCGATCCGTGAAGGTATTGTTAGGTATCGTTAACTGATTCTAATAACGCCTACGAAGCAGGGCTAAACTAAAAAAAAATCTCCCTAAAAAAATAAATATTATTTCGAAAAAGCGAGGTAACTGAATATATGTGCGGTAGGCAACACGGTAGCCATACATGCGCGGGTGAAGGGGGGCAGGGCATGCGGCACGTGGTCGCATCACTCATAATAATACTGTCCAAAGTGGTGTTGTCACTATTTAAAAATTACCAAATTTTGGGTAAGTTAGAATGAATCCGTGGAATAAAAGATTATTTAAAAATTCATTAGTATTGTTACTATGATGATTATGTAAAATTTCATGTTTTATTTGGTCATGCGTATACCTAACCTTTGTTATCCTTTTGGGTCAGACAGGGTTTCTTTACAGTGTAAATACGTTTTTACACTTTAGTAATTTCTTTTTATCCAGATATTAATACAAATTAATTTTGTTACAATAAAATGACATCACGTACGAAGTAACGTGCGTTATATCAATTCGACACATAAATAAAATTTGAATACACAAAGCTTCTCCTCAAAATAACCGTATCATGAAAAGGGCTCGTAATATGAAATCCATGCATATTAATGGCGTTACAAATAACGCTTAAAATGTAGGCAGTAAAGAGCGTTTGTGTAAAAAACATTATTGCGTTGTTTGTAGAACGTAGCGCTTTGTGACGTCAGCGGTACGCAAAAAGGGTGGGGACACATTGTTGATCCTTGATTCGGCGTTGCTGTGTATTTAGGCCTTATAATGGAATGGCGTTGGGAGGAAGCAACGTCCTTTTCGCTAATTACAATATACTGTGTTCAAATACTGGATGTAATTGTACTGTACTTGTACTTCCTCGAGTAGCGATATTAAAAGGAGTAGTAAAAAAAAAAGAAAATAAACAATGACGAATTTTACAAGTGAAATGTCGGCGTCCTTAAATGACCTTTGATATCCATTATTTTTTGAACAATATTTGACAGTAAAGGTAGAAATATTTCAAAGCTTTTTAGAGCATCGTAAACTCGCAAAATTATGGTTTTCAGGTGCTTTTGTAAAAGATCATTTCTTTCAAAAGTTTTATCGTCGACGTTAAATTGGACGTGGAATAAAATATTAAAGCGACGTTAATATTTTTCTTTCGTAATACAACTTTGTAGCAGGTCCAAATGAGATTGGGCGGGTGAGCGGGTCACATCAGACGTATGCATGATGAACTACTAAGCAAAAATTTCCACACAATGGATGCCTGAAGATGGACAGCGCCGTCGAGGACGGTTCGGAAAGAGATAAATAAATAAAGATATACGGACAAATCACACAGATTGAGCTAGCCCCAAAGTAAGTTCGAGACTTGTGCTATGGGATACTAACTCAACGATATTATATTTATAATAGATACATATTGACGCTTGAAAGGCAATCATATCTAAGCGACAAAAATTCGTAAATTGAGTTATATACACCATTCGAACCGCCAGATTATTCTGCGTCGTTTGGTGTATATACTTAACTCAATTTATGAGTTTTTGTCGCTTAGATATGATTGCCTTTCAAGCGTCGATAAGCATCCAAGACCAATCAGGAAAAGATCGTTATCCATCATGACCTGGACGGGGATCGAACCCGGGGCCTCCACATCGCAGGCAGGCGTGTTGTGTGTTCAGGTCATCTTACCATCTCTTTCTGGACCGGCTGACTGCCGTTTCTTTCTGACGTACATTGTTAATCGAAGATCAAGGAATCAGAAGGTTGAAAGCCTGACCACCATTTTTACCAAAGGGTGTCATCACTCGTACACATCATCAACCTTTTTTATCGTCCCACAGCTGGGTACAGGTCTCCTCTCATACAGAGAAGGATTGAGCGTAATCACCACGCTTGCTCAATGCGGGTTGGCGATTTCAGATATATAGTCCAGGTTTCCTCAGGATGTTTTCCTTCACCTTCAGTCATTGGTGTCCAAGATATACTTAGAAAGTACATATAACTTTAGAAAAGTTACATTGGTGCTTGCCTGACCTGGAATCGAACTTCCGCACTCATACTTGAGAGGCTGGTGTTTCATCCATTCGTACACATACATACGTAACTGGACAGCCTTCGTGGCGTAGCGATAGCGAACGCGGCCGTTGCGCAAGGAGGCGCGGTTTCGATCCCCGCACAGTGCAAATATTTGTATGCATATGAATATTTGCACTGGTCTGGTCGTGCCTCGGAAAGCACGTTAAGCCGTTGGTCCCGATTGCCATACAAACATCTAGTGGCAGTCGTTACGGGTTGTAGGAGCCCTCAAATGTCTAACAATTGGTCTAACTCCAATGCTTAGATATCGCCTTTGGGTTGCGGAGGTCAGACGGCAGTCGCTTCACGGAAAATACCGAAGTTTAGCCAAAATCAGCAGTTAGACTGGTAAAGCGGACCCCAGACTCTAAAGCTGAAAAGCTACGGATGGGACTGGGATTAACGCTGAGATGATGATGATATGCGTAACTGGGATGTGCAGGTCAGGTAGGCAATTTTTCCAGGTTAAATACTGGTATTTAGCCAGGTAAATCCGGTTAGACCGGAATCTTAACAAGGCTAGGTAAATAATGATGATCATTATCATGGTGTCAGACACAGGAAATCCACTGCTGGACCTATGTCCAGCAGTGGCCTATGCCTTCCCTAAGGATTTCCAAAAAGAACGGTTGGATGCGGCCTGCATCCAGCGCTTCCCTGCGATTTTAGTCAGGTCATCCGACCACCTAGTCGATGGGTGTTCGACACTGCGCTTGCCGATACGTGGTCGCCATTTATTTACTTGGTGATAGCCCATGGTATCAGCTGCCGGCAGAAGTTACCACGCACCAGACAAATTCTTGCCGCCAAGCGATTAGTCGTGTTCCAGAACGATGTCTGGTGAAGCCGTACGGTCACTCCTCCGTACGGCTTCACCAGACATCGCTATGAGCAATTGTGTTGCGATGTGTGCCGGGTACAATGCGTAGGAGTTTGGCCGTGGAGGGTCTCGAAATCACCTCCCCCCTCTGGCACAGCATCGTTGGTTGGGTTTAACATTGCATCACCTCGCTCAACTGACGTCTTCCTTCCTATTCTCCAAGTTTTTTAGGTAAATAAGCTTAATAAACTAGCGTGCTTTACCATCAACGATTGCATCACTGCTTACCAGACAAGCACTAGTTTATAATTATAAGAAAAGAGTCTTTCTGCTTTATCGGCCTTTGGCTCTACATGCTATGTGCCCCGCCCACTGCCACTTCAAAGAGCTAGTCCGCTGGGCTATGTCGGTGACATACGTGGAGCGATAATGATGATTAACTTATCTTCTACCTGCGACTTCATTTACATGAATTTTTTTGACCTCGTCGCATCGCATCGCCCGCCATATTTTTCGCTTAGCGTTCTTTCTGAAAGTTATTCTGTTTACCTCGCTCCTAAGGGTCGCAGCATTATGTTTAATCCCTTCCACAAGAATTTGGACAGTAACTTTGGTAATAGATTCTTATTTACGGCAATTCATTTCCCTGATGGGATTTGGGAATGACATTTTCCATATAAACTTTCATCCCCCATTTATTCCCATCCTGAGACGATTTAAAAAAAAAGCTGCTCCACAAAAATTATTCTTGTATCGTAGGTGCGTTTACGAACATTTAAACTCCTAAACAAATACCTGTAGACCGTACAAATAGGTACTTATCTGTTATATGCGGAAATCGAACCCGCGACACGCAGCGCAACAATCGATCGCTCAGCCACTGCGCTAACCATGTTGTCAATTTGAATTGAATTTTTATAAACTGATAATTCATTAAAAACTCTCTTAGTATAAAGAGCCTGTGTAAGGATACATGTTTGCAACTCTTTCACGAAAAAACACTCAGATCTTAAATTTGTCGCACCTTTATGTATTTCATTGTGTGTACATTAATAATAAAATAAATAAATAAATAAAGAGATTTAGATAAAATTTGGCACACAGATGTTTATAACCAGAAATAACACATAGGATACTTTTTACCCCAATATTCCTTTGGAATTGAAACTTAAGCGGGTAAAACCGCGAAGCGCAGCTAGTATTCTATAAGTTCCTGCATTCCAATTCCAACATACATCTATAGAAATTCTAAACTTCCAAATCAGAAAGTCAGGAACCAAGAAACATTGGGCGCATTCAAGCATAGACACACAGTATGCATTACGCATGAACCAACAAGGATACGGATGGATGGGCAGACGTTACGAAGTACTGACGACAGCACATCAAGCCACTACAATTTGTCAGATTTCCTTATTAGATTTTCAACTTTATCTCTAAAGCATTAAGGGCCAAGGTTGATTGGGAATATCTGACAGTTTGGGGTAGCTTGACCTGCTGTCGTCGGTAGGTATGTATGTATGAACAGACAGATTGTCAGGTGTGCTAGTACGGAAGTCAGGGGAATGCATGAAGATGGGTTATTCTGGGAAATTATACAAGTACACACACATAAACTCATCTCATCCTCCTATGGGAGTTGGTAGAAACCACAGACCACCAACTACTACGAATCTCCATAAGGACTCCTTCAAAAAAAAAGAAGGAAATAAGTAAGTAAATAAAATGAATAAATTATCTAAATCAAGAGTCGTTTTTATACAATACTAGCTTTCCGCCCGCGGCTTCGCCCGGCTTGTCTGTGCCAAATTTCATCAAAATCGGTTGAGAGGTTTAAGCGGGAAAGCGTAGCAGACAGACAGACAGACAGACAGACAGACAGACAGACCGACAGACAGACAGACAGAGTTACTTTCGCATTTATAATATTAGTATGGATGTAAATTAATTAACGCACTTCCGGAAAAAGGTATGTTCAGAATCATTTACTGAATCGGTTTATATCATTTTTAATATAGTTAATTCTTTATACCAAAAATAATTAAAACTACGGAAATTATAGTCATATTAACCCAATTGTTTGTACAGACTTTTAAAATCGCAGTTTTACTTGTATTCATATAAATTTAATCAAAATAAAATAAAGAAAAAGAAACCTTATTCTAAGAACGTTAAGGTCTTCGTTCTTCAAGAATTGGTATAACTAATTTAATAAATAACAATGCATATGCATACATGTAAAATTATAAATTCAGTGTATTTATTATGATTATAACATAATATTCTAATTGGGGTGTTTGAGGGAGTGCGTTAATTACATTACATACCGACATACATAATTTAGGCTGAGAATCAGCACTTTTCGAAAGTCAAAATTACATGAGACCATCTTCCAAAACGCCCCTTCATCAGTAATATTAGAGGTTCTTCAAAACATGTACACGATTTAAACAAGTCATACTTGCAATAACGCTAGACCAAAGAATACTTTAAATTATTACTGGCTATTAAAGAATATTCTAAAATGAAAAACAATAGAATTTGAAATGAGTTCGTGTTTAGAATTTTAATGGAACCGTATTAGTCGATTCGCACGAATTTACTCGCCCGAAACAGGCGAATAGTCTCTTTTAAATACTAACTATTACTTTTTATACAGACGACTCGGACGAGTTCACACATTTTGAATTGTATGCAACGCAGGATTGAAAAAGATTGAAATAAAATTAATAAAAAATACAATCGAATTGCAAACCTCCTCCTTTTAATAAGGCACTTAATAAAATTGGACACTAATGTAGAGAAGTAATAAGAAAATATAACACGTCTACTTCTTCGTTACCTTTTTGCATAAAATTTAAAAAAAAGCCTATTCTTTACAGTAGGTTTTGGAAAAAAATAATATTTATAGGTGTCGGTTCGCCCGATTCGGGTGAATCAATTCGGGCGAATCGACTAATAAGCCGAGACCGTTGCCATTTCTGATTAAGTATTTCAAGAGGTCTATTCAAGCGAAGTATATGGCATTAGTCAGGGTGACTACGTCAAAGCTGACTTTAGAATTTTCTTGTCTCTTTTGTCAGACAGATCTATGACTTTTATTGTGTATGTCATCAAACGTGATCCATCATCTTTTGAGCCATTTTCCAGCCAGTGGTTAGCTTCCAGTCTAAGTGGCGCGCGGGGTCTCACGCATCTTGTACTATAATCTACCGTTAGCTGTATTGTGCGCTCGGCAACCACAGTGCAATGATTTCAAAATGTATTTGGGAAAAATTATAACATGGTGTAAAAATGATTGGTATCGATTCAGTTGCTTATTCCGAACAAACTATGTTTAGATTCTCAGTAATTTAAAACCATAATTTTAGTTTCAAAGCTAGAAATACCACCTTAAAATAAACAGTCAACTTGTCTAGAGCAGGCCTGTCTGCAAATCACTTCATAAAATATTTATCCTTCATTTTTCTTTTAAAAGCATAATTACCCTTTGAACTTCGACAACTTAACAAGTTCCCAAAACACAACGTCACCTGCACGTCGTCTGCGCACGATTTGAATTGCAATGAGAATGCGTGCGCGCAGGTAACGGGACACATTATTGATTCGTTGACATTTCGTAGATGGGGGCTATACGAGTATCAAGGGTATATGCGTGGGAAGAATTCGTAGTAGATAGGTACTATGACACGAATTGGGTAAGAAACGATTTTTTTTTATTTATCTAATTAAGGTTTACCAACAGTTGCTACAGATATTTTACACTTTATGAATACATACAAATTATTGTCTTAAATCTAACTGCAATTATAATTAATGCAAAATCATCGATGTTATCCAAAATCGATGTTTAGTTTTCGATAAATTTCGAACGTCGATATTAGGCTTTCGATTACGATATCGATGTCAATATCGATGTTTTTCGAATACCGCTCGTCCCTAGAATTGATACTTCGACTCGGTGGTAGGCCATAACTTTGGCTGCCGGCAGAAGTTACAACCCACCAGACAAAGTCTTGCCGCCAAGGAATTCGTGGTGTTCCGGCATAATGTCTGTTTAAGCCGTACGGAGGACGGCTCTGAACAGTTGTGTTGCAATGTGTGCCGGGTACGATGCACCAAATGTTGCTGTGTCGGGAGTTTGGTCGTAGAGGGTCCAGATCCATCTCCCTCTGGCACAGCATCGTTGATTGTATTGTTGGGTTTAACGTTGCATAACCTCGTTCAGCTGTCGTCTTCCTTCCTATTCACTCAGTTTTCTGAGTGAATAGGCTCTTAATGAACTAGCGCGCTTTGCCATCAACGATTGCATCACTGCTTACCATCAGTCGGGATTGCGGTCAAGAACTAGCTTGTAATTATAAAAAAGATCGATTACTTACATTTCGTTTTCGCTGATAAAAGCCGACGAAGTAAGTAATTAATATACGGTGCGAAGATAGATGGTATATTATTCCGCACCTACAGCCGTATCTAGCAGGCACTCTCGCTTTGAAAGGAAATTCACGCTGAAAAAACCAAGGTAAGCATGACGCTATATTATCAAACTATTCTGTAGGTATATATTTTTCTTTTAGACTACTAATTAGCTTTCTATTTCATTAAGAAAAGGATAGAATATTACACATTAGTTTAGTACTGTCAAATTAAGATACTCCATAGACAGTTCAGACGCGATTAAAAACATGGTGATTAAAAATACGACGATTTACGTCAGGCACGGACTAATTTGACAGGTCTAAACTAATATTTATCTTCTGTTCTTTAAGACGCACTGAACTTAAATTCATTTTAGTTTGTAAGTGCGAGTTCAATACGATAGCCTGTCTGATGGTTATGTACATATACAGTATGTAAAGAAAACCCTGTCCGATCCGTGAAGATCGATAACTGATTCTACTAATGCCTACAAAGCCGGGCTAAACTTAAAAAAAATCCAGTAAAAACATAAATATTATTTCGCAAAAGGAGGTAAGTTAATACATGTGCGGTAGGCAATACATGCGCGGGCGAAGGGTACAGGGCACGCGGAATGCGGTTGCATTGCAATTCGCTGATAATAATACCGTCAAAAACGCTATTGTCACTTTGAAAAAAAAATACCAAATTTTGGGGCAGTTGAATTCGTGGAAAAAAAAGATTATTTCAAAATTCATTACTATTGTTACTATGATGATTACGTAAAATTTTTATTTTATTTGGTCATGTGTTTACCTAATCTTTATTATCCTTATGGGTCGGACAGGGTTTTCTTTACATATTGTATAGCCTATGCCAGAGTCCCCTAACGAACTTCGAACTCACAACCTGTTGAATTATATCCAACGCCACATTATTGTCTCCAAGACTAGGCTCAGATGTAGCAAAAATTAATACTTCTACATATTTGTTTTTACGTAAATTTTTATTGTTCTCGCTTAACAGCGATCACAAACACAATAAAATAAACCCGAACATCGATTAATTACAGCAATTGTACTTACAAGATATTCTAATGAAAAACAACATATTCATCAAATTCTCGTTGACAATCTGTGTTCACAGCCGCTCGGCTTTTCCTTTGTGAAAAACGTCATGGCGTCGTACAAGTCTTTACAGTGATTTTACAATAATTTGCAGGTAACAATAATTAGAGTTACAAACTATAATTTGCTAATTCGTTTTACTATTTATAACACTCGATTTTAACATTCATTAATTATTATTTCAGCGGAAAGACGTCCACTGCTCGACATAGGCCTCCCCCAAAGTTCTCCACGACGACCGGTGCTGCGCCTCCAGCATCCAGCGGTTTCCCGCGACCTTCACCGGGTCGTCGGTCCACCTTGTCGGAGGCCTACCCACGCTACGTCTTCCGGTGCGTGGTCGCCACTCGAGTACCCGTCGGCCCCATCGGGCATCGGTCCTCCGGGCAATGTGTCCAGCCCACTGCCACTTTAGTGTTGCAATTCTTCGGGCTATGTCGGTTACTCTCGTTCTTCTGCGGATCTCCTCATTCCTGATTCGATTTTAACATTGAATTAATTATTAATTGCTTAACATGTTTAAACATTTATTTAAAACATGTGCCATGCTTTTTCAAATATTAATCCAAATCCATCCAGCGACATGCATTAGAATGCATATGTCGCTTATTAATCATGAAATTAATTAACTATAGATAACTATAAAATAGTCTCAATAGAATCAGTTTGGATAAACCCTCAATTATGGGCTGCTATCAAGGCAACCGGAAATCCTAACCTGAATTTCTACCTATTTCTATTTATATTTCTAATTGGTACTTTTATTACACTATTGTCATAAACATAGCAGCTCAAATTAGCTACGATTAGTCCTTACTCACACAGTCCTAAGTCCTCAAACTAAATTAAGCTCTGTTCAAAATCGACCAAACAAAGAGAGTAGGGCTGGGTGCACACAAGCTACAATTACTGCGGCCCATTGTTCGTGAGCAGCGATCGGCTCGTAATTACACGCCTTACTGACAGTTGGGGCCGTGACTGGACAATTTGTTGGTTTAGCAAGGGTTAAGGGATGTGTGGCGGAAAATATGTTAGATAATTTATTATTTAATTTAATCTAGCAAGTACATTTTTAATTGTTTTGGCAAGGGTGATGCTATTCGTGCTAAACACGATGCTTAAAAGCAAATTGAAATGACGACCATTACGTCGCACAAAACGGTTTTAGATCAGCATAATGCTAAGACCCTATTTACAGAGAGACAGAGCCCTATTCGCTGGTGATGGGGTCAACCATTGAGCAACTTCGTATTTGTAGTTTTTGTCAAAGTAAAATGTATGTGGTGAAAGCGGTATAATAGGCAACTTTTTTTTTTCTTTGCCCTTTATAACGAAAAGAATGTGAATAGGGTAGTTGACTAAAAAAAACGAATTACCGTCAGTCAGATTTCCAAAAAAAACTATACACGTATTTTTTCTTTTTTCATATAAACAAAAATGAAGACGACACAGTGCGTTGAAAATGTGACGTCACTGCACGTTACACATTTTAGCGAGCAGTGACGTCACCAGCCACCACTCCTGATCTTTGATGCCTTTTATATTTGTCATCAGGATAGGAGGACCAGGATCAGAGATAGGAGACAACCACCACGTCAATCACAAGTACGAGTACCTTGTTTTTTATTGTCTACATTTAACACTAAAGCAAATCTAACAATGACGTATAGAAAAAAATCATTTGACACTACTGCGAAACAGTAATTCTTACAAAGGAGGAGGCGGATTACGCGAGGAATAGGCAATCTCGGAGCCCTTACGCTTGTAGCCGCCGCAGGAGACCCCTTGTGTTTCACGCGTGGCTCATTGAAATGTCACACATTATGACGGGGTCTACGAAGACCGATGGTTACCAGGGCCGCGGCTACTTCGAAAGAGATACTGTGGCCCCAGGCGCGCAGGCAAGTGAAAAAACACGGATGGGACACGGAACACGGATGGCGGATGGGGATGGGATGGGCGGATGGGGACAGTAAAAGTCTGACACGCCGTTTCGCTCCACCCAGAGCGGGAGAGCTCATTTGCTGATTTCCCACCAGCAAAAATGGTATGGAAAATAAACAAAAAACACTAAGAAAAAGCAATCTTTTTAAATTGAACACCCCTAAATTAATCACTGTCTAGTAACCACCACAAGTGATTACCGAATGGTTCCTGTCTGAACGACCGGGCAGTGTGTCCCCCTCTTTACGACCTAATAAACTCTGGCATTTTCTAGCCACATTACTGAGTAAGTGAATTTGTAAATTAATGAACCTTATTTTTGAGAAGTTGTTGAAGAAGATTCTCTTAAAGCCAGTTTTTTTTACTCTGATAAATTTCCTGAGCAACTTTTTACATTTTTACTGTCTGTGGTTATGTATATCTATATTTGTGTATTATAATGTACATACGCATCATTGCTGGGCATAAGGTAGAGGAGTGACTGGCAAAATTGCCCCGGTGAGGAATTATTATCCGAGTTTGGGTACGTAATTCAAGATCTCTTAAGAAAAGCGAATGAAATGAAAAATGACCTAGTAGTAGATTCCGATGAATTGGTGAATGTTGAGCAGCCACGAATTTCCCAGTGTAGACTTTTGTTCCATACCTGTAACAAGAAGAAAAAGAAAATTAGTTACTTAAACAAATAAAAGGCATCAAAGGCCTGGTCGGAAGCGCTACTCTTAAGCATGACGTCCTGTATCTGACTCCCAGGTCAGGCATTGTCTTCATGTGTTTAGGTGTTTATTTGAAGCTAATAGGCTCAGGGGGACAATCGCGCTAAAATAATTCAACGAAAACAGTTAATCATACTTAACTGGCGAAATATGCGTAGGTATACCATAATTTTACTCTACCAAATTCTTGGGGAAATAAAGTGTAATGTTACATCGCTAAAGTTGTAAGAATAAATATATCAAGATTCATTAAGAATTCCAAAGAATAATGATCAAGAATTCCACCTACGAAGCGAAACAATAGATGATACAACTAAACCATTCTAAGAAGATGTAGTCAATTAACAAAATTGATAGTCTTCAAGTGATGCCAAAGTAATACTACAGCCGGGAAGTAATCCATTGTACGTACGTCATTGATATGCAAATATTGGGGCGATACAAGATGTTAGCGATAAGCGTTTAGTTGTGAGAATGATAAATGAATGTTAAAACGTATACGATCAGAATTAAAAGTAGTACAAGATGAATCAGTAAAGATTTAAGTCACATGAAGTATTAGTTATAAAACCTTGGCGTGAAAAGCTGATGAATAAGCGATGATCTGCAATGCCAATGGTGATATTAATAATCAAATAAATGTTGTAAAAGAAGTAACACCAGACATTCATGATGAATCTGTTAATGAATGAGAAAGGAAGATGACAGAAGATTCCACGATATTTAAATCTGATTTAGATTATGTAAGTTTTAATTAACAAAAGGTTATGATGGATATTGATAAAGAAAACATTCACAGAAATCTGTTTGTTAAGTTCATACCTTGGGACTCTATCTACAATGAATTTGATTGATTCATTATTCATATTGATATACAAAAAATCAATTATGTTGATGAGTTAAATATATTTCTGCTTAGAATCATATTAGATAGGCTTTTTATTATGTACCAACGTACAAAATGGATTGTTTATCTCACGCTCAGTTATAAGTATAATACGTTTAAAATTACAGTAATAATGTTATGGAAAATTTGTTTGGAGAAGATTATCTAAAATTAACTTGTTAGCCGAGAATCTTGTGTTGTAATAACTGGTTAAAATGTAAATATGCATAGAAGTATTGCTTTCAAGAGAAAAGCAACATACATAAAAAAGAATGATTGGTATAATATCTATGGTTTTTCCAACGAAAATTTCAATTAGCGAATGCATTTACTGAGGAGTAACTATTCCTACTTCATCAGTTAGCCAGATCAACAATCTTACCCTGTCTTCTTTAACTTCTACAATTTAACCTTTTATGTCTTCTGAAATATGATTCACACTGATCAAAATTTTCGAATTGAATTCTTTCTAAAAATTTCCTAACTTTTACCGTCTTACACCGTAACTTTCAAAGTGATTCATGTAGGTATCTCCGTCTTCATCCATAGAGAACAATGCTTGAACATATAAAACAATAGCATCGCCCTAATGATCTCATTTATCCGATAACTGATAAGAAGAAACATAGGTGTGTTATCAACGACATTATCACGACGTTAATTTCATTCAATCTCAGAGATGTTCTCGCACGGTCCATTGTTTTTGGTGTTATGTAACTGAGGGAAGAAGATAGAAGGTTTACTTAATACTCAGGGATGAAAGGTGAAAGTTCTGGGAAGGTAATATAATACATGTGAAAATACGAACAGGAAAACATATTTGGCTGTCACATGAAGCTTGACATATATGAAACATTGAAATTGATAGCAAGCCGACCCCGTAAAGGGAACTTGACGGTATAAGTGAGCGTCATGACGTTTGCCGTCACGGTATATGAATCAGCATCACTTCCAAGTTGTTTGACATCAAAAACTATGAAGAACCTTAATTTTTTGTGTAAAGCAGATCTACAAACCGTAACAGTTGAATTTTACGGCATTGAAAGCAAAGACACAGAAAAGAGCCGAGAAACCGATTGAAACTCGCCAAAAAATTGATTGTAGACGCTTGATGTTCCTGGCCGATGTCGTAAAAAGATAACTATAGACATACCTATATCAATTATGTCTCCTGATGGGTATCCATCTTTGAAAAGACATTGGACTAGTGCCCAATGCACCCCTGCATGGCCTGCATACCCTGTATGGCTCTCATGTCATTTCCTATCTCAAGAGTACGTCTTCGCTTCGCTATAATCACCGAGGTACTCATCAGAGTGTAGATCGGGGTCTAATATCCTAGACGTTAGCACTATGAAACGTGAGGATACAGGAGCTTGTGGGAGTCTGGTTAAACCACACTGGGATCGGTGCACATCGTTAATTGAAAGAAAACATTAGATTTTTGAAAAGACATCAGTCAATTTCTATCGTTTGAAATCAAAATACCATAGTTTTATCTGTAGCGCTCTGTAGCTCGCATTATGCTGAGATTTTTTGCTTGATCCCGGACTCTCTGATTTTTGTACTTTTTTTTAAATAATTGTTTTAAATTACTTCGATGATCTTGCTATACGAGTTTTTCTTTCTTTCTTCATTCCTAAGTACGTCATTTTAGAGCCACTACCTCTCCATAAGATAAATGGTGCGCAGACAGCAGCATACCCACGTCATATGATTATCAGCAGTTTAGGCTGAGTAGATAGTAAATAATAATAATTTTAGAGACATGAGGAACAGGGAGTAAAGTTCACCCATCCTCCAAAGAAAAGGGAGGATCCTCTAACCAGACGGGTGTTATGTCTGGCGGGCACTTGCCCATTGGTTGAAATTGGGAAGTTGTATGTCTGCTAATTGCAAGTTAACTGTGATTGCGAGATGTAGAATTCATGTGACGTCACTATGACGCGTTGTTCCATGTGGCGTTTGTTGGTACCGCTGTAATAATTATTTTAATAAGATTTCAAGAATGTATTTCATCCAGTGTCCAATTTCCATACTAATCAAAATAAAAGCATAAGCTGGTTGGTTTTCTGTTTTCAACTTCCCAATGACAACCATTTTACCGTAGATTGTGCTCGCAGGGGGTTCACACATGACCGACCGTAATGATTCTAGAGACAAATAGTTATTTCATATAGAAAGACATGTTACAAACAGTAATTGAACTGTCAAAGGGATATGAACATCCGTCATGTAGATTTTGTGCGGAAATGTTTATTGTTTTAAACCAACAATTATTATTGCATGTTTAGCCGTACGGAGGACGGGTCTGAGCAGTTGTATTGCGATGTGTGCCGGGTACGATGCGCCAAATGTTGTTGTGTTGGGAGTTTGGTCGGGGAGGGTCTCCAGATCAATCTCCCTCTGGCGCAGCATCGTTGGTCGTGTTGTTGGGTTTAACATTGCATCACCTGGCTCAACTGCCGTCTTCCTTCCTACTCGCTAAGATTTTTATGTGAATAGGCTTAATAAGCTAGTGCGCTTTACCATCAACGATTGCGTCACTGCTTACCATCAGGCGGGATTGTAGTCAAGCACTAGTTTATAATTATTAAAAAAAATAAATAAAAAAAAAGCCTGTATTTCTCGCAAAACAGTTAAGTGTTACATTTTGTTAGTAGTTTAATATATAAGGTTTCGTAAGTATGTAGTTATTATTTACAGTATTTATCTAATAAATATATATATATATACTATTTTATTTTATATAATAGAAACTAGTATTATTTGTATGCAAGAACCCTTTTGCAGGTAAAGGCCTCTTCCAAATTGTTCCAAACTTCTCTGGAGTGTGCAGTTAGCATCCACATTGGTCCCGCCACATGTTTAATCTCGTCATCCCATCTTTTCCGAGGTCTTCCTTTTTTTCTTTTGTCTGCCGGACCTCTCCACGATGTGACACATTTTGTCCATCTCTGGTCTTGAAGACGCGCTACTTGTCCGGCCCACTTCCATTTCGGATTTAAAGCTAGAGTCAGACCGTCTGTTGCTTTGGTAGTTTTCCTAATTTTTGTATGTCGTTTATTTGAATATTGCATGTTTATTGATGACGCGGTTGGCGCAGTGGTCCATCGATTGACTGCTGCGTTGCTGCGAGTCGCAAAAAATAAAGAAAAAATTACACGTAACCAGATTTGGTATACTAGAAGAAGAAAAACCGATGTATACATCTCTGGTTTTAAAGTTTATACGTTATAATTATAACATCCCAATAACCTACCGGATACCAAGTATCTTGTCCACGAACTAAACTAAACTTAGGTTTGCATATTTTCTTTTAATTTAATTGAGAAACTATAGCGGCCGCCAGCGACTTCGTCAGCGTGGCGCTAGTTATGCTCCGCTCCAATTAGTTGCAGCGTGATGTTATATAGCCTAAAGCCTTCCTAGATTAATGGGCTATTTAACGCAAAATAATTATTCAAATGGGACCAGTACTTCCTGAGATTAGCGCGTTCAAACGAACTCTTCAGCTTTATATATTAGTATAGATATAGGGGCTACTGTCTCAATGACATCTGACTTATGACACGTTTTATTAGTTTCTAATAGCCTTTTAAGAGTAATTCTCGGTTATTTCAATCCTCCTTTGCTACGAACTAAATCATGATTCCATTACATATCCTTAGTCCTCACATTAGTCCATACTTAGAGAGCAAACAGCATATTTCATAGGTTCGTGATCATTGTGCGATGCGGAGCAATAATTATTTCACAATTTATCTTGCGTTCGATTATTTTATTTATAGACAGGGCAGTAGACGTTCCCACTGTGCGGATCAGTGGAGTTCTAGCTAGGGATGGGAAAAGGAATTTAAGTTTTATCGATACTGGCATGACTCATTCATTACTTTACGTATGGGTTTTATTAATCGTCTTTCGTCATAGATTAGTCGTCCTCCGTGGCGCAGTGGTCAACACGCCTGCCTGCGACGTGGAGGCCCCGGGATCGATCCTCGGCCAGTTCATGATGGAAATTGATCTCTTTCTGATTGGCCTGGGTCTTGGATGTTTATCTATATATGTACCTATTATAAATATAGTATCGTTGAGTTAGCATCCCATACAAGTCTCGAGCTTACTTTGGGGCTAGCTCAATCTGTGTGATTTGTCCGTATATATTTATTTATTTATTGATCCTTTGAACCGTTTGACACCTCTGTTGTTTACACAAACAAATCTACAAAGGCAGTGCTTCTCGTTTTGACATTTCAACAACACTCATTGCTTTATTGACGTTGTTGAGCAGATGAATTTTTCAAACCTATAGAGCAATGGAATTGTGTGTTTAAGAGTGTGTTAGGTAGGTAATAGAGGCACTGAATCGATTAATTTGAATAGCATTGTGCATACTTGACATATTCAAGTTACTTATTAATTGTAGCATGACTTGTGACATCAAATTTTATGTTACATAAGAATCTCTACAGCAGTCTATATTTTTTACATGTTTTTTATTAGCTTCACTTGTATGTTTGCTTGCTTGTTTGCTTGTTTGTCCGTCTCTAACTCTTTGGACTACGAGTGAGCGGCTCATTACTATAAAATGTCCCACCGTTTTCAATACGTTCTTTTTTTTAAAAAACAAGAATATCGAACTAAAAAGTTCAAAAAATAAATATAGTTTTAAAAACTAAAAAACATGCTTTTAAAAAATATCAAACTAAAAAGTTAAAAATAATTTTAAAAAAAGCGTGAGGCGCTTTGTTCCATATTTTTTTTATACTAAGCGCCTCGCGCTTTTTTTTTTAAACTATTTTTAACTTTTTAGTTTGATGTTTTTAAAAGCATGTTTTTTAGTTTTTAAAATTATATTTTAGCAATTGTCATTGTTATTGCAACTGAATCAATGATTGAAACTGCAAGAACGCTTCTATCAAAGCTATCCTCTTGACTGCTTTCTACGGCACATATTATTATGGAACACCCTTCTCATTCCCCTAAGTGAACACAGGCGTGTTTTAATGTATACAGTTGTAGTGAAACTAGGAATGCGTGTTCAGTAATGCTATTTTATTGTATAAAGTTAAGGCTATTTATACTAAATTATTAATATTGTATGATCAAATGCATATTTTACACATAGAACGGAAAGAAGATGTTTCATTTTGGGTCACCACTATGTACAGCACATACAAAAAAAAAAGGAAAAAAAAATAATAGATTTGCATAAAAATACTACTAAATTAATTTGAATAAAAATAGAAGTATATAATAATTAATTATTTGAAACGTTTTTTAGTGAGATAACCCTTTTTAAAGGTAGCCATGACACTTTTTATGACGTTTGATTGGCGACTTTGACAGTTCTATTTTCCCGTTGTGTTCGTGTCGAGTGTTGATTTGAGTTGATTGTGTTTATTTAATGGGCCGCATGTTCGGAATTCATGTTTTGTTTTTTTCGCAGTCATATGGTAGATAATATACATACGATAGCCTTAGATACATGACACGTCAATCAAATGTCACTGTCAAAATCTTATTTCGCTTATTGCTGACCACCATATTTATTAGTAGTTGTGTTGCACTCCTTGGCCGAGTTAAATTGAATCTGTTTAAAAACTAAGCCAAAATATAGGAAATTAATATTAAAAACAGTTGTTAACCATGGCGTAAGTATACCTAGCATTAAGTGTACAATGTGCTGGCCCAGGCTCCATACATTTCTGAAATATCTCCTTTAGATGATTCAAATAAAATAAGTTTTACGAGTAACCAATATTTATGAAATTATAGCTATGTAAGCATTTTTGAATAACGACACGTGTGACATACATAGATGCAATGTGCCATGTATTCTTTTTTTATCGATACCTACCACATGGATAATCCCATCCCTACATACATGGTGTTCGCGTGTAAGTAGTGATATCATCTATTAATAAATGAACGTTCCACTCAGCCACATATCACAAGTGAATGAACACTTTTGTTGCAGCAACATTAAGTTTTATACTTAGTTCTGTAGAAGATTAGTATGAAAAGACAGAGTGGTGATTATTATATTAATTAGTACAGCGAATGTTTTTCAAAATGCAAAAGTTTGTGAGAATGTTAGTATGGATGTTTGCTACTGTTTTACGCAAAAACTACTGAACCGATTTGGATGAAATTTGGCACACAGATAGTTTATAATTAGTAATAACATATATTAATTTTTAATTTTTATTCCGATATTCCCACGGGATTGATAATTACGTGGGTGAAACCACGGGGCACAGCTAGTTTTAGATATAATTGCTTTTCTTTGACTTACAATACTTTGACGATACGGTTAGCGCAGTGCTGAGCGATCGATTACTGCACTGCGTGTCGCGGGTTCGATCCTCGCACGGAATAAATTATATATGTGTAAATGACTTAGAAGTAGTTGTATATGTTTGTAAACGCACCCACCATACACGGGAAAGTGCTAGTGTGGGACATCTATTAAAAAAAATTACAATCTTACCGAATGATAAAGGACTTGTTTTAAAATCAAAACTGTCCCTGGATATTCCTTAAATATATGCATAAATACGTACACCGCAGCGTACATACACCGCTCGGTAAGTCCAATATAATAATGCGTTCAGAGTACAGCGGCCCTAGCCAATGTAACATCGCTTCGTAGCGAAGCGAAATCGAATACCAAACCAACCAATGGCGGGAACGATTGACCACGTGATTTGTCGCGTCGCGTGGTCAATCGTTCCCGCCATTGGCTGGTTTGGTGTTCGATTTCGCTTCGCTATGAAGCGATGTTACATTGGCTACAGGCCCTGTTCGGACTACGGCGCTGTTGCAGCGCTTCAGCAATGTTTGGTGGGAAAAGAGTGGATTGTTTCCATGCCATGATGTGAAAGCACTGTGCATCTCTCATGAAGCGAATGAGGGCCAGCCCGACCAGCCTTCCGAGTGTGTTCATGGACCGCTGGGACTCGCCGATGTGGCGGCACTGGATGCGACTACACACTACGGGCATAGAATAAAGAGAGGGAAGTAGGTTATCTCCGACCCAATCCGCGATTTAATTGCCTACTGTCTTAGGGTTGTCACGTTTAGCTAAATTTTAATTCAGTGTCTATAAATTGGCAAAGGTCGAAAAGTTGACGACTGTTCGCGCT
The DNA here is from genome assembly GCA_017933935.1 of Sesamia nonagrioides. Classification (NCBI taxonomy): domain Eukaryota; kingdom Metazoa; phylum Arthropoda; class Insecta; order Lepidoptera; family Noctuidae; genus Sesamia; species Sesamia nonagrioides. The sequence goes on along the minus strand of JADWQK010001840.1, from coordinate 147,338 downwards.
TCGTCGGATTCGGTTGTCACCGAAACCGCTAACAAATATTTATAGACTAAGAGCTTATATTTAAATTATTTGCTTAGTATTTAGTATAGGTACATATAGTCATATACTGGTCAGTTTTTTTCATCATTTATTTAGTGATTTATTAGTAGTTTTGTACACATAAAGGACCATATTTATTTTTATTTTTAATACATCTACCTACTTAGTTTCAACAGTGTAGTCCTAATAGTTTCGGAATAAAATGGCTGTGACACACGGACAGACAGTCAGACAGATAGACAGACAGACAGACAAACGAACAGACAGACAGACGGACGGACGGACAGACAGACAGACAGACAGAACGAATTTATAAGGGTTCCGTTTTTTGCTCTTTAGCTTCAGAACCCTAAAAATCGTAAAACAACATAAAAATACTAACAACTGCCTCTTTGACTAATCATTTCTGTTGTTAAGATCTGAACATTATTTATCTGATTCACAAATAGTCAATTAGGTACTTACTTATTTTTAATAACGATTTTATAACTGTAAGTAGGTAGTTACTATACCTACCTACAATAGGTACTGAGAAATCGGCATAACTAAATGTAAACAAAGCAGTAGCGCTGGCGGCAAATCAACTGACAGATCAAAAGTACCTTTAATCATTGATTTGTGTGAATAATAAATTCTAGTACGAAAACAGGCCTACCTACTTCCCCTGTCTGATAGAAAACTAATACTTACAACAAGAAATAAGTAAGTTCCTAGGTAGATACCTATCTCATCATTAAGTAAAAATTATAATGCTAAAATAATAAGTGACTTGCTTACCTTTCCTGCTCAGTAGGTAATCTGAACAGAGACAATTCTGAAATCGTTGAATTATTAAGACACCCAAACAAACAACAATACGTTCTCCTGCGATAATCACACATTGTTCTTTAATTTAGCTACGTAATATTCTGTAATCTGTGATTTAGCGAATGTGCCGAAAAGTCGTGGCCCGTGACGCGCGAACCTCGTTCGGTGCTAGCCGCGACTAGCGCAGTGATAGGCACTCTAATATTGTGTTAGGTGTGCGTGCGGCGACGCATAGATACGATGGCGCACACATACAAGCCGCGCGCGGTCCGTTTGTATGAAGATAACCTACTTCCTCTCTTTATTCTATGCTACGGGTGGTCGCGTCCTGGGTTTGGCATAACTTGGCACTTCTGTGCGGTTCTATTTGATTCTGTTGTATTTCTGTTTTGTGTACTTACTAACAATAGATTTATAAGGTTTTATTTGTATTTTAATTTGTTGTATGACTAACATTATATAGACTACGTCTGAAATAATTAATTATTATTAGGTATAAATAAAACCGTTAACAATGATAATAACTGCAAAACTTATACCATTTCAACTGACCCATTGTAATAAAAGTACAACTTTCACATGCACGCCCCTTATCGGAATGAATTACTGCTATAAACATCAATTAAAATTAACGAACACAAACCCACATGTTTAACGAACTTCCTACTTAGCATTTCTGCTCCACCCTTTTCAATTGCTAGCGAAATGATATGAATGCTCTGTCATTAAAAGGACATTGCTCTCATCAACTATGATGAGTCTTTACCCGACAACGTGGTTAGGAAAAGAGGGTGCTTTGTTTTAACTTTTTGAATGTTTGCGTAGTTTTGTTATTTTTTTTTAGTAACTATTTGATTTTTGTTTAGAAACAAAAAGTACATGAAAATAAAATATAGTGCGCAAAGAGGTACTTTGTTTTAAGTGTTTGTATGTTCACGTGGTTTCGTTTTGTTTTTTATTTTTAATAACCATTTGGTTTATGTTTGGAAATAAAAATATATGAAAATAAAATATAGCTCGCTGCTCACAAGCATCGATTTTATGAAGTGAAATATTCAGTAAGAAGCTTAGTCAAAATTTCTTCAAATTAATACTTTGCATAATTTCAACAACTTTTACAACCAAAATTCAACGAACACAACCTTACCTTTTAGAACCACCAATAAACAAATGAAAGAATTCCAAAAACAACTTTCAATGCATAATCTCTAAAACTCTCGTATTACATGTAATACCACCCATAAAAACCGTTAAAATTTAAATACTACTATTCGAACACAACTACCGCTCCCTATTACGTAAACAGTTCTCTTACACAAATTGCTATTGACAAATCAATTGGTATTACCAAACGGTTTCTATCAGACATAGGCTTATTTACATACGAATTTGAATTCAATGTAGCGGATTCAACTATCAATAACTTTTAGAAATGCTACCGAGTGGCATTGAGTAGTATTTATACGGTTATTAGGCTGTTTTCACAGTGAGAAGGTTAAATATGGTCATATCACGAAAGTAAATATGAGTAAGTGCAAATATGTTGGATTAATCTGTATTTGTAATCACCACGCTTGCTCAATGCGGATTGGCGATTTCAGACTTATAAAGTCCAGGTTTCCTCAAGATGTTTTCCTTCACCTTCAGTCATTGGTGTCCAAGATATACTTAGAAAGATCCTTATCCTTCTCTGTATGAGAGGAGACCTGTGCCCTGCAGTGGGACGATAAAAAAGTTGATGATGGTGATGATGATGAATCTGTATTTGTAGTTGTCGAGTGTTTACGTAATCTATACAGTGTGAACACAACACGACATTAAAAGACACTTATCATCATTTATCGTCCCACAGCTGGGCATAGGTCTCCTCCCATACAGAGAAGGATTGAGCGTAATCACCATGCTTGCTCATTGCCCGTTGGCGATTTCAAAAAGTCCAGGTTTCCTCAAGATGTTTTCATTCATCTCGTAATCAGTCATTGATGTCTAAAATATACTAAGAAAGTACATATAACTCAGAAAAGTTACATTGGTACATGCCTGACGTGGAATCGAACCCGCTCACTCATTCTTGAGAGGCTGGTGTTTTAACCACTAGGCCACCATGACATTACCGGTAATATCGTTCACAGTTACTGTAATGATGAGCGACGGGACGTAAAATTGATTCAGGGAGCCTGTTGCATGGGAGGAAAATAGTAAGTGTATGCTATGTTAATTTTGGTTGGAAGTATTATTACATACTAGCTTTCCGCCCGCGGTTACGCTCGCGTGGAATTCGGTTATGTCGCGCTTTTTAGATTTCCCTCGGGAACATCATTTTTTTTTTCAATAAAAGGTAGCCAATGTCCTTTCTCAGGGTCTAAAGATTGTCTGTACCAAATTTCATCAAAATCGGTTGAGAGGTTTGGCCTTGACAGGAGGGAAAGCGTAACAGACAGACAGACAGAGTTACTTTCGCATTTATAATAATAAATTAGATGGATACGTTGAATTCTCTTATGTAATTAATGAATATATAGAACAGAATCGTATCCCTCTGATTCGATTCTGTTCTATACTAATGTCTCTAATTCTTATAGTATAGAATAAGGAATATTCTATTGTGTGATTTTAATTGATTGAAAGTAGAAAAGATAGTAATTTTAATAGACCAACATGATTTTGATGAATTTTATTATTTATGTACACTCAATAAAATACATAAGGATATGACAAAATTAAGATCTATATACAAAGGTGCTGGTTATTTCTTAACAAATTTCTTCCAGCAGACCTGCGAAAGGAGAAGTAAAACAGAAATATAGACAATAGTGTGTAAGAACAAGGATAGAAAAATGTATGAATTTGATAAGTATAAAAGCTATTACCATATTCAGGTTATAATGTTCCATCTCGCCACCCGGTAAGAACCAGGCCCGAGTCGACGGCGCGTCGTGTTTCACGCGCGCCTCAAAGAGATGTCAGCACGTCGTGACGGGGTCCACGAAAACCGATGCCTCCTGGGTCAGGGTTGCGGGTTGGTTAAACAAGAAACCGTGGCCCTGGCCGTCGCACAGGCAAGTGAAGAAACACGGGAGGGTTTTAGTCAGTAAAAGTTTGACAAGCCCTTCCGCTCGGCCCAGAGCGGGAGAAGATGATTTCCCATCCCAAAAAAAGGCTATAATGTTCCCAATACTGGGACACAGGCCTAGAGGGAGTGGGCCGTAATCTACCAAGCGGGTTGGTAGATGCCACATGTCTACGAAGTTTTTGCCTCTACGATATGCCGGTTTCCTCAAGATATTTTCTTTCACCGTTTTGAGAGCAGTCGTGAAGAAATCTGACAGAGTTCGAACCTACGACCACGACGCCACTAGGCTACCGGTAAAGATATATTTCCTTTAAACTTAACTATAAAATAAGTTGTTTATAGGAAGTTACACATACTTAAAACCGACAGTAAAAGCGAAATCGGTGGTAAAACCACACGTTATACAAACAGCATATACCTAACAAGTTCTAATCTTCACATCGAATATCCATGTTGGAGTATTTTCCGCAATAAAATCAATATCCGAATAGAATAGTGTGGTAGAATGTTGTTTGTGCTAGCGTATGAATAAGACAAGCTCTAAAGGCTCTAAAGTATAAAGCGTGCTAATTCGAAAGAGGAATAATAGTCCACTTCGCGGGCCCAGTACGGATAGTTAGATGTCATATGTCTTCGAAGTTTTTCAGTTGTAGGAGATGCCTCCTCAAAAGATTTTCCTTCAGTGTTTTCAGAGTAGTGGTGATAAAATAAATAACACTACGTAAAACTTCGTCAAACTCACGAAGTAAGTCAACCCACCACTGGTCTCTAATTGTTGCTGTAGAACTGTATTGGTACAGCTCATTCGCTGTACCACTATTCAAATGAAAAAACAATATTTCCGATAAAATACGTAAATATCCATATAATGTTAGTAAAGGTAAAGCTTAGCCTAATGTTAGTAATAAGTTAATTAAAGTGGGTCTAGACTCTTATCCATCTACGTAAGAGGGGCGAGTCCCACCGGTCTAAAAACTTTACTCTTTTCTCGAAGTCACCAACATCGACCCAAAAAATTTTGTGGTGTCAAAAAACCGACGTGTATTTATTAATAGCAGAAGTAGTAGTAGTAGTAAGGATTAGTTGTTTCAAAGAGTATTCTATTCTAGCTTAAATCTAACCCTAGCCTTGAAGACACTTCTATTTATTATGATCAAAATAGAATTACAGTTTTTTTTTCTGCTGGGTCATTTATCGCCCCTCTTTATGAAAGATTCACTCATGGGTGCAAGTTTATTTAGACGTTATCTTATCCATACTACAAGGTCTTACAAGTGTAGATATCACTTTCATATCATCGATGGTAACCACACGCTGTCGATTGTCAGCGCACCTTTCTCAATCAGTTTCACCGCAAACATTTTGTGTTCCGTCCATTTAAACTGAGCTTTTAAGAGGGGACTCTACAAACGTATTCCGCTGTTTTCTTCCTTTTATAGCAATGTTTCTTTTTCTACAATTTCACACCTTGATTATACGCGCCGCTATTATTTTTTTTTGATAACTTAATTAATGAAAGAAATATGATGTTTCATAATCCCGAAAAATAACCCTTTTTTACCACGATGTTCAGACCCCTATTACACAAATGGAATAAGTTTTTAACAAAAAATAAAGATAATAGAGGCATAGGTATACTTACTCATCCTCTAAATTCTGATATAAAGTAATTGAGATCTGTCGTGTTTTGAAAACGAAAAGAGCGGCATCATCAAATTTCTAATTTCACTAGAGTCCACTCTTAAAAGCACAGCGCATATTTTTCATGTCTTATTCTTAGGCCACTTTTATTTATCTTATTTTTACATTTTAAGGAAACTTACTAGCATATATACACGTAGAAGATAGTTAGTGAAAGAAGGCCAATTAAAAGTTTCCATGGACAATATTAGGTTAGCATAAAAAACAGTTAAAGGTACACACAGGGCAGGAAAGTGGAATCAAGAACAAGTAAGCACTCGGACTCGACTCCATCATTATTTTTTTAAAGTTATAATCTAATGCTGGATAGCGATCCCGCCTGATAGTGAGTAGTGATGCAATCGTAGATGTAAAGTGCACATTTATTAAGAGCCTTTTTACTCTAGGCTTGAGATATTTATGACAGCAAGATCGCCACAAGCAAATTTTTCCAGTCCTTTAGATGTTCGCGCTATAAAAGATCAGGTGAAACGCTTTGTCCGCTTCTTTTGCCCTATATCATCTGCATAGCCTCTTTAGAAGTATATTAATGTCAGACGGCGAACGGAAGACGCAGCGTAGGTAGGCCCCTGTTAAGATGGACTGACGACCTGGGGCCCTAGTCTGCTATTATAATTGTACCAGAATAGTCGATCAGTGATCTCATAATGACGGATTTTGACAATTTTCGTAACCTACTAACAAAATGGCGTCATTACGGCATTCCAGTGGGTAATCACTGCCACTGCACTCCATATTAATAAATGTTCAAATCGAGTATTGGTTTTTAGAAACTCATTTCTATTAACGGGTTTTATAATAACGGCAATACGGCAATGTCATTCTATCACCATTACATTATGAGCCGACTGAGATAATTGATCTATCGTTATGAATTTAGCAGATAACGAATTTTTAAAGCACAATGACATTGGAATCGCGTTGGAATGACAAATTTATAAAAATAGCAGACTAGGGCCCCTGGTGAAGGTCGCGGGAAACGGCTGGATGCGGGAGTCGCAGGACCGGTCGCCGTGGAGATCCTTGGGGGAGTCCTATGTCCAGCAGTGGACATCTTTCGGCTGAAATGATGATGATGATGATTAAGGTCAGCATTCAGTTTTACTGAATGCGTCTAAATATCAGTGTTTTACACGGAGCCACCGCCCATCTTACCTCACATTGTATACTAATTTCTTACTATATTCATTCGCATTGCGATATCATATTAGAAAAAAAAAAATCAATCAACGCAACTTCTAGTTAAGGCAATCTTCGAGTTTCGTTGCATGGTTGGTCTGCTAGTGGTTGGTTTGGCTCAAATGTTGGCCAGAGTGTGATCTGTATGGAACGAATGAAAATTTCTTTTTCACCTAGACGACTAAAGTAACCAACTTTAGTCGTCTAGGTGAAAAAGAAATTTTACCTTGAGAATGGTTCCCGGCACAGTTATTCACCAAATAAGTTTCATTTTGTTTGATAATTTTCTTCATATTCTGATGGATGAGTGGAATGTGCCCGTAACAATACTACAATGAACGTAAAAGGTTTTTAATAACTACCATCCTTGTTTTTCCAGTTCCCTACGAGGCTAAATAATCCATACTAATATTATAAATGCGAAAGTAACTCTGTCTGTCTGTTTGTTACGCTTTCCCGCTTAAACCTCTCTACCGATTTTGATGAAATATGACACAGACAATCTTAAGACCCTGAGGAAGGACATAGCCTACCTTTTATTGAAAAAAATTATATTCCCGAGGGCATTTTAAAAGCGCGATATAACCGAATTCCACGCGCGCGAAGCCGCGGGCAAAAAGCTAGTTACGGTATAAAATAGATTGTAATCAACAATTTTTATTATCCAATAATAAAAAAAAACTTCTGAATGTGTAAAAATACTTAGTGGAAACGTTTTGTCCAAAACAATAAAACAATCTGCTGCTTCAACAAGATTCAAGAGTGAAGATCCGAACGAAATATCGAAGAGAGTTGCAGAAATGTAGAATCGAGATCAAATCGTAGACTATCAGCATTTTGTTCGAGTAGACTTCGGTCCTTAACACGATCGAGTGAGAATTTTATCGCCTGCGGCAAATCGATTGACAATCGATTCGTTAGTCGCTACTGTTGCTTATCGATGTTTCTTTCGCATCACTTCTTTGTAAGCACGATTGCTTTTAGATTGCTATCGTGCCGATTATGAGTTATGGACTTTTATTTTCATTGTGGTTTAAAATTCAGAGCCGGTTTCTTCCGATGACTACTGTTTGTTATTATCATCATCATTACAGCCGTAAGATGTCCACTGTTGGACATAGGCCTGCCACAAGGATCTCTACGACCGCTGGTCCTGCGCCTCCTGCATACAGCGGTTCCCCGCGACATTCAATACGTTCTGTATGACCTTATGTATATTTTTAGTCACATAATATCTAGCTGTTATTTAGGCAATAAGTTATGTATGTATTTGTATAAGAATATTTTTGTAGCTTTTAGTTTACAATGTTGTGTAAGTTTTTGAATAAAGATTATTATTATTCCTCGTTATTTTTAAAAAATATCTCACATCTGTGTTTGGGTCGATTTTGGCACGGGCCGAAGCCAAGTGCTTTTAACTAAGAAAAAAAAATTGAATTAAATTAAGTATTTATTAATTTTCGGGTTAACCTGCATGTGTTAAGAATAACTGCTTTTTGTAGTAGAAGATAAGTAGACGGGCTAATGTTTAATGTGTTAAGGCTATTGTGTAGGGTTTTTTGGATGACACCTGTGCTGGATATTATGATGGGGATATTTTTGGTATGCTTTATTATTATTATTATTCACCAGGTCGTAGGTCTACTTTGTCGGGGGCCTACGCTACGTCTTCCGGTGAAGAATGAAGAATTAAAACACTGTTTGTTAGCGAACTATCTATTTGTTTAACTAGTAAACCAACCCCTGCCAATCGTGAATTCTGGAGTGAGGTTTTTAAAATAAGCTGCAATGTGGTAGTTTCTAGGTCGTGTATGTAAGGCCAAAATAATGTGTTTTTTTTTTAATGAACAGATAGCTGTGCTGCTGTGAGTTTGTTCCGCTACTTCTTCGTCCTAGCGCAAAACACTAGGAGGTGTCGATGGGTGGGAGTTTTGGGGGACTGTCTTATGTAATATTGACATTTAAAAAGTGCTGATTCTTAGCTGAATTTTAATAAATGACTTTTGATTTTGAGTTCGACATAGAAGTTTTTTTTTTAAATCAAATGGCCCATAACGCCGTACGCACCCACGACACAGGAGAACACCTGGTGTGTTCTCCTGTATCGTGGGTGCGTTAACAAACATGTAGACTCACTTACATAAACAGCCAGTTCTGGAACAACTACTTGTAGGTCATACAAATTGTTGTTCTGTACGGCGGTCGAACCCGCATCACGCAGCGCAGTATTCAATAACTTAACCACTGCGCCAACCGTGTCCCAGATTAGAATTAATTTGGTAATAGACTTAACGCTGTACATAGTGTTGTATAAAGTCATGTGTTTTGTTTAAATGAACAGACAGCTGTGCGGCTTTGGAGTTTGTCTTCTTCTTCCCAGCGAAAGTACTAGGAAGTGTCGATGGGTAGGCGTTTTGGGGGACTATCTTATGTAATATTGACGTTCAAAAAGGACTGATTCTCAGCCTAATTTGAATAAATGACTTTTGATTTGATTTGAACAAGATATGCTTCATTGTATTGGCAATTTTAAAACGCCCACCCATCGATACTTAATAGTGCTATTGCTGGGCAGAAGAAGTGGCGGAACACATTCCTCAGCAGCACAGCTGTCTGTTCATTTAAAAAGCACATAACTTTATACACGAGTTTATCTTTCACTAAATTAAAGTAGATATCATTATCGATATTTAGATATTCAAGGTTATAGGTATAAAAAGATAGTATCAATTAATTAGTATTAAGCTTTTATGTTTTCAAAAACGGAATCCTATTTCTAGGACTCCACTTTCCGTCTGTGTATAATCGCTAAAAGCTTAATACTAATTAATTCATTCTATCTTTTAAACCTAAAATTCTTCTGAAAAAAAAACTAAATTCTAGAAAATTAGACAGTGACCTACTTAAGAAGCCCCTAGAAACATGAAAAGGGTCGTAGTGGCCTAGTGGTTAAAACACCAGCCTCTCAAGCATGAAGGTGCCAGTTCAATTCCATGTTAGGCAAGTACCAATGTAACTTTTCTAAGTTATACATATGTACTTTCTAAGTATATCTTGGAAACCATTGACTTGTTAAAAGGTGAAAGAAAATATCTTGAGGAAACCTGGATTCTGAAATCGTCAACCCGCATTGAGCAAGCGTGTTGATTACGCTCAATCCTTCACTGTATGAGAGGAGACCTGTGCTCAGCAGTGGAATGATAAAAAGGTTGATGATGATATTTTTATACCTAGAATTCTTCTGAAGCAAAATTCGAAATTCTAGAAAATTAGACATTAAATTAGCTGAAACGGGAATATAAATAAGTGACCTACTTAGGAAGCCCCTAGAAACATAAAAAGGGAAATAGTTAATGATTATTATCCAGAGAAAACTTCTGTAGCCGTAATTATAACCCGCGCAGATAAAGAAAAGATCTGAAAATGGCAGCGGATACTTAAGGTACGGTTGACAAAACATGCCATTGTTCAATCACAAACCAAATGCTAAGATAGTAAAATGTCAAATTTACGTTGTAAATATTGTTATTTACAACGTAAATTTGACGTTTTACTTGTTTGTTGTTGTGTTTGTTTTTATTGTTGTTTTTGTTGAGTTTGATTGTTCAAACTCAACAAAAACAACAAAATAACAGAGACTTTAGCGGAACGAAATTAACGATAATTCGAAATGCATCAATGATGATTTTTTTTGCAGCGCTGACTTCACTGTGTGAGTATAGACAGCGATAGAGAGTGAGTGAGAACGCATGCGAGCGGACGCCATTTACAGATCTCTTTTTTATCTGCGCGGGTTATAGTTACATACCTATATGTACACTATTTACTTTAACAACGTTGCATCTTGCAGCATTGTTGTTTTAACAGCTTTCAGACATAACACATTGGCCAAGTGGCGTAATTGCAAAAGTTTTAATACTTGTTGAATTATAAGCAGTACTCGAAAGGGAAAAGGTGAAAACTTTTTAACTAGACAAGTTTTCTTTCAAAAAGTTTTAATACAATTTGATGCGATTGTCTGAGAAGAAAAGGGACAAATCTGGTGGTGCGTTTTTGTCCAGTTATGGAGAAAGAGCTATGCTAGGAGTTTCTCTGCGTGATCGAATCAGAAATGAGGAGATCCGCAGAAGAACCAAAGTCACCGACAGAGCTCTGCGAGTCGCTAAACTTAAGTGGCAGTGGGCAGGGCACATTGCTCGTAGAACCGATGGCCGATGGGGCAGTAAGGTTCTGGAGTGGCGGCCACGTACTGGAAGACGCAGCGTAGGGAGGCCCCCAACAAGGTGGACCGATGACCTGGTGAAGGTCGCGGGAAGCCGATGGATGCGGGCAGCACAAGACCAGTCATCGTGGAAAGCCTTGGGGGAGGCCTTTGTCCAGCAGTGGACATCTATAGGCTGAGGAAGAAGAAGATGGAGAAATTAGGATGTCAGTGTTGTCTAGTTATAGAGATAACTATAAACTAGTGCTTGACCGCATTCCCGCCTGATGGTAAGTTAAGTAGTGATGCAATCCTTAAAAGCGCGCTAGTTTATTAAGCGTCAATTCACTCTAAATAGAGTGATTAGGAAGAAAGACGGTAGTTGAGCGAGGTGATGTAATGTTACCCCAACAACACGACCAACGACGCTACGCCAGAGGGAGATTGGTCTGGAGATTCTTCACGACCAAACTCCCGACAGAAAAACATTTGGCGCATCGTACCCGGCACTCATCGCAACACAACTGCTCAGACCCGTCCTCCGTACGGCTTCACCTGATATCATGCCGGAATCATCGATCATCAATCGAATCATCCGGTGGGTGGTAACTTCTGCCGGCAACCGATGTTATGGCCTACTACTAAGATAAATATATAAGATTAGGTTTTTCCGGTTATTCCCATGGGATCGAAACGTATGCTGGTGAAAGTGCGGGCACTTTTTTTTGGGCTGAGAATTCATCAAATGACTTCTCCCGCTCTGGGCGTAGCGGAAGGGTGTGTCAGACTTTTACTGACTAAAACCCACCCGTGTTTCTTCACTTGCCTGTGCGACGGCCAGGGTCACGGTTTCTTGTTCAACCAACCCGCAACCCTGACCCAAAGTGCGGGCATTAGATAATAATATTATTCCCCCTTATTCATAAACGTTGATTAACGATTCTTTGACCATAAATTTTTGACCTTTTGACGTCACTTAACTTTAATCATCGTTTATGGACAGTGTTTAAGTACTACAGTGTTTAAGGGGTATATTCATAAACGATGATTAAAGTATAAATAACTTATTCATACCAGTCTACATTTCAAATGATCAGTATATAAGCTATCCACATAAAGTAAAGCTTACACATTCATCATCAAGCTTTTTATTGTCCCACAGCTGGGCACAGGTCTCCTCTCATACAGAGAAGGATTTAGCGTAATCACCACGCTTGCTCAATGCGCAGTGGCGATTTCAGGCTTAAGTCCAGGTTTCCTCAAGATGTTTTCCTTCATCTTTTTATCAGTCATTGGTGTCCAAGATATACTTAGAAAGTACATATAACTTTAGATTTTAGAAAAGTTACATTGGTAATTGCGTGACCTGGAATCGAACCCGCACACTCATACTTAAGAAGCTGGTGTTTTAACGACTAGGCCACCACGACTTAAGCTTACATAATACCGGACGATATTAAAGTGATAATTACTCGCTGATATGCACCAGCATATAACCGATACGGTTCATGTTCATAACCCGGTTGACCAACTCTTCTAAGTGGTTTAATTGAAACGTAACTTTACTAGTTAATTTAATCTTTAAATTCTAATGGAGCTGACTTTTTAGGTTATCGTTTTCACACAATTTAAATTTAAGAGTAGGTTAGATAACATTAATTTTATATATCAGTATAAATATCTCTTTTTATTAAGATTAGGGAATGGTGAGAAATGTATCTAAGTTGGTTGATATTTGCTTTTTTAAATAATTAGTACAAAAAACCCGCCAAGTGTGAGTTAGACTTTTGTGTGGCACGATGGGTTCCGTATCCTTCGAGTCCGAGAGATAGTAATGTAAACAAAAAAAAACTTTTTTTGTTGTTGTTGCTTGTTGTTTTAGCGGCGATAAATACCTACATCATCTGTTAAAATTGTGTGTTCAACTGTTTAGTTGTCATGGTTTATGAGATACAGCTTGACGATCGATGGACATAAAATAGGTGGTCTTAGTAATATTATAGTCCTCCCATCGGGAGCACAATATAGGCTGATTATGTTTTTATTTTTAATAATATTAGAAACTTGTACTTGACTGCAATCCTGCCTGATGGTAAGCAGTGATGGTAAATCGCGAGAATTTATGAAGAGTCTATTCACTCAAAAAAAATAGTGAATAGGAAGGAAGACGACAGTTGAGAGAGGTGATGCAATGTTAAACCCAACAACACGACCAACGATGCTGCGCCAGAGGGAGATTGATTGGAGACTCCACGACTAATCTCCCGATACAACAACATTTGCTGGCACACATCGCAACACAACTGCTCAGACCCGTCCTGAGTACGGCTTCAACAGACATCATGTATGTATAGTATTAGTTCCCAGTTTTACCCTTTACGTACGGATCCCTAATAAATACACTAAATCATTAGTTTCATACTTTTTAATATCGAAGACACTGGCTGAAAATAGGTTTTAAAGTAAGTACGGCTCATCTGGAAACGGATAGCGTTTTTTTTTTTTACTTTAATTCAAACGAGCCTGCATGTTGAAAACTTTTAACAAAAAAAAAAGAAATAAAAAAAGAACTCACAATATCACGCTTCCCTCGCTGACAATTGACAAGTTCGCACGAGGCACGAATATAGCGATTGCGATCTTATTCGGAAGCCGATTGTATCGATACTGGCATTCGAATAGAAGACACGACGCGAGTGAAACTCTGTCACATCGATTCTTATCGATGCCTTTGTTGGCTTGCGATGATCGATTTAGTTGTAATGGTGAATTTGACAACGGATGTATGACAGAAAAGTTAGAAGTCTTTGGATTTGTCGTGAGTTTGAAAGAGATTGGTATTGGAAAAGTTTCTATAAGCCATTATTGAAATAATTTATCTTAAAGTTGACAAGGCATTTCATCACGCCTGTAATCTCTCTTTCTCTCTCTTTGACAGCCTCCGTGACGTAGCGGTAGCAACCGCGGCGCAAGGAGGCGCGGTTTCGATCCCCGTGCAGTGTAAATATTTGTATGTAGGAATATGAATATTTGCACTTATCTGGCTGTCCCAGTTGCCATACGAACATCTAATGGCAGTCCTTACAAGTGGTTGGAGCCCTCAAAAGTCTGACAATTGGACTAATTACTTCGATATCGCTTCCGGATTGTGGAGGTCAGACGGCAGTCGCTTCACGGAAAATATCGAAGTTTAGCCAAAATCAGCAGTTAGACTGGTAAAGCGGACCCGAGACTTCAAAGCTGAGAAAAGCTTCGGATGCGACTGGGGTTAACGCTGAGATGATGATGATGATGTAATCTCAAGTTCAAACACCAGTATAGGTCAGGCAAGTATCAATGTAACTTTTCTAAGTTACGTGTACGTTAGTACTTTCTAAGTACATATATCTTGAGGAAACCTGGACTTTAAGTCTGAAACCGCCAACCCGCATTGAGCAGGCGTGGTGATTACGCTTACTCCTTCTCTGTATGAGAGGAGACCTGTGCCCAGCAGTGGGACGATAAAAAAAGGTTGTTGATGATGATGAATAATACGCAACACAATAAACTTGCATCTAAACTGTTATTAAAAGTTATTGTATTATTTATTACAATACAACTCGCGAATTGCCGTTACCGCTGTGCCATCAATTCTCTTAAGAACAGTTCACCAAAAAGAAATACTTCTTGAAGCTGCATAATTTAGGACACGATTCAGGATAACTAGACACTGTTGAAGATAATTGGCTAAGACTTCGAACCTTTTACAGGCTCATAATTTTACACTTCGAATAGACCGTCTGTTTTCCTCTTGATCGGCACAAGTTATAAAAGGCTGAATTGTTTTTATTATAAACTCATCCTGCGCCCTTCGATTTCACCCCAGCACCCTAATTAATAGTAATATAATAATAATATGTATTGACATAACGACCCATATATTAGTCCACATCCTTATCATCAAGTCAGTTTCAGAAAGGTCACTGCTAGACATAGGCCTCCCTCAAAGATTTCCAAAAAGACAGGTTGGACGCGGCCAGCATCCAGCTCTTCCCTGCGATTTAGGCCAGGTCATCCGATCACCTTATCGGTGGGTGCTGATACTTGGTCGCCATTCAAGAGCCTTTCTGCTCCATCGGCCATCAGCTCTGCGTGCTATGTGGGCCGCCCAGTGCCAGTTTAAAGAGCTAATCCGCTGGGCTATGTCGGCGACTTTCGTTCTTCTACGAATCTCCGCATTCCTGATTTGATCACGTAGAGAAATACGTAACATAGCCCTCTCCATAGCTCTCTGTGAGACCTTGAGCTTACGTATGAGGCCCATAGTGAGGGACTACGTTTCTGATCCATATGTGACACATACATTAGTATGTAACACAGGAAATAACACAATAAATATTGCAATTGTCAAAATGAAACCCATTGCTACAGATATAAATGTTAATCCTAGTTACCTGTGTACCAAATTTTATCCAAATACATTCAGTATTTTTTGTGTGAACGAGCATAATAATCAAAATTTACCCGTTAACAATATTAGATGGGTTTGCAAACAAAATTGGGTATTATTTTTATTTATTTTTGATAGTAGGGTAATCCTTCGGGGAATCCGTCTCTCAGAAGGTAATTTTGGTGTTTTACATATTCAACCTTTATAAATAAAATAAATAAAGGAAAATTGGAAAAGTTTCTCGGGAAATTTGAAAAGAGGGAATAAGTGATGCCTTGTCGTTTTATATATGTATAATGTTTTATTGATAGTTGGACAGGACAATGTATGTCTTTGGGCTACACTAGTCTTTAATCAAATATAAATTTTGTTCCTTAATCTTATTACTACGTTTAAACATTTCCAATTCGAGGTTACAACCTTTTTGCTCGATAATTCGAAGTTTTGACACTTTTGACAGATGTCTAAACGTACCCGTTAAGTACTGCCACATAGTGGACGTCATTTCAGAAAAACAATCATAAAAACAGTTTTTCTTCTTCTTCAGCCTAAAGAGGTCCACTGCTGGACCAAGGTCTCACCCAAGGTTTTACACGATGACCGGTCTTGTGCTGCCCGCATCCTTTGGTTTCCCAAGACCTTCACCAGGTCATCGGTCCACCTTCTTGGGGGCCTCCCTACAATGCATCTTACTGCCCCATCGGCCATCGGTTCTACGAGCAATGTGCCCCGCCCACTGCCACATTTATTATTAGTGACTCGAAATATGCTCGAAATAGTTAAAAATTAAAAAATATTTATATACAAATAGATACATTTTAATCACCCACTATCTGTATGTGCTTGTTGGCAAACAAATAGAATTTCATGTGTCCTAAAGTTTTTAAAATCTAGATAAGTTATTTTAGGGCTCGACCGACATATGTTTTTCGTTCTTAGCCGAGACATTTACCGAGACCGAAAATAAAATAATATCTCAGTCGAGATCGAGAAAAGAAAATGCGTGAAAAAAATTTAAATACTCAAAATTACCTGTTTTAAGAATCGGAGTTCAATAACATAAAAAAACGCATTTTCGCGCTTCAAAGAGTGTCGCCTCTCGTCATACAATTGTCCAGCTTTGCTAAAAAGTTGATCACTTGCTACGCTGGAAGGCGGCGCGAATAAAAACTTATTTGCTGCAAGCCTAAAGTGAAGAAAACTAATACTCAAAAATATTGGCATTTCTTTGCAATTTTGGCTCTCTAAGAAAGTTACTTTCAATCTCGGCTATAATTAGCCAAAACTGAGACAAATTTCTCGGTTGGATTTGTAGCCGAGACCGAGATCTCGGACGAGCCTTACTTATATGGCATTAGCTATATGTCCAGTCAAAATCGGTTCCTAAATTTCGGAGATTAGCTGGAAGAAAAAAAAATTAACAGGTGCGGTTTATAGTCTGTGAATGTACATTTATTAATCAAAACGCACTTCAATTTATTTTATTTATATTGATCGTATAAATATAGATGTAAAGATAAAAAAGGTAATCTAGACCAGAAGACCATTTCAATAAGTCAGTCGATTGTTTTAAAATAATAAATAAAAAACGACTTTTACTTTTCACATGTCTCAATTCTACCTCTCACCGTTTTGCAAATCAACAATGGTTCTATATTATAATCTACATTCGGACAAGGCTGTCTGGCTGACCATCAGCCGGATATCTCTTATCTAGACGATCTTTATCGACAGTTAGTAAAAGTTGATTACTATCGCCTCACAATGACTTGTAGCCACGTATGAGCACGCCATTATTTTTTGTGTTCATTGTTTGTGTGTGTGAGTATTTGAGGTAGGTAATGTATTGTGTTCTATATACTTACTTATATGTAGGTCATGTACATGTTTGAGTCTAAGAATCAGCACTCCGATCTAATGTAGCCAAGGAGATATTAATGTATTTGTTTCTTTGTTTTTTATATCTATGAACGTAGCAATGCTGCCAGACGTCTGGACACTTATCCCATAGGCGAGTTTATTGGTGCCCAAAAAGCTTCGTCCCTCCCTCCCAGTGTTAGCTTGAATCCATATTAATATTATAAATGCGAAAGTAACTCTGTCTGTCTGTCTGTCTGTTACGCTTTCTCGCTAAACCTCTCAACCGATTTTGATGACATTTGGCACAGACAATCTTTAGACCCTGAGAATGACATAGGCTATCTTTTATTGAAAAAAAAAATCCCGAGGAAAATTTAAAAAGCGCGATTTAACCGAATTCCACGCGGGCGAAACCGCGGGCGGAAAGCTAGTATTATTATAAAAGCTTTTTGATAGTAGAGTTGTGATGTTAATATTATATACTTCGACGAAAAAGAAGATTTTTTTATTATTTGTTGAAGTATTTAAATAACTCGATTGCTGGCTGAAAATAAAACGTAGTATTAAACGTAGCATTTTTATTTCTCAAAGAGTTGTCTTTTTTCGGAGAGGTATAAAAACATCCATTTTTTAAATATCTCTCTCTGAATACAGATAGAATCAGCATATCATCCGATGTAAAAGATTTGTTAACGTTAATAGCTTACTCTCAAAATTTGATAAATTTTAGCTACTTATCCATTTTATCGCAACTTATAATTACAGTAATAATTACACAAGGTCAATAAAGAAAAAAATAAATAAAAATTATTACCTAATCTCCTACCGCTTGCACCACATAACAACAATAGCCGTGTCGCGATATCTATGTTCCAACAACTCGAAGCCATCAGCCGGGTCTCATGGATACTATCTATGGTATCTCAGCATCGTTAGCGGTAAGAGTTGATCGCTATCGATAGCGTGTGGATGATTTGCGGCTGACTCTGTGCACGCCTTTATACGACAATATTTTAAGGAACTTGATTGTGTTTACACATTCTGTGTGATTTTATTTATTTATTTTCATGTGTGTGTCTGTGTGTGTATGGTCGTGGTGGCTTAGTAGTTAAAACACCAGCCTCTCAAGTATGAGTGTGCGGGTTCGATTCTGGGTCAGCCAATGTAACTTTTCTAAGTTTTATGTACTTTCTAAGTATATCTTGGACACCAATGACTGATTACAAGGTGAAGGAAAACATCTTGAGGAAACCTAGACCTTAAGTCTAAAATCGCCAACCTGCATTGAACAAGCGTGGCGATTACGCTTAATCCTTCTCTGTCTGAGAGGAGACCTGTGCCCAGCAGTGGGGCGATAAAAAGGTTGATGATGATTTTCATGTGTGAGCTAACTGTTAATGACATAAGGTCGGTCGGTGGTAGGCTATAGCATCGGCTGCTGGCAGAAATTACCACCCACCATACTTTTTTTTTATTTCGGGGTGGAAATCCTCATAGGATGTCCGCCGCCCTAGGGTGGGCGACGGGGTCTGTCAGACTTTTACTGACTAAAACCACCCCGGTGTCTCTTCTATCACGAGCGCACGTGGAGCCGCGGGAGTCTCCTCTGGCGAAGCATCATTGGTCACGTTGTTGGGTTTAAGATTGCATCACCTCGCTCAGCTGTTGTCTTCCTTCCTATTCACTCAGTTTATTTTAGAAATTTGCTGCCAGTGTTCTGGACATGCTTTTGTATTGTAGACACACGGGCGAGTACCTGCTGCAAAGCTTAAAAAACGTATTGTGGTTTTTATAGCTACAGTTATTAGTCTGTCTATGGCATATCTTAATTTGACAGAATTAAACTAAAATCTTCTATCCCTTTCTTAATAAAATTGAAAGAAAGAGACGCACTTAACTTAAAATTAGTTTCAGATTATAAATAAGAGAATCGGCGCAAATATCATCCAATAAGTTTTTTTTTTTTAAATTATTATAAACTAGTGCTTGACTGCAATCCCGCCTGATGGTAAGCAGTGATGCAATCGTTGATGGTAAAGCGCACTAGTTTATTTAGCCTATTCACTTAAAAAACTTAGGAATAGGAAGGAAGACGGCAGTTGAGCGAGGTGATGCAATGTTAAACCCAACAACACGACCAACGATGCTGCGCCAGAGGGAGATTGATCTGGAGACTCTCCACGACCAAACTTCCGACACAACAACATTTGGCGCATTGTACCCGGCACACATCGCAACAAAACTGCTCAGACCCGTCCTCCGTACGGCTTCACCAGACATCATGCCGAAATACGACGAATCACTTGGCGGCAAGACTTTGTCTGTTATTAAAGTTCCCACATGCCTTCTCTCGGCGAGAGGGAGTGGGCCGTAATCTACCACGCGGGCGATTTCATCATTTAATGTGAGTGAATATAAAATCAAATGATTCTAATATAATAATTGAATATCATTTACCGTATTACAAACTCAATGGTGATGTAAGTAAATTGCGCAATTATTTACCGATAAGTGAATTAAATCGGAATGGAAGTCGTTAAGGAAAATCGATTGATATGGTGCTCGATTTTTGCGATATAAAGCCTTGTGTCGGATACTTTTTGCTTTTAACATACTCTCAAGGATTTGTTCTAGATTTCACACGGGTACAGGCCTATAATGTTGTTTATTGAAACATTATGTTTTGAAGTAACTGTTGACATAAAACTATGTTAAATCTTATACTAATACTAGCGGCCGCCAGCGACTTCGTTTGCGTGTAGTTAGTTATTGTGCTCGGCTCCTATTATTCGCAGTGTGATGTTATATAGCCTAAAGCCTTCGTCGGTTAATGGGCTATCAAACGCAAAAGAATTTTTCAAATTGGACTAGTGGTTCTTGAGATAAGCGCGTTCAAACAAACAAACTCTTCAACTTTATATATTACTATATATAGAAAGTCGAAGAGTTTGTGTGTTTGTTTGAACGCGCTAATCTCAGGAACTACTGGTCCCAATTTGAAAAATTCTTTTTGCGTTGAATAGCCCATTACTCTAGAAAGGCTTCAGGCTATATAACATCAGGCTGCGACCAATAGGAGCGGAGCGGATATAGCCTAAAGCCTTCCTGGATGAATGGGCTATGCAAAAAGGTTTTTTCAAATCGGGCTAGTAGTTTCTGAGATTAACGCGTTCAAACAAACAAACAAATAAACTCATCAGCTTTATATATTAGTATAGATAGATTATGATTATGTTCAATCCTTCTCTGTATGAGAGGAGACCTGTGCCCAACAGTGGGACGATAAAAGATTGATGATGATGATGATGATAGATAGATTATGTATGTAGATAAATACCACTTAGGCGAAGATTCGTCAGCCTGTCGGTGTTCTATAGGATGCATTTTGGAGAGTGCGAGGGAATTGCATGATTTAATTTCCCCACCTCTGTTGCATCATCGGACGACCCGGCGCGTTTCCATCCTTACGTTGTTGACACCATTATGATCCTGACGAAGCCTTCCGCCTCGTCTTTTATACCGCGTACAAGATTAGGAACAATTTGCCAGCGGCGGTGTTTCCGTCAGACTATAATTTAACTGTCTTCAAGGCTAGAGTGAATAAAGCTCTTAATTAATAAACGCGCGCTTTACCATCAACGATTGCATCACTGCTTACCATTAGGCGGAATTGCGGTCAAGCACTAGTTTATCTTTACTAATGTTATAAATCGGAAAGTAAGTTTGTTTGTTTGTTTCGCTTTCACGCCGTAACTACTGAACCGATTGCTTTGAAATTTAGCAGACGCAAAATTAGAAGTCCGCATTAAATAATAGGGATAGGGTTTTTATCCCAGAAAAATTTTATATTCCCGGGGGAAATCTAAAAAGCTCGATATAACCGAATTCCACGCGGGCGAAGCCGCGTGTAGAAAGCTAGTAATTTTTATTTTTTTTAATGATTATAAACTAGTGCTTGACTGCAATACTGCCTGATGGTAAGCAGTGATGCAATTGTTGATGGTAAATTTATATAAAAAAACATTTTTTCTTAAAAATAAATTACAAAAGAAATTGAAAATTCCGCCAAGCCATTCATTACTTGTATTTTAATTACTAGATGTTAATTTATTTCATTGTTGAAACATTTAGGGTCGGACTTTACTCGAGAATACTAATGTTAATTATCAATAATTACTGAAATTACTTCTGAACTGTTTACTTTGAAGCTGATAAATTTAGAAACCGCTGTGGACATTAACCAAATATACAACTAACAAGGCACTTGTAATTACTAATTGTTAGTATATTTGACTACCTACGCCGCGTAGGTTTCGATAGTTTTTTTTTTTTATATGCTCAGCTACTATTGGTCACAGTGTGATGTTATATAGCTAAAGCCTTCCTAGATTAATGGCCTATCCAACGCAAAAAGAGTTTTTCAAATCTGACCTGAGTTCCTAAGTTTAACGCGTTCAAACAAACAAACAAACTCTTCAGCTTTATATATTAGTATAGAGTATAGATTAAAGTGCGTAGCAATTTCCATCCTGATTGTTATTTAACATATTTATTATCTATATACTAATATATAAAGCTGAAGAGTATGTTTGTTTGTTTGTTTGTGCGCGCTAATCTCAGGAACTACTGGTCCGATTTGAAAAATTCCCGAATCCGATTTGAGATTTTTTTGCGTTGGATAGCCTATTAATCCAGGAAGGCATTAGGTTATATAACATTCCGCTATGACCAATAAGAGCAGAGCAGTAACAAAAAATGTTGAGAAAACGGGAGCTAACGCAGGCAATAGGAGCGGAGCATATCGAAATCTACGCGGGTGAAACCGCGTGGCGCAGCTAGTTTAATATAATCAGCATATAATGTTCGCACTCCAGGGACACATGCCTCTTCTCGGTAAGAAGGAGTGAGTCGTAATCTACCACGCGGGTCCAGAACGGGTTTTCCTCGCGCTGTTTTCCTTCACCGTTTTGAGAGCTGAGGTGATGAAATATATACATATAATAGCATTTTAAAACTATAGAGAAGCTCGCTGTTTAGTCATTCAATTTAAACAATTTACCACAAAAGAAGCGACAGACCAGATGCAAATGAATTGCACCGCTCCATTAAACATTTTCTTCTTCTTCAGCCTATAGGGGTGCACTGCTGAACAAAGGCCTCTCCCAAAGCTTCGGCTACCCCTGCGGTACCGGGATTAGAATAGTACCAACGAATAATATAGTTGAGAAAAGTTATTATACCTTGGATGACTATTTTAATGATAACACTGTTTGATAAAATTCTGTAATTTTATAAATTTATTTTATTAATATTGACTTGCATGACTATTTTAATGATAACACTATTTGATAAAATTCTGTAATTTTATAAATTTATTTTATTAATGTTTACTTGGATGACTATTTTAAGATAACACTATTTGATAAAATTCTGTAATTTTATAAATTTATTTTATTAATGTTGACTTGGATGACTATTTTAATGATAACACTATTTGATAAAATTCTGTAATTTTATAAATTTATTTTATTAATGTTGACTTGGATGACTATTTTAATTTTGGATGACTATTTGATTAAGTTCTGTAATTTTATTAATTTATATTATCAATGTAACGGACGAATAGTTTTTGCTATGATCTTCTTGTGTAAGGTTTTTGTTTTTCTTTCTTGGACATTATTAAATAGAATATTTTAGTGTATTTGTATAAAATTGATACAAAATTTTAAGTTTGATGAACCTAACTTTAATATTTGTATGTCAACAATGACAAAACATAGTGCAACACTTATCTATTTAAGATCTTGACATGTATGATTAATGTATATATGTTCTTCACCTATGTTTCACAAATGAATAATTGTGATTCTGATTCTGAATATCCTCCCGTGGGTGTCGTAAGAGACGACTACGGGAACTATCACCAGGGAAGTGGGCAGCATTGCTCTCCTGTGAAATACCAAATTACTGCGATCCCGCCTGTCAAGCACGGGGATTATACCAACCCAAGCCCCCCAACCCCCCCTAACTCCAATGCAATGCAATTCACACGAAAGCAGATCACCGCCCGGTAAGAACCAAGCCCGGGTCAACGGCGCGTTGTGTTTCACGCGCGCCTCAAAGAGATGTCATGACGGTGTCCACGAAAACAGATGATTGGTTCAGGTTTGCGGATTGGTTGAAATTGAAACTGTGGCCCTGGCACACAGGCAAGTGAAGGAACACGAGTGGGTTTTAGTCAGTAAAAGTCTGACTCGCCGTTCCACTCCGCTCAGAGCAGGAGAGGTCATTTGATGATTTCTCATCGAAACAAAAAAAATAAAAAGGTATATTACACCTTTATTAAAACGGACTTACAGCCTCCGTGGCGTAACGGTAGCGAACGCGGCCGTTGCGCAAGGAGGCGCGGGTTCGATCCCCGCACAGTGCAAATATTTGTATGCATGAATATGAATATTTGCACTGGTCTGGCGTTGGTCCCGGTTGCCATACGAACATCTAGTGGCAGTCGTTACGGGTTGGTTGGAGCCCTCAAAAGTCTAACATTTGGTCTAACTGCAATGCTTAGATATCGCCTTCGGGTTGTGAAGGTCATACGGCAGTCGCTTCACGGAAAATATCGAAGTTTAGCCAAAATCAGCAGTTAGGACTGGTAAAGCGGACCCCAGACTCCAAAGCTGAGAAGCTACGGATGCAACTGGGATTAACGCTGAGATGATGATGATTATTAAAACGGACGTACGTCACAGAACCATTATTACAATTTGGTATTGAGATGTAAGTTAGATACCACTAAACGTCAACATTGTACGGTACATATCCCGAATAAATACATTTAATACAAAGCAAATCTTCTCAAACAAACACTTGTAACACATTTCATTTCAACAAATTTTATGTGTCTAATTTGTTTAATAAAATACTGTACAGTGACAGAACTGGCCAGTTATTTTCATTGTTTGGGCTCAGACAAGAATCATAAACTATATAACTGAACGTATTCTAATGTAGACTCAGCAGGATCTGCAGACAGAATTATGTTGTATGCGTTTTGTTTGTTATCGATAACGGGAACTTTGATGGTACCTACGCAAAAGTATCGATATAAATTGCGCGTCACTAAAATTAGAATAAGTAGGTATGTCATAAAATGTTAAATTTGGAACTGTCTTTTTTGTTTAAGAATTTCTCTAACGAACCCTAAGATTTTATAACAATGTTTAACGTACCTAATTATAATATAAATTATATAATATCTATTGTTAGTAGGCCAAGGATCGGGTAGGTCGTCGTGGAGATCCTTGGGGGAGGCCTATGTCCAGCAGTAGAAGTGTTTCGGCTTAAATTAATGAATGAGTGGTATGAAAATAAAGATAACGAAAATGAGCTCGTACTGTTATGATTTGCTTATAAGTTGGCTAACTAAAACTAGTGTACGGACGACAGCAGGTCAAGCTATCCGAAAATGTCAAATATTCCCAATCAACCTTGTGCCTTAATGCTTTAGAGATAAAGTTGAAAATCTAATAAAAAAATCTGACAGATTGTAATAGCTTGATATGCTATCGTCTGTACCTTCTTCTCACATGAGAATCTATAACCAATTCTCAAGATACAAACTTTCATGCTTACTATATCGATATTATAACTAATTGACATAGAGAAAATATCGCAAAGTAACTAAGTCGGGAAGTGTACCCAGCGTTAGCAACTATCAACGTATGAAAGAAACTTCTGATGTACACCAAGAGACCTACATTCCGAACAACTGAGAATCGATAAATCGATTCCCATCTCGATTCAAAGTTCAATCGGGGAGCTGTCAACGTATCGCGATAGCGTCTCGAGTTTACCGATATACTGAGTTGAAGTGTTAATACAACACTAGTATCGAGTGATGAGGAGATACATTGTTAGGGTTTGCACCATTTTGTTTGCTTAGATTGATTTACTTCACTTTGATAGAAAGTTGATTTCCTGTTATAGTTTAATTTCCTGATATAGGTTAGGTTTTTTTTTTACGACACCCTCCGTGGCGTAGTGGTAGCGGACGCGGCCGCTGCGCAAGGTGGCGCGGTGTTTGATCCTCGCACAGTGCAAGTATTTGTATGCATGAATATGAATACTTGCACTGGTCGTGCCTCGGAAAGCACGTTAAGCCGTTGGTCCCGGTTGCCATACAAACATCTAGTGGCAGTCGTTACGGGTTGTTGGAGCCCTCAAAAGTCCAACAATTGGTCTAACTGCAATGCTTCGATGTCGCCTTCGTGTTGTGGAGGTCAGACGGCAGTCGCTTCACGGAAAATGTCGATGTTTAGTCATTTCAGCAGTTGGACTGGTAAAGCGGACCCCAGACTCCAAAGCTGAAAAAAGGCTTCGGATGCGACTGGGATTAACGCTGTGATGATGATGATGAGGTTAGGTTTTGTTTTTTTCCCAAATGATTTGCAAGCTTAACTAGCAGACATCAAATTTAATACAGTTTCATTAATTTGATTGTTACAAAGCAATGTTTTCAGAATTAGGTGTTGGATTTTGACTAGCAATTTTCGGGTAAAGTTATATATTATTTAACGTCTAATATGTTAGCAGTCGGTTGGTTGAAGGATTATATTATTTCCCATGAGAAATATCATGTGGGAGTATAACAGTTTAACTTTCAGTTATATTTTATTTGCTCTTGTATGATGTTTATTAATTAGACGTATGTGTAGAGATACCTATTTAAACTAGTATGATACAATTTACCTACATTTGCGACCTCCGTGGTGCAGCGGTCAACGCCTGCCTGCGACGTGGAGGCCCCGGGTTCGATCCCCGGCTAGGTCATGATGGAAAACGATCATTATGAATGATGTAATCAAATATTTGTATCAATAGCTTGATAATTTTAAAAGAGTGTCCATGGAGTTTCTTGCCCGTTCTTCTACATAGGTACCTACTCCTTGGAACGGGCGACTAGCTTCATCTTACTGACTGACCGACCTTCTGACAATTCAAAAGTGCCTGTACTTGTTTATTTGAAATAAATGCTTTGATTTTTTTGATTTTGATCATTTCCTGGTTGGCCTGGGTCTTGGATGTTTATCTATATATGTATCTATTATAAATATAGTATCGTTGAGTTAGTATCCCATAACACAAGTCTCTAATTTACTTTGGGGCCATCTCAATCTCTATGATTTTTGTCCGTATATATTTATTTATATTTATTGTATAATCTATGTAAATAGTACACTGTAGACTACCTACAGCCGACTACCGTTTTTGTCGGTACGGTATAACTTCCTTCATTCTTTATCAATAGGTATATACTAGCTGACCGGTGCGAAAAATTCGCACTATACTAATTAGAATTTTTAAGTCGTTTTTATAAATAAACAGTGAAGCGGAATAATTTGAAAATAGTATTCCATGGTACCAGGGACGAATATCTGTCGATTGGTGGGTCGGATGTTCAGATTGGTTCGATAGAAAGAGAGAAAAAGAGAGAAAACGGTTTCAGACCCTTGGAGAAATAATATATGTTGATACTCACATTTCAGTGTTTTTTTTTTTTAATGTACGATAGACACAAAGAAGTGCAAATCCAACAGCACTAGATAACGTAGAATTCTATTATAACTTTTACTTCAAGTTATGCCGAAGTGGAAAGTGGGTTGTGATCACGTAGGAATGACATTGATGGAAACTCAGCCATGACTGAATTCCGTCCAATATTATACGTGACTGTTGAATAAGAAAATTAATGTTAGTATGACTAAGTCTATTTAGCTCTAAATATTTTTATCTACTCTCATATCAAAAAATCAAATATATAAAACCAAAAAGGAGTTTATATTGACGTACTTTACCAATAGTATATCGAAAGGAAATTAAAAAATTAAATTATAACATTATTTCTCTAACAATATAATTTTATAATAAATTTTTTTTTCATTACGGTACAAACCATAGACAGCCATTGATATAATATTAAACTAAGGTAGATAAGTCACTAGCGCATTGAACTTGAAGCGTACAAAATATCACATCTGTTTAATATTATATCAATGTTTTTTTTTTGGTTTCATTCTTTCCGTTCATTTAAACGGAAAAGGCAAAGGCATAGTGCGCCATACAGCCTAGTCTTCAGTATGTTTTTTCTTGAGTTTTATATCCTAACTTATCCTAATTTATCTAGACAGTACTATTTCATTTCTTATCTGTGACTGCGCGCGCTTTGGCGCATGCGCTGTGATGCAGGGTGCAGAATTGTTAACATTTTGCATAATACAATTATGAAACTAAATAAATGGAATTGTGTTGCGTTGGCGTTTGACGCACTGAGATTAGATAAAGTAGTGTATGAAACTGTACATAATTAGGTATTACACACTCGTGTGATACTATTAAAAACTAGCTTCGCTCGTTTTTTAAACTGACACTCGTGCTTAATACCCCTCATTATGTATCAGTATCATAAGCTAGATATTATATCTGGTTTTTCAACTGAGAAAGATCGAAGTAGATATAGTAGTTTTTTTTATTTAATTAGTATGGTACACTGTATGTAGGTACATATTCATTGTATAATTTATATAAATGGTACACTGTATTTTGTATCTTAACATTATTCTGTAATAGATCGCTCTTAGCGATAAGACCGCCCACTGTATCACCCTCTGTATTTTTTTTATATTTATATGCTGTAATTTATTTATATATAATATTATAATTATGGTGTACATAATAAAGAGTATTTGATTCTATTTTAGTTGGGGGGAGTTGTCGCGTCGCATCGCATAATTACTACGTTTTCGCTCAGCTCACTTTTTTGCTTGGCTTCTAAGAGATCGACGTCAGTTCTATACTAATATATAAAGCTGAAGGGTTTGTTTGTTTGTTTGAACGTTAATCTCAGGAACCACAGGTCCGATATGACAAATTATTTTTGCGTTTGATAGCCCACTAACCCAGGAAGGCTTTCGGCTAAAATTAATAATTAATGTCAATTGGAGCGGAGCATATCAAACATTTAAAATATATGCTCTATATTATGATCTAGAAGTGTAACAATGTATCTACAATTGTATAGAAATCGACTCTTTTTGGGTTAAAATAAAATGTTCAAATAACTCCACGCGAAACGAAGCCGCGGGCGGCCACTAGTCTAATATAAAGATAATTACACATTAACTTAACTCAAAATATTTCAATCCACGCAATTCTCGCAAAATTGCTTATTGGCGAGGGTCGGTCATAAACTACTGCGCGGCTAATTACTGTGACTCCTGCGCATAGCTACGAATAGCGAGGAGTAAGGGTGAGGTTACACATAATAATAATATAAAATAAAAGCCTTTTATTTCATGCATAAAATAAGATTAACAATATATAAATAAATTTAAATTTCATAAATGTTATTGTTTGTATTTCATTTTCAATATTGTTATCATCTGAATAATATATCATTTAAATTAACAATATCAATATTGTTAATTACAATATTTTTGTGATATGAATTAATTAAAGTTATATTTTTTTTAAATATTTGATTTATAACAATATCACGAGGTTACACACATTAATATTAAATTGGTTTTTCATAACATAGTAACAAGGTAGATTATAAAAAGAAAAGTTTTGGATGAAAAAAACAAAAAATGGTTTTAGGAAAATTCAGGATGGAGCTAATAGGATATACAACATTATTTGTCATCATCATCATCCCAGCGTTAATCCCAGTCGCATCCGAAGTCTTTTCAGCTTTGGAGTCTGGGGTCCGCTTTTACCAGTCCAACTGCTGATATGGCTAAACTTCGACATTTTCCGTGAAGCGACTGCCGTCTGACCTCCACAACCCGAAGGCGACATCGAAGCATTGCAGTTAGACAAAGGATATACAACATTATTTGTCATCATCATCATCCCAGCGTTAATCCCAGTCGCATCCGAAGCCTTTTCAGCTTTGGAGTCTGGGGTTCGCTTTACCAGTCCAACTGCTGATATGGCTAAACTTCGACATTTTGCGTGAAGCGACTGCCGTCTGATCTCCACAACCCGAAGGCTACATCGAAGCATTGCAGTTAGACAAACATTATTTGTATCTATGAGAAACCCGAAACACGTGTCCAGTATTTTTAAGTAAAGAATCTAAGTACAAAATTTCAAAAAGAAATAATGATAAATTACAAAGTGAAGAGCTTGCAATTACTTGGTTGTCCCAACAAAAATATAGTCAAGGCTCCGCTCGGGCGGGCGAGCGCGGTGCGTTGACCTCTGGGGTCAGCTGTAGCGCGCGCGCAAGTACTATGATCTATCGTACGTTGTCACACTGCAACAATATCTAAATGTATTTGGAATCGATTCAGTTGCTTATTCTGAACAAACTGTATTCAGGTCATAAACAAAAAATAACGCCTCATCTATCATACCTATAGCCTTCTTTTGGTAGGTTCAAATGCTTTCCCCAAGGAGAATGAAAATTTTGTTATGTTTCTTAAGTCATTCAAACTTTAAAGAATTAAACTATATTTGTTGAAAACAATAATGTATTTTATTTTAATAAATTTGTTGGTCAAGCCTTGGTGGCCTAGTGGTTAAAACACCAGCCTCTCAAGTATGAGTGTGCTGGTTCGATTCCAGGACAGGCAAGTAGGTGCCAATGTAACTTTTCTAAGTTATATGAACGTGATGACACGTGATGTGAATATGAAAGTGAAGGAAAACATTTTGAGGAAACCTGGAATTTAAGTCGGAAATCACCAACCGGCATTGAGCAAGCGTGGTGATTACGCTCAATCCTTCTATGTATGAGAGGAGACCTGCGTCCAGCAGTGGGACGATAAAGAGGTTGATGATGATGATGATGAAATTTGTTGGTCGATATAGTATGGACACCAAGAATTACTTCTTGAATCGTGGGTGCGTTTACAAACATTAGTATAATTTACATAAACGAAGAACGTCCAAAATCAGCACATAAAAACTTACAAATGCGCCTACGCATCACGATAAACTTGCATCTAAATTGTTATTAAAAACTATTGCATTATTGATTACAATAATGTAACCCGATATCTTAGAATTATAGAATACTTAAACAGTAGTAGGTAAATGTATAGAAATTGTGTTTATGTCAAATATTACATACCAGCTATTTGATGTAGGTACGTATCTGGTTTACTCGTATTGTGTGTCTTTATATGCTTTTTATTAGCTTCACTTGTATGTTTGCTTGCTTGCTTGTTTGCTTGCTTGTTTGTTTGTTTGTCCGTCTCTAACTCTTTGGACTACGAGTGAGCGGCTCATTACTGTAAAATGTCCCACCGTTTTCAATACGTTAGATCGTTCGTTTTTATTTAAAAAAAGAATATCGAACTAAAAAGTTGAAAATAAATATAGTTTAAAAAACTAAAAAAACAAGCTTTTAAAAAATATCAAACTAAAAAGTAAAAAAAAAAAATTTAAAAAAGCGTGAGGCGCTTAATATACAAAAATTATGGCACAAAGCGCCTTACGCTTTTTTTTTTAATTATTTTAACCGACATCAAAAAAGGAGGAGGTGCCCAATTGGTCGGAATCTTTTTTAACCGACTTCAAAAAGGAGGAGGTTACTCAATTCGACCGTATATATGCTTTTTTTTTTTTTTTAATGTTTGTTCGCGCATAACTTCGTCGTTTATGAACCGATTTTGATAATTCTTTTTCTGTTAGAAAGAAGGCGTTCCCAAGGTGGTCCCATGATAAGGATATCAGGGTTTGATGGTGGAAGACCAGAGAAAACAAGGGAAACTTTCAAAAATTGCAGGGGCGACTAGTGCATTTCTTAGCATTTTCATTAAGTATTATAAAGCACTACAATTTAATAAAGGTCTGGAGTAGATCTGATGATGGAGCCGGGAGACAGTCGAAGGAACTCCTCAACAATTCACAGCAGCTGCCTTGTGTTTGGGCTCGATTAATTTGTATTGATAAGAACTTTGCACCTAAATGGGTTGTGACTGTCACAAGAGCTCTGATGATGAAGGCAAAGGCCAGTTCCGGGAACTCCTTAACGGTTTACAGTAGCTACTTTGTGGTTGGACTTCATTCATTTATATTGATGAGACCTTTGCACCCATTGGGTTAAAATAATGGTCTGCAGTAAATTTGATGATGAAGATCATAGGCAGTTGAGGGAATACCTACTTACGGGTAAAAATTGAAGTAAACAAAATTATGTCGTTTCCCAACTATATTTGCGTCAGCTTCCAGTCTGACCGGACGCAACTGAATACATAGTACTTTTAACAACTAAAAAGTGTAAAATAAAAACTTTTTTACAAAAAAAATAACCGACTTCCAAAAACCACTACAAAGTGAAAAATAACTAATTTCGGAAGTCGGTGTCAAAAAAAGAATATACAAAACCAAAGACACCGACTTCCGAAATTAGTTATTTTTCACTTTGTAGTGGTTTTTGGAAGTCGGTTATTTTTTTGTAAAAAAGTTTTTATTTTATAGTCTACCTATGCTATATAAATGTATTTGCTTTCGATCTATACATACCTATCTACAGCATTGTTTGGTTTTAAGTATTTGTAATTATAATAGAAGCTATCTAATGCTGTTTTGGTTGGCTTTCATTACTAACATAAGCAATTGAATCGATTCCAATCATTTTTACACCATGTTATATTTTTTCCCAAATACATTTAGAAATTGTTGCAGTGTGGATACCGAGCGCGCCACGCAGCTTACGGTAGATCATAAACATAGGAAACAGCTGACGCCACAGGTCAACGCAACACTCGCCCGCCCGAGCGGATCATTGACCATATTTTTGTTGGGACAGCCAAGTAGGATAACAAGCTCACAACTTTATGGTTTTCCTTGATATCTTTTTGAAATTGATTATTTCTGTGGTCTCCGAAAATTTCTGAAGAAAAACCTTCACAGTCTTCAACAAAATGGCCGCTCAACTTATGGCGCGAAATAAATACTTATTTTCTGAAACATAGTTAACGCGAGGTGAATTAACATTATAACATCTATTAATTCTTCTTGACAAGCGTTCGTCAGCATTTTGTGGCATAAATTGGTAGGAAAATTATAAATACACGAAACATATTTTTTGTAGCACTTTGAATATTAAGGCCAGTAAGTGCTTCGATAAAGGTCGCTATTTTTTTTTTTTAATATAATCTACTAGCGACCCGCCCCGGCTTCGCACGCCTGATACTAAATACACTACAGAAAAACTGTGAACGTTGTATAAAAAACCGCCGCGAACGCCGCGCCGTGTACCGCCCGCTCGTCAATTCGACACCCCGCAATTTTTAAATCTGTATTATTTCGAAAATATTCCTGTAATGGGCGATTTAGATCTATATTAAATCAACAATTTATTTAAGGTATTCAATTGGATAAGGATTAATGCTGTATTGGTTAAATTTGCTTCGAAAATTAGCCGGTATTTGTCGTAAATCTCATAGGGTTCAGCCTGCGTTTCACTGTAAACGCGGAAAAATTGTAATTATTTACGACATCACATTAGAAATCGCAAAAATACTTCTCCACAACTCAATGCATGTTTTAAACCTTCCTCATTAATCAATATATCAATAAAAAAAAAACGCATCAAAATCCTTTGCCTAGTTTTAATAAAGATTTAATCTTACAAGGGGACATAGGGAAACAGAAAGTGACTTTGTTTTATAATATGTAGTGATTTAGAGTAACAAGTTTTTAACAGTCCGGAGTCTGGATTTGTGCCCAGTTAATCTAGGTACATGTCGTGGATAACTATATAATTTTAACAAAAGTTGCTCATTTGATTTATGTAGTAGTGGGGCAAACGCTGTGACTTTATTTTGTAATGTCGGCACGTGGAAAGAGTCGTTTTGGAAAGTGGGGATTGTCGAACGGGCACTTCACATCGGGACGCGGACCAGGGCACGTGGCACGGGCACGCAGACAGGGCGAAACTGCCGGTTTGCCTATTTAAATTGTTATTTTAAGTTGTTATTTTAGGTTTTTATTTAGTTTTTATCTCTATAGGATTGCAGGTATATTAACACTTCGTGCTTTAATAATTCAAAGCGTCACCTACGAAATGGAGCCCTTATCACCACACCAAGACGGTTACGATCCTATCGCTCCGCCATCGCTGACGTCGTCATATACATATATATATATATGTATACAACGTGTAACATAAAGGGTATATACATAACAAAGGCATGGCATCTTTACATGATATCAAACGATATTGGAAGGGTTTTTTAATCCTAACTCTTTATGTTAGGAAGTTATGAGGAAAAACACCGCCTGTGATAGGCTACTATCATACTAGTCGCACAGAGATATTGAAGACATTTATCGGATTTTGGCAAGTAACGTGACGTGTAACGAGTAGTTATTAACGTATGTAGTGTGCTGCCACGTTTGTTATGATTTGATTTTAAGAAACACACGAAACCGAAAATTTGGTACCAATTTTTGGAGTATTTTATTTTGAGTTGAAACCCTTCCGATATCGTTTGATATCATCTAAAGATGCCATGCCCTTGGTATGTATATACCCTTTTTGTTACACGTTGTATATATACATATATATATATATATATATATATATATATATATATATATATATATATAAACACCTCTTTGGGCACATAGTTGATCCAGCCGCAATCCCGAACACAATAGACTCCACCTTTAGCACGGAATAACTTTGATCTAGCTGCGTATTTCTCGGGCGGAGTGGCAACGTCACATTCGATTAAGCGATGTTGCCAAACATATTCGTCGGTAGGACATTATACTCGATAAAAATTTTTTAACAATTTCATGCAATTGTGGATCCGTAACGGCTAAATTTTTTGAACCCACGAGGACTTTTTAGCTCTGAATATATTTTAGAAATCAATTACTTGTGTTGATCCATTTATATACTCGTACTTCCAGTAATACTTCTTTTGATCCAATGCCTGTACCGTAATGGTTGATCAATTATGAAGTTATTAAACTTAATCTAGATATTTTATATTCGCATTGCTCCATACATTGTAAGATCTATATATATTTTTTCAACAATTTCATGCATTAGTGGATCCATAAGGATTTTTTTTAAATGCACGAAGACTTTTGGCTCGGAATATATTTCAAAAATCATTGACTTATGTTGATCCATTTAGCTACTCGTACTTCGTAATACTTATTTTGATCTGAATAGGTACTGATACCGTACCGGTCGATCGGTCAGTTTAAGAAATCAAAGTTATTGTTATGAATATTTAAAGAGGTTAAATTTTACGTATGGGGTTTTTATACTTTATTTCTAATTAACCATTTATTTTAAATTTTTAAACTCTATTCATCGAAACCAATCTAATGAGTCCAAACACGATATCGCCGCTGTATGTTTTGTGTGGACAGCCTCGGTTACATTCAATGCAATTAACACTGCTTGTATAGACTTCTGTGGTAGAGATTAAATTTTAAGTTTCAGTTTTAAGGGTTGAATTTTGCGTAGCGGTTTTTTAGGGTATTAATCGGGCATTCTGATGAGTGTGCAAGGGAATTGCATGATTTAATTCCCCCATCTCCGTTCTACCATCGGACGACCCGTCGTACGGCGACTTTCCACCCTCACGTTGTTAACACCACTACGATCCGGACGAAGCGTTTTGCTTCCTCTTTTATTCCGCGTACATCGAGGGACTGGGACAATTTGCCAGCGGCGGTGTTTCCGTCACACTACAATTTGAGTGTCTTCAAGGCTAGAGTGAATAGGCTCTTAATAAACTAGCTCGCTTTACCATCAATGATCGCATCACTGCTTACCATCAGGCGGGATGGCGGTCAAGCGCCAGTTTATAAATAATAATAATAATAAAAAAATAGAAAGAAAAATTGTTTACTCCGCCCAAACAGAACCCACATTATAATAATAATACACTAAAAAAATAATAAACACAATAAAGAAAAAAGAAAAAAACAAAGTAATATAATTTACTAAAAAGCCTCGTACTCAAAATAAAACAATGTTTTCCTGATGTTATAACCCGGGGTCAGGAGTTTTGGCGGGAAAGTTAAGCTGAGTGTCGCTTCAATTTTTCCATTGGAGTTTTAAATTACTTATAGTGTTCATTACTAAATAAAAATGCGTGATTTATGTAGTAAAAAGTGCATTCAGTACATAATTCGTAAAGAACATCGAGATATCCTAGCGTAGTGTGTACAATAAACATGTGTACCTCATTTATAATGTTTTTGTAAATTAAAAAAGGTAAACTCAACCGCATGTTATTTGAAATAAAATCTTATTTGCTACTTAGTAATAGCGCCATAGCGCCGGGAAAAATATTATTGTTCATTATTCGTCATTGAACTTAAAAACGAAAATTACGTGTTTGATTTCCGCAGATTGTTTGAGGAAAGTAGTTAGTAAATGCTTGCGTGATTTCACCGTTTACTGCTTAGTATGATACTATTGTCATCGGCAGCAGCGCGGGCGTTGAGACTAAAGGATTCGACCTCGGGCAATAGCAATAAAAAAGTTAGTAATCAATGTCAAAATCCTATAAAAATTTAAATTGTCAACAGAAAAATTATTTTCTTTTGGCAATTTAAGTTTTTACCCGACTTCAAAAAAGGAGGAGGTTTATTTTTATGTATGTTCATCAATTACTGTAAGACGCCTGGACTCGTTTGCAAAATTCTTGTTTTATTTGAAAGGGTGGTCCCATAGTCACCAGGTCAGGATCTGATGATTAAAGACTAGAGAAATCAAGGAAAACTTTCACAATTTTTACGAGCAACTAGTGCATTTCTAGTTATTTTCATTAAGTATTTTAAAGCACTACAATTTAGGTAATAATGATCTGGAGTAGATATGAAGTCGGGAGACAGTTGAGGGAACTCCTCGACAATTCACAACAGCTACCTTGTGTTTGAGCTTGATTAATTTGTATTAATAAGAACTTTACATTATATTTAGGTAAATGGGTTGTAACTGTCATTAGGGCGCTGATGATGAATACAAAGGCCAGTTCAGGTCAACTCCTCAACGGTTTACAGTAGTTCCCTTGTATTTGGATTTAATTATTAAACATATATTGATGAGCAATTTTCACCCATATGGATTATTATGAAAATCTGCAGTAGGTTTGATGATGAAGACCACGACCGACAAACCTTCATTTTAACCCACATAGGTGCAAAGTTCTTATCAATACGAATTAATCAAGCACAAACGCAAGGTGACTGATGTGTATAGTTGAGGAGTTCCCTCGACTGCCTATGGTCTTCATCATCAGATTTACTACAGACCATCATTTTAACTCTATAGGTGCAAAGTTCTCATCAATATAAATGAATTAAGTCCAAACACAAGGTACCTACTATTAACCGTTGAAGAGTTCCCTGAACTGGCCTTTACTTTTATCACCAGAGCCTTCATGACAGTCATAACCCATCTTTTTGTAAAGTTCTTATCTATACAAATTAATCAAGCACTAACTCAATGTAGCTGCTGTGAATCATTGAGGAGTTCCCTTGACTGTCTAGGGTCTTCAACATCGGATCTACTACAGACTTTCATTTTAACCCATATAGGTGCAAAGTTCTTATCAATATAAAAGAATTAAGTCCAAAACACAAGGTACCTACTGTTAACCGTTGAAGAGTTCCGTGAACTGGCCTTTCTTTTCCAACACCAGAGCCTTCATGACAGTCATAACCCATCTTTTTGTAAAGTTCTTATCTATACAAATTAATCAAGCACTAACTCAATGTAGCTGCTGTGAATCATTCAGGAGTTCCCTCGACTGCCTATAGTCTTCATCATCAGATCTACTACAAACCATCATTTTAACCCATATAGGTGCAAAGTTCTCATCAATATAAATGAATTAAGTCCAAACACAAGGTACCTACTATTAACCGTTGAAGAGTTCCCTGAACTGGCCTTTGCTTTTATCACCAGAGCCTTCATGACAGTCATAACCCATCTTTTTGTAAAGTTCTTATCAATACAAATTAGTCAAGCACAAACTCAAGGTAGCTGGTGTGAATAATTGAGGAGTTCCCTTGACTTTCTCCAGGCTCCATCATCAGCTATACCAGACCTTTATCAAATTGTAGTTCTCTGAAATACTTAATGAAGATACTTAGAAATGCACTAGTCGCCCCTACGATTTTTGGAAGTTCCTCTTGATTTCTTTAGTCTTCCATCATCAGATCCTGACTATGGGACCATTTAGAAAGTTTACCTTTTCTAACATAAAAAGAATTTTGTAAATCGGTCTAGGCGTCTGAGATTTATCGGTGAACATACATAAAAAAGTAACTGCTGCTTATCCAATCGCTTCACGCCCTTGGCAAATGCTGCGCCCTTATTGGCCCGTTTGAATTGGATCAACAACTGGTCAGACGCCAAAAAGGTGGATTTGTATAAAACAGCCCTTAATTATTGTTATTACTTCTTATTATTCATCGTGACGCATGTGGATCCGAACGGAGCCACATATTTATGATCAGATGGCAACGGATCAAGAAAAGGCCCCCGGATCAACAAGTGAAAATGGATCAACAAATTACTACCTATACGGCACGTCTGATCAACAAAGTGCCCAAAGGGATATCTATATATATATATATATATATATATTATATTTTTTTAACAATACAAACTAGTTCTTGTCCGCTATCCCGCCTGATGGTAAGCAGTGATGCAATCGATGTTGGTAAAGCGCACTAGTTTATTTATTATGAGCCCATTTACTTTACTCTTGAAGAAACTTTAATTGCAATTTAAGTGTCAAGTTATATCTCATCATCTACCTAGCTTTTTCCAATTATGTTAGAGTCATCTTCCAGTCTAACCGGAGTCAGCTGAATACCAGTATTTTACATGAAGCAAGTGCACATCTGACCTCCACAACTATCATCGTCATCATTATCAACCTTTTTATAGTCCGACTGCTGGGCACACGGGCGCTGGGCTGGGTACAGCGGCAGTCTCCTCTCATACAGAGAAGGATTAAGCGTAATCACCACGCTTGCCCAATAGGGGTTGGCGATTTCAGACTTAAAGTCTAGGTTTCCTCAAGATGTTTTCCTTCACCTTCCACAAATATACTAAATATCTTTACCTAACAGAAATTGTCCAGTATGAACAACGGCTTGTTCTGACGTCAAGATGGAGTGATAAATTGTCATTACAGTGTCTTATTAGATTGGCCTTGATAACTGACTTCCTGACACTGACCTTTACAGACCAACGGATTTTCTATTTAATTATATATTTTAAAGGAAACGTGTCAAAAGTTTAGTTAAATGGTTTCTAATGTTTTATACTAGGGTATTTAAAGGGCAGATGTCAGTGAAAACGCCGGAAGGCAACGCCCTAAAAGGTCATATCGTGACCTTATTAGTTATGTTTCTCAGAGAGGTCATGTCAGTAGGAGTGAGTCAGGTGACTCTGTAGTTTTTGCTTATCTCCATGGGAAGAAGGCGTGTATAGTATATGCATAAATATGTAAGTTTGTTTTATCCAAAAAAGTATTGCCATACTTATAAGTATAATAACATCATAATGTTTAATTAGTGTTTAATTTTGTCCATCTTTATGTTCGTAGGCAGCTATTGCCTAGAGGCTTTTGCAACTTTGTTTTGTTACTTTTCTTGGGATCGATTCAAAGGAAGAAACAAAGAAAACACTTATATTTGCGCAAAAAAAGATACAAGTGTTGTTGAGTTTTTTCTCAGGAATTTCTCATTATCACCCCTGTTGACATCTATTACATGAGACCTAAACATGATTGACAAAATTTGTGTTGTTAGATTCAACAACTAAAGTAAGTACACACAGCTTTAATCAAAAGCGACTAATCTACTCCTTTACAATATGATATTATGATGTTACGAATGGAATATAATGGAATGGAAAGAATAGTCGTGGTGGCCTAGTGGTTAAAACACCAGCCTCTCAAGTATGAGTGTGCAGGTTCCATTTTTTCAGGTCAGGCAAGTACCAATGTAACTTTTTAGTTAGTTATATGTACTTTATAAGTATATTTTGGACACCAATGACTGAAGGTGAAGGAAAACATCTTGAGGAAAACTGGACTTCATAAGTCTGAAATCGCCAACCCGCATTGAGCAAGCGTGGTGATTACGCTCAATCCTTCTCTGTATGAGAGGAGACCTGTGCCCAGCAGTGGGACGATAAAAGGTTGATGATGAAGCGTCGACAAGCCTTTGGCAACAAATTTGGTTGTTATGCAAACTCTAAACATATGAATAACATCAAGTTCAGTTGAAAACCAGCGTCAGGCTATCTGGTATTCGCCAGAATACTAGATAGCCTATCAAGTTAGCAAGAATGCCTGAAAGAATTCTTGCTAACTGGGCCTTTTGATGCAGCCGTGAAGTTCTGCCTGTCTCTTCACTTTCCTGCTATTTTTTTACACCAGTCTTACCCCTTTATTACCCCTTACCCCTTTATTCACAAGCGTTGCTTAAAGTTAACTAGTGATTAGCGACTGTTTAACCATACTTTTTTGACGTTTGCCCGTCATTTAACTTTAGTCAACGTTTATGAATAAATCCCTTTCTGTTTAATATTCATTTAAATGTGTTGCTATCTAAGTGTATCCGGTATACTGTATATTTTTTGGTTAGGTACCCATGCTAAAATAAATGTATTTTTTTTCTTCCTTTATATAATAATTTATACTCTACACAGCTTCTGGCTCAGTGACTGGCGACAACTCAGTGCTGAGGCGCTACTGAAGAAAACAAATTACTTTAAACTTTTGTATGTAACTTAACAAGATAAACAGAGTCACCAACAAGTTACTCAAAAAAGAAACATGTTATTTTCTGGAAAGAGGCTGTCTTGTAATTATTTATTTTCTTTAGAACAAATGGTAGCAGACTGAAGTAAGCTGAGTTAACGGTAATATTTCCCGCCCACGTTGGAAATAAATGGGGAATTTCACCTTTGAAAGGCGTGGGCGTTTTCGCGACTTACAAAGCAGTTTTACCTTTTCGTTCATCACCTCTCAATTGCGGTAGCGGTATACTCTACTTATAATAGACCTCAAAGTTTGTGTGTGTTAATGGATGTTCGTTACTCTTTTACGCAAGTAGGTACTTCTGAATGACTTGACTGACGTTGGACTCAACTTGGCACACACATATCTTATTCCTCGGTGGTAGGCCATAACATCGGCTGCCGGCAGAAGTTACCACCCACCAGACAAAGTCTTGCCGCCAAGTGATTCGTCGTGTCCAGCATGATGTCTGTTGAAGCCGTACGGAGGACGGGCCTGAGCAGTTGTGTTGCGATATGTGCCAGGTACGATGCGTCAAATGTTGCTGGCGGGAGTTTGAACGTGAAGCGTCTCCAGATCAATCTTCTTGTGGCGCAGTATCGTTGGTTGTGTTCTTTAACATTGCATGACCTCACTCAATTGCCGTCTTCCTTCCCATTCACTAAGTTTTCTTTTAAGTCAATAGGCTTAATAAACTTGCGCGCTTTACCATCAACGATTGCATCACTGCTAACCATCAGGCTTGATTGCAGTCAAGCACTAGTTTATAAATTAAAAAAAAAAACAACTTTCTAAACCATTGCTTCTAAGTTCGAAAAATTTGCCTGCACAACACTTAAATAACGCAATGAATGTTGATAACCTGTCAAATTGAAACCGATCCCGATTGATAATGTGTTACGTAATTGCCCCCCTGATGTTTCATAGAATATTAAAGAGTATATCTACATCGCCTGTATAATAAAATTTATTAGTTACTTATTAAATACACGTGTTCAGTAATAGCATGTCGCTTCAATAATGGGTATCGTAATACGTAGTAACTGGGTTATGGAGGTCAGATAGGCAGATGCTCCATGTATTTTGCTACATCCGGTTAGCCTGGAAGCTGACCTCAAATATATTGGGAAAAAGTTAGGACAGTGATAACGATGTCTCTTTGATAAGGTCGAAAAACAAGAAAATTTATAATAACAAAATATAACGGTAATGTTAGACTAGATCTTTTATTCTCAAATTAAACGTTCACTTTTGGCGAGGAACTTTTACCCATATATTGTTAGCAAAAACCCAAAAGTTATACAAGGAAAAACAATCACTTACTCCAAACAAAAACAACTACTAAAAAGCACGTGCTTAAGCGTACACTTTTAGCCCTCAACAAACACCATCAAATAACACGTGTCGAAACCTAGGTTTTTAACCCTAAAGTAAACAGCTCATTGGCATCAGACGGATGTGGAAAAACTTTAAAAGCCCGGTTTTACAGTTTTATTTGCTCTACACTTTGGTATTTGTGCGTTTAGTGATGGGCTGTTTCCTGTCGATGGTATCCGCGATAAATGTACGTTTTTTTTTTTAATAATTATAAAATAGTGCTTGACCACAATCCCGCCTAATGGTAAGCGGTGATGCAATCGTTAATGGTAAAGTGCACTAGTTTATAAAGAGCCTATTCACTCAAGAAAACTGAGTGAATAGGAAGGAAGACGGCAGTTGAGCGAGGTGATGCAATGTTAAACCCTAACAAAATGACCAACGATGCTGCGCCATACCTACGGAGATTGATCTGGAGCCCCTCCACGACCAAACTCCAGACACAACGACATTTGGCGCACAGTACCCGGCACACATCGCAACACAACTGCTCAGACCCGTCCTCCGTTGATAAATATGAGCGGAATTTTAAAGATAATAATGTATTTGGAGGGCTTGGCCAAGTTTAGAACAAGAACCTAACTGTTGTGTTACGATTTCGCTAAAATGCCATCTTGTTAATAATTATACGTGTATATACATACTAATATTATAAGTGTGAAAGTGTATGAGGATGTATGGATGAACCCTGGTCCGGGAGATAACATCGAACTCCCGGCAGCTCGCTCGAACTCCCGGTAGCGTAGTAGGCAGCTCGCCGCCGAAGGACCAGGCCCGAGTAGACGGCGCGTTGTTTCACGAGCGCCTCAAAGAGATGTCAGCATATCGTGACGGGGTCTACGAAGACCAGTGCCTCTTGAATCACAGTTGCGGGTTGGTTAAAAAAGAAACCGTCGCCCTGGCGCACAGGCAAGTGAAGAAACATGGGAGAGTTTAAGTGAGTAAAAGTCTGATACGCCCTTCCGCCTCCGCCCTCCGCCCTCCGCCTAGAACGGGAGAGGTCATTTGATGATTTTTCATCCCAAACAAAAAAAAAAAAAGGATTTATGAATGAATGGATGGATGTTTGTTAATCTTATATCGCTAAAATGCTTTCCTTACAGTACCAGAGTACATTTTTAATTTTCTATTTATTTTGAAAGTTACTATCCAAATCTAGTAAAAAAAAGGTAGAATTCCTGAAAAGTTTGGATACCATGATATGAGTCTCAATATTGTTTGGTATAAAAACCGAGTGCCTGCTTTTAGGCAGGCGTTACGCCTAGGTAATATAATATTTACTACCTTTTCATGTGGAGTGTTTTTTAGATGGAAAACATAATATTTATTTTCCCTTGTGTCACTGTAAGTAGAACTCGTATTTTTTCTGTTACTTCTCTGTGACAGAAGTGGCAGCCATTTATTCTTGTCTCATCGTAAATGTTATTTAAAAGTTAATAAATTCAAATCTAATAACGGTCTGCAGATTACGTTAGACCATAAATGGAGAAATTAATACTATCCAATTATGTGTTTCCAAAAAAGGATCTTTTCTATTATCAAATTCGAATGTTTAAATTTGAACCCAATTAAATGGACGTAAACGTTTTCGAATCATTTTGATACTTACATAACGTAAGATTTATAGTATTTATTGATCACTATAGGAGCTTTAGAAAGTTGTGCAAATTAATGGACACTTAAAATAATTAAAAGTCAATGACTTTGCATAATAATAGATAGTATTTTTACGATTCATTTCTCTCAATGCCAAGGTGGGTAAAAGTATATATAATGGTGCTATTATGATAATATAAACAGTGGAACAGTTAAGATGTATAGTACTAATGGGATTAGAAAATATACGTCAAAGATATTTCTAATGTAATTGAAACATAATTACGTTATTGACAGGTTGGATTGAGAAATAAACGTACCACTGGTCCAGAAACTTCTATTGTGTTTTTTTTTTATAAATTATAAACTAGGGCTTGACCGCATCCCGCCTGATGCAGTCGTTGATGGTGAAGCGCGCTAGTTTATTAAAAACCTATTCGCTCTAGCCTTTAAGACACTTAAACTGTGGTCAGATGGAAAAACCGCTACTGGCAAACTGTTCCATGCCTTCGAAGAACGCGGTATAAAATACGATTCCCAAGATTCAGCTGGCAAATAAGGCAACCCCAAATGGAATGAAAGCCTTGGCGGAGCCTTTGTCCAGCAGTAGACCTCTATAGACTGAAGAAGATATATTATGTTATTATTTATTATCAATATTTCGCCATTATTAATATCGCTTCAACTAACAAAGTGGCTAAAAATGGATGACTAGTAATATCTACTATGAAGTACCTACAATTTTAGGTAAAAGCAACTATTTTACTTAACAAGTTATTATGAGTGGTAAGTTTTTAGCCGAGCAAAGAAGACAAGGGCGAAATTAAAGACTGTGAAATATTTAGAAATAAGGCAAATTAAAAGGTTGAAGATAAAAATCAATGGATAGATTAGGTGTTCATCGGACTGGGACTGGAACAATTTGCCAGTGGCGGTGTTTTCGTCGGACTACAATTTGAGAGTCTTCAAGGCTAGAGTGAATAGGCTCTTAATAAACTAGTGCGCTTTACCATCATCGATTGCGTCCCTGCTTACCATCAGGCGGGATTGCGATCAAGCGCTAGTTGACAATTTATAAAAAAAAAATCGTTTTAAAATCTGTTAAAATGATAGCAATCTTATAGATAGATACTGCAGACTAAAAATCAATTTTATGAACTTAAATGATTTCTTTAATATCACTTGAACACAACCATTAAATAGTTGCTCCAGGCAATCTTCTGTATAAGGATAGTGGCATCTTACGTCACTAATAGCTGTTGCGTAAGGAACATTAAAGTTGTATATATCTCATCAAATTGTGATTTCAGAATATCTTTTGGAAAATTCTTCGATAACGACTATACATATGTATTTTTATCATCAACCTTTTTATCGTCCCACTGCTGG
This sequence comes from Sesamia nonagrioides, assembly GCA_017933935.1. Classification (NCBI taxonomy): domain Eukaryota; kingdom Metazoa; phylum Arthropoda; class Insecta; order Lepidoptera; family Noctuidae; genus Sesamia; species Sesamia nonagrioides. The sequence continues at coordinate 102,879 of JADWQK010001840.1, read as the reverse complement.
GCACAGGTCTCCTCTCATACAGAGAAGGATTGAGCGTAATCACCACGCTTGCTCAATGCGGGTTGGCGATTTCAGACCTACAAGTCCAGGTTTCCTCAAGATGTTTTCCTTGACCTTTTATCAGTCAATGATGTCCAAGATATACTTAGAAAGTATATATAACTTAGAAAAGTTACATTGGTACTTGCTTGACCCGGAATCGAACCCGCACACTCATATTCGAAAGGCTGGAATTTTAACCACTAGGCCACCACGACTATATGTATATTATGAAGTATTAATTAAGATTGGTGACTAATTCATGAAATGATTTACTCAGGTCACTATTGACGTCTTTGATAATTAAGTGATCTACATCATCTCTGCATACAAACTTATATTTACCGCCAATCTGCCGAAAAAACCAAACAAAATCTTCAAGAAGTAGAATTTCATGAGCGTAAATTGTAATTTGTTATTAATTCGCCAGAATCAGTGCATGACCTCATCAGTCAATTGAGAGGTCTTGAAATAAAAAAACGCTTAACGATCAATGATTAGTGGAGGTAAAAACTAAAGCAGAGTATATATTGAAAGGATTTATCGAGTTACATATGGAATGGGAATCATTGACACGGTTACGTCGATAACCTTTGGCATTGAGATATCATTACGGTTATTTCTAATACTGTATTTATTGTTGACGATAATTACTATCCTAAAGTATAACTATTTTTTTTATAATTTTAAACTAGTGCTTAAGCAGAGATGCAATCGTTGATGGTAAAGCGTGCTAGTGTATTAAGTGCCTATTCATTCAAAAAAACTGAGTGAACAGGAAGGACGACGGCAGTTGAGCGTCGTGATGCAATGTTAAACCCAACAACACTACGACCAACGGTACTGCGCCAGAGGGAGACTGCTCTGGAGACGCTCCACGACCAAACTCCCGACACAACAACATTAGGTGCATCGTACCCGGCACACATCGCAACACAAATACTCAGAACCGTCCCCCGTATGGCTTCACCAGACACCATACCGGAACACGACGAATTGCTTGGCGGCAAGACTTTGTCTGGTGGATGGTAACTTCTGCCCGCAGCCGATTTTATGGCTTACCACTGAGGACTATCTAGCTAAGAAATAAGTACATAATTGAACTGTCAATTATTTGTAAATATAGTAAGAGGGATGGAAATATTGGTATAAAGAAATATACAAGGCATACAAAATATACTGATGGTGATCTGCAAGATATTATATGAAAAGAATCCGCTTGAGAAGCAACATGTGAAAAAAACGTTTCGTATTTTCCTGTTGACTGCTTTGAAAATCTTATAAATCCTAACGAACATCGGAAAAAATAAAATAATAGAGATAAGTGGTGACCACGAAAGGTGTTGAGAAGAGTATAGAAAAAAACGTAGTTTATCTTTCCAGAGCGTAGATTGGAATATTGATATACATATAATGGTGACAAAAATTTTAAAGCACAAAGCATTATTGTGGAATATATCTGAATCCACGAGTAATCACTTATCAGGTTGATCAACAATTAGAAATGAAACAAGAAAACTCTAAAACAAATGGATTTTTATTCCGCAATTTAATGTATTTTTGTCATACCACGCAAAACACGAATAGGCAAGTACATACAATAACAAATGTAACTTCACCTATAATCACTTTATAATCGACGAAACCCCACAAAATTAACATAAACACTTTGTCATTGACCTCAAAATTAAAACGCAACCTTTGGGATTTAAAATTAATTAACCCACGAAGTTACCCGCTCGACCTTTTCTACTAAGATTGCCTGGAGATTGCCACACAGCTTTGATATTGTTTCAAATTATTACTGAAAATACGATAAATTTTCTTCAACTAATTTAATTGGAATTCGACATTCTATGTGAAGGAGACTCAAAGTACAAAGAACAGACATTTAATATCCCAATTCTTGAAGAAAACTATAGGCTATTTAGCATTACTCTAAGACCCTTAGAGGCTGAATAAAAAAGGGTCGGATGGAAAGCTAAGCGAAAACGAAGTAATACAGCAAGCAAGTGAAATAACACATAGATATTATAATATCTGTATTAATACGTATCATTTAGATATACATTTTTATTCCACTTCTAAGTTTCCGTGGGATAATTTCCAAGTACCATACGTAGTTATGGGATCAGGCCACTGATTCTAAAAAAAAAAAATATTTTGATCTCGTTACAAGTTACAATCAAATTCAAATATTGAAGCAACGTTTTGGCTAATTAGTAAAATAATTGATGATTGAAGGCAATTATCATTTGACCTATTTATGATAATGACATCCGGTGAACTTGACATTGCTACTATTATCATACCCCGAAATGTTTAGAATTAAGAAATATGGAGCTGTTTATCACTGCAGGGCATTTAGTGTAATCCTCATAATGTTATATTATTGTGAGTTAGAGGTTAATTCGATTAATAGCTAATAAGATTAGAGGCAATAATCATTAAGATAATTGTAAATATAATAATTTACGAGACATAATATTTATCAATGACATCTACATATATGAACTTTGTATAAAACTGAAACTGAACTAGAAACAGTTACTAAGTATAAATACTTGAAAACAGAAAAATAAAGAAAAAGTAGTGAAATTTACGTTTCAACAAAATACTTATATACAATTCCCGGAAAAAACTATCCGTACACTTTTAGAATCACTCGAAAAGCTTTTAATAAATAAACGCTTTACTTTATTATTGAAATTTGATCCCAATCCACTCTATAGGCACATATTGGAACAGAATTTTATGAAAATTTCATCAGGGTTTTTTTTTTTTTTGATACCGTAAAACTAAGCTATTTGTTTTGACTAATATTTGGTACATTGCTCCCAATTTAATTGATTACAATAGTATTTTGTAAAAAATTAAACGATTCAGAACTAACACATAAATCATAAAAAAAACCTTATCTTACATCGAAATAAAACTTATCGACATCACCATCAGCAAAGAAGTTACATCACTAAATTATTTACCGTCTCTCGTTTGCAAAAACCACAAGATCTACGCGTCATACAGTCTGCGCCATGTCGGTCTGGTTGCAGTTTAAATAAAAAAAACAGCACTATTTTACTACCACACTGCCAGCAAACAAATTACACCTTTATCACCGTGGCTTAAGAGTCTAAACAATCGCAAAATTAAGTAAGTCAACCGCAATTCGAGATAAATTGACGCGGATTACATTTACAGGAATTTGAACTCTATGTTGAAGTATAGAAAGTTGTACAGATAGTAAATTTGTGTTTGTAATGGCAGAAAATAATAAGCCTCTAGTAATACTCAACATGAATCAAGAAGTCAATGGAACTCCGGCAAAAGTAAAATTAAAATCAGTTATTGGTTACGATTCATTGGTTGAACAAGGTTGAGTGGCGAAGTATGTATATTTCATTGCGTAAGGTATGAAACTTATGCCTTATTTGTTATAATTATTTTGACCTTAATTAAATATTTTTGCTGTGTGGTCTCTGGTCAGAATATTTCTGTTTTAACATACAACTAAAGGATACCACTAGATCAATGACATCATATAGCACGAATTCGACTAACAAGATTATTTTATCTATTTTGGTATAGAATTTTTTTCTAATGCAGCGTCTTCACATATACTAGAATTAATGTATTTAAAATATTATATGTATAACACTTTAAAAAAGTAACAAGGGTATTCCTTGCCCATTTTTCTTTTTTCGAAGGTAAACTTTTTTTCATGTAAATTTTGACATTCAATTATTGTGCCTTGAATTTTGTATTGCTTTGTCAGTTTTAACACTTCCAGCTTTAGAATCATGTTCGTCATTGAACTTAAATAAGCCTTTGAGTTTTGTTTTCCAATTATTTGTAACATTGTAAACGAGATGTTGTGCTCCGGGTAGTGCCACGTTGTCTGCTCAAACCTGTTCACGTACTACATTTATAATATTATGTTCAGCGTATCTGACTAGATAATCAAATGCTATAACAATACCTCATTCCAAATCAAGCGAGCAATTTGAATTCTATTAGCTAGATAGTGCACTTGATATCAAGTAAAACGCTCAACTGTGTGCTTAAAAGAATTCCTACTTGCTTTGGTTTTAAGAACAGTTAAAATGGCGTTATGGTCATTAAGTACTTGGAGTAATTTTCCGCCTCAAGTACTTTTTCTAACAACATAATGACGGGAAGAGACCATATTTTTTCCATGTGTAATTTCAAAACGGATAATTTTGTTTTTATTGTAACTACCATGCAATATTCTTGATATTGTAATGATGTAATTTACTCGGTGCTTCAACAGTATAGGTATAGTTTTGACAACCAGTTTTTTCGTAAATTACCATAAATTTTCGAGCAAGTAAGATGAACTTATCACGATTAAGTAGAAAGTTATGTTCCCAGGGAATTATTAGCCTCAAGATTCACGTAAACATGAATTTTCCAAATTGATATGAAATCTTAATCGTGAATGTATGTCAGCATCGGAATTGAAAACCTGGGAGGTCTTCTTTTGTTTTTATTTAATTTTATTGAAATAAGTCACGCTTTTGACATTTGTAAACTTTTTTAAAACAACATTGAATGAATCGTTCTCAACATCGTGCTCCGATAACAAGACATTGATAATGACCGTGTATTAAATTCCCCCAATATGCTGAACATGACACGATTCCATCACAATTAACCCCGCAAGCCATAATTAAATATCACTTAGCCTTTCAACGAAGATCGTATCAGATATTGATGATGCTTCATTACACTCAAATACTAACTATAGTTAACGTTTTTGTTAATGAAAACTGAAAAGAAATGAGAAGGAAGAAAGGTGACAATAGTCACACTCACAACTAATGTCATATGTTACTAAGTGTAATAAGTATGACACAGTAAGATGATACAGTATTATTCCAAGCAGCTTCTGGCACCAACTTAGTATAATAACCATAGTTAATTTAGCATCCACTCTGGACCATGATACGCCTACGTGGACCATTACAATAAACGACCCGTCAGGCACATTATTATAATCGGCACTCTTGACAAACGAATTGACTATTGCAGTAGGGTTGAATCAGAATGTTACTGCCTATTCTTCTGACATGGTCTCCTGATTGCTTTCAATAATATATAGACAGCTATACCAAATTGTACTTTCGTCTAGTTTACATATCGGTGATTTTATTTAAAGAACATAAACAAAAAGGAAAAATTTTAATTTATGAAGGTAAATTCAAGACATGAAAGGGAATAGTCCAAACGCCAATACAATAAATAATTCATTCGGAATAAATTAGGTCAAGGACTAAGAAACGAACGATACCCTAATTTTATCTATTAATTATTTACTGAGAAAACATTCATTATGAAGATGACTAGGTATCTATCTTTGTGATACTATATTTTAAAAATAAAAAAATATCCTCACATTACATACATGTTTTTGCCTATAATGTTCCCACTGATGAGAGACAGGCTACCTCTGTGAGAAAGAGTTGGCCGTATTCTACTAAGCTTGCCTAGTGCGGTTTGGTAGATGTCACATATCTTCGAATTTGTGACAATGGCCCACTGCTCTAAAAAAATGGCAATCGAATAAATAAACTTTTACTAGCATCACAAAAAAGGGCATGGCTAACTTCACTTATCATACCATATAAAAGCTAAGAAAACGCAACATACCTTCGTATGTAATTCTTTTCACTTGATTAAGAATGACCTAATAAGCGCAATAATTATCCTTTTAAAAGGTTCCACTTTTAGTATCTTAGATCTTGTTCACAGTTCGTTCTTTTCTAAGGAATCGCTCATCTCGCAAGCTAATAGCCTCCAAGAATTATAAATAAATCGTCACTATCATTATTTACAGCATCCATTACGTCGCCACTGCCTTAATGTTCTATATCTTTGGTTTGAACCCGTCCGTGAATACCAAACAATGAGATAGACCACGCGTTTGATGAACCAATCAATTTCCTGTCGTGGTACTTAGCACGGGCTATAATGATTATGGTTTCCTTCGCAACTCGACTATTATCTTCACGGATTTACACTGAATTATTTTAAACGTAAGGAGAAGCAATAAAGTTTTCGAATCCGGTTCCTTTATTGGTAGTCCCTCATGATGTTTCCTTTACTGATTGTGAAATTGTGTGAACATTTCGTTTGGTTTGTGAATATAATGGGAAATAACTGTTTGGATATGATAATGCATTTGATAAAGTTTATCTCGTAAAACGGTCAGCTGGGCTATAAAGTTTCTAACTGACTATTGTATTAAACGTTGATAAATTCGTGGCGTTGCTTGCATTTTGTTAGGTATTTATTAACATATCACAATAACAATAAACAAGCGTCAGTATACGGAAACATTAAGAGGCGTATCACAAGGCGCAGTGTTGGGACCACAAACAATTCAACATTGAATTGCTCTTTGTTTCCAAATTATTAAAGTTACCATTTTATCTTGTATTCCTCCATATTCCTGTACATGAAGGTTGAATGAAATTACCTGCAACAAAGTAAAATATTTGATTATTTAGATGAATATTTTGAAACAATATAAGCTTCGTCGTTTATAGTTTTGATTAAAAGTAATTTGCGTTCGCTTACAATGTTGTTATTACGTATTTAGTTGTATATAAAATAAAGTATTCGCTGTATTGGTTTTCCAAAAGTAAAGATAGTTAGAATACGTGAATTTAAAGAATAATGAACATTCTAAATAAGGAAAACAAATGAGGTCCATATACTAATTCTTTAATTAACTGAATGACGTATCATGAATTGTACTATGTATGGTATCTGTAGATAGCCCAACACATTACATGCAAATAAACGTTTTTTATTCATTGTTTTGATGTTGTTTACACCTTACAGTTAAATTCCCCGAAGCAAATACACAATTAGCAACTGAAGAGAATGTCTAACAGTCAATCAACGTGTTATATGCTAAATTACATACAACACTGTTCCTAATATGTTATTTGTTGTGTTCATTGAGAAGAGTTCCAAAGAGTTTGATATCGTCTTTACGTCGGCGCCGGTTGTCGCTGAAAACCAGCGCTGGGCTCTGTTTTGCATAGAGTCGCAGCATAATGCTGAGCGACAGCCGTTTTGCGTGGATGTGACGCATGTTTCCCTCAATTATGTCTTATTTTTAGTGTTTTTGTAAACTTTTGCGTCATGTTTAGTGCAAATAAACGTTTTTTCTTTCTTTCTTTCATTCTATATGCGTTATTAAAAATGGAAATTTTAGAACCTTATTATTATAGTCATAAGAGCGAGTCTATTGCCATCAAACGGGCATTAATGAAGACATTGGATATTTTAGTAATTCTTAAAGAAAAAGCCGAAGTTTTTTCGGTTGATTTCTTTCTTTTACTCTCAATCACAATCTGAATAATTTTGAATGAATTGCTTCGTTCCATATGTTCGAAAGAGGGTGTTTTGTTAGTGCTCAAATTTTAGGTCTCTTGTAGAGTTAGAAAGTGGCCTCAAGAAAAGATTTAAAATATTTACACAAATCAGCAAGTAAATTTATATTTAGCTTCACATTTAGGATTATTATAAACTATAATTGTAACATGTCGGTCCTTATCTTAACGACTTCGATAACCAGGGTGACGGCAGTTATGTAAACATAGTGTTATTAGTTTATTATTACTTGTTCTATTATAAACCTTATCGCTGTTCATTCATTGGTGTTGTTCACATGATTATTATTGTAAACTATAGTAGCCTGTGATGTAAATATTTAATGAGCTTTTTTTTTTGGAAATGAATGAACGTTTATTTTTGTAATATCGATAATTGCTAATTATTTTTCTCTCATGGCGGCTAAAAGTATAATGTGCCGACTGTTGGACCACAGCGCTGTGCTTGGCGAGAGTGAGTGAATCCACCGCGTGGGCCTAGTGAGAAGTGATAGATGTCACATTTTGAAGAATTTTAGATTCAAGGAGATGACGACGTTTTCTTGCAATGTTTTCCTTGACCGTATTGAGACCAGCGGTGATGAAATAATTTAGACAAAGTAAAACGCCCAGTTTGGGTCTCTGGGATCGAACCTTTAACCTATAAACTTGTAAATCTCGGCTGTTAACACTGGAGTTAATATACCGGGAATAAAATAAATCTTTATTTAAATAGCAATTTGTGTTGATGTTTAAATGTGTTGTGCATTATAAGCATTGGTTTGATTGCTCTTTAGAATGTGATAATTGCTATACCTTGATTGTTTTTGTTCCCTTATGATCCTATTAGCTTTCCGCCCGCGGCTTCGCCCGCGTAAATTTCGGTTATATCGCGCTTTTTAGATTTCCCTCGGGAATATCAAATTTTTCCGGGATAACAGGTAGCCTATGTTTTTTCTCAGGGTCCAAAGATTGTCCGTGCCAAATTTCATCAAAATTGGTTGAGAGGTTTAGGCGGGAAAGCGTAACAGATAGACAGAGTTACTTTCGCATTTATAATATTAGTATAGATATGGATAACTTAATATTCAAGATTCTTCGTGGGTAACGCTTTTAGGGCAATGATTTTTATTCTACAATTTCACACCTTGATTATAGGTACGTGACCCTAACATTTGATTTTTTTGATAACTTATTTAATAAAAGAAATATGATTTTTAAAAATCTCGAAAATAACCCATCTTTTACCGCGATGTTCATACGACTGTTACACAAATGGGATAAGTTTCTGTCAAAAAAGAAAGATATTGGAGGTAGAGGTATACTCATCCTCTAAATTTGGATATAAAAATAATTGAGATCTGTTGTGTTTTGAAAAAGAAAACAGCGGAATACGAAACATCTTTTGGTCAACGTTTTTGTAGGTAAAATCAGCCTGAGTTGCAACTGTCCCTTTCCCACTTTACGGAGAAAGGTTGAAAGCGGCGCGTCGGCAATAGTTTCTTCAAATACCTATTTCTCAAATTTCTCGGCACTAGAGTCCACTCTTAATTTGATTTTTCAATGACCTTTAAATTACAAAGACTGTTAGAACATCAATGGCAAAGCCGTCCCTACAAATTCTCTTTGCCATGAAACCCATCACGTACATAACGATCGAGTTAAAATATTAATTATTCATGCACGCGTACAGAGGAGCCGGGCAGAGCAAATCCTATTAGGTAACTGTACGCTTAAGGTCGGGTTACTAGGTTATCTGTGTGGTCTTAAGATGAGGAAGATGTTTGCTACCGGGTTAATTTATAAAGGTTGACGTAGAACGTTTAGTTAAGCCTCGGTCCTTCAATGGAAATATCTCCACATCAGTTTTGTTGAATTCAGGAAATTGTTATGTGTGTTTGAGGAAATTTGCGGTGAATCTAATGAAAAGGGATGATAGCTTGGTGGTTGAAAGGGAGAAAGTAAAAAGAAACTTTTTGAGCCATCATCTTGTAGGTACATTAGGTCATGTTGGTTATTTATATTATTTAGAATACCCAATGATCATGTAGTTCTAACATGGAAAAAGGGCAGATAGGAAGTCGCAGTTATCTATTTGCTAGCAGAAAAATTGATGACGAATTTTATTGTAATCATCATCATCATCAACAATTTCTTTATCGTCCCACTGCTGGGCACAGGTCTACTCTCCTACAGAGAAGGATTCTAATCGCAGTTATGAATGTTGAAAAAAGTAAGAAAATAAATAACGGTGCCATTGTGTGCTTTAATTAACTTGGGTCTAATCCCAAAGTAATAAGGCACTCAAAGACACTCATTACTTCGTCCACAAACTAAAATAAATTCAAGTTAGGTACTTGAATCTTTTTCTTTTTATTTTCCTGTTTTTTTGTAAGATATTCAATAGACATTTACCCCCCTTATACATTTTCGACGTATACACGTCTCATAACTATAATCATCGTTTATGAATAAACCCCTTAAACACTGATGTTTATTCATAATCGGTGATTAAAGTCAAGTGACATTAAAAGGTCAAAAATGTATGGTTAAAGTATCGGTAATCACCAGTTAACTTTAAGCAACGTTTATGAATAAGGAGGTTAGATGCTATAAAAAAAACATGGCAATGATTGATTTGACACGACTACAACGATCATGTCATAGACAAAACTAATAAATATTGTATTACTAAATATAGAAGGGAATCAAAATATAAGCCGCCTAAGCCCACATATAACTAAATAATTTATGAAACCGATCTGCAACATGCTCAAAGATACAGACAATATTGCTCACAGCTTCATAAGCGTGCCCCTGTGAGCTACCAAGTTACCCCATATTAAGTTACAACTCACGAAGGACCATAAACAAGACACATGATGTCATTAGCATGGAAATAAAAAGAATACAAACTTTTAGTGAACATTTTTCTCCCACAACTTTCCTTAGGTTATCCTGTCGTTGAGTTCCTTAATTTCTGAGATGATCCACAACGATCATAACAAATAAGACAGGTCCATTAAAATCTGTGTGATTCTTCAGACACTAGTCTTTATAGTCTTCCCACAAACTGGCCAAAAATATGTCGAAAGAAAGAAAGAGTAAAGAAAATACATTTATTTAAGATAGACATCCAGGCAGCGACAAGTAAAAATAAAATAGATATTAAAGACCCCGATGTAAAAATTATCTGCAAAGTGTGCCTCGCGGCTGCACCAAAAGGTCTAGTTCAGCAAAAATGACAGACAACTAGTGCCTGTAGGTAGTTTTCAACTGAACCTAATACCGGTACTTTAAGAGCGGCTCAGCTGACCTCTTAGTTTGTATAGGTTCGGTATTAGTCTTCTTAGGAAACACAGGCCTAATCTAGATTTGTAGACACATTTTTGCTTTTAAGGGCCAGCACAGTGCCCGTACGTACATTCTTGTCGTATATTAAAACTGTTCCAGCTACATACTGACTTATAACATACTATATGTTTACTGGACTGAACATTAGAATTCCAGTGGTTACATTTAGGATTCACGTAGGCGGTGGGTCAGAGGTAGCAATGCTTTATTAATCTCTGGGCAACCCCAAGCCTTAATGAGTATACAACGTTATTTTGTTTTTATAGGAAACCTGAATACACTTTGTTCAGAATAAGCAACTGAACCAATTTCAATAATAATAATATTTATTTGCGAAAAACATGGTATAAAAAGCTGTTAAAATATGAAATGAGCTCATGTTTTGCTTAAAATTAAGCATGCAAAATTATGATGAAATATTACAGTTTATGGTCTAAAAATTCCTTAACAGTATAAAAAACATTTTCATTTGGCCAGTTATACAATTTAATTTTAAATAGTCTCATCATTTTTACACCATGTTATATTTTTTCTCAAATACATTTAGAAATTGTTGCTGAAGTCTATATCTGCGTGGTTACCACGAGTTTTCATTATGAGACTCGATCATACGCGTCGACCGCGATTGGCGCTCTCATTGGCATTGGCTCTCACACAAGAAAATAAACGAATAAAACAAGGATGATAAATTATAAAATCGTTAAGTTCCCTTACGGATCATAATATACAGAACCAGGCTCAGATACTCTTTTAAAAACTAGACCTTGAGAGGTCGGAACTACTTAACAGGACTATCCTGTGGCTGCCATAAGTGAATTTAAAGCCTCCAGTCAGGGCTACTAAAAACTAAGCGACTACACGCTAAGAGCACACCCTGTGGGGTACGAACTTCGGCTTAACGTGTCGCTAGAAGAACAGCAAGGGACGGCTGGATCGAATTTTTATTTTTATTTCGGTTTGATGACCGCGGCGTTTCCTAGTACCAGTTCTGAGAAGAAACAGCCGAAACAAACTCAGAGGTCATAGTCGGGAATTTATATTTACTGGGTCAACTGCGGCACGGGCTGGCCTTCACCGGACAAGAAAAAGAAAAAAAAAAGTGTGTGTTTCAGCTCCGACGCACGACTGGAGTTTACTCCTTAAGTACGAGAAAAAAAAATATACCTAAAAAAAAAAATATTAAAAAAAAATAAAAAAAAATATTATTATTATTTTAAAAATTATTTATAAAATAAATCATAAAAAATAAAAAAAATTATAAATGCATATTTATGAAAATTTTAACCAATTTTAAGAAAGTTGATAATAACAATTTTTTTTTTAATTATTATATTTTTTTTTTTAAATATAACATTATCTTAATAACCAACAAAATATAGTTGTAAAAAGATAATTATGCCACTTTTATAGATTAGAAAGTTGCGCACTAAAATAATAACACTTAAAATTCGTTACTCGTTAATAGGTTTTACCCCTCGGATTTTTCTCATACCGGGCGCCTTATATGTATATGAAAATCGATTCTTAAGGAGTAAACTCCAAAAAAAAAATCAATGATCCTGTAATAAGATTTTTTTTTTTTTAATAATTATAAACTAGTGCTTGACTGCAATCCCGCCTGATGGTAAGCAGTGATGCAATCGTTGAGTGTAAAGCGCACTAGTTTATTAAGCCTATTCACTTAAAAAACTTAGGAATAGGAAGGATGACGGCAGTTGAGTTAAAATGACTGAATGACTGAATGGCTGTTGAGTTGCAATGTTAAACCCAAGACCAACACGACCAAACGATGCTGCGCTAGAGGGAGATTGATTTGGAGACTCTCCACGACCAAATTCCCGAGACAACAACATTTGGCGCATTGTACCCGCCACACAACGCACACAACTGCTCAGACCCGTCCTCCGTACGGCTTCACCAGACACCATAAATGCACAAGTAGTGGGTTGTACAACCACGTAAAAACACTTTCAACCAATGAAATGCCATTTGATATTCTCGAGTTGTCAGCAAAAACTACATTGTAAGCAAACTAATATTATACAATGTTGTACTTAGAAGATACTCGTACGTTGTCTTGGTTATGAGCAATATCAATATTAGCTATGTATTACGGTAACTTAGCTCCGGTATAATGTTTATGTTCACTATACATATATTAAGTATACAACACAGTCAGGATATCGTGGAAATATTTATCGCAAACAATGTTATATCTTATATTCATTGTATGAGAAGATGCTTTGCCTTGCTTCTGATCTGGCTTGATCGTTCTGACTGGTGTGTTTATACTCTAAACCCAAGTCTAAATAGATTTTGAGAAGATATCATAAGAGATAAGTACAGCATCTGTGGCGTAGTGGTAGCGAGCGCAGCCGCTGCGCAAGGAGGCGCGGGTTCGATCCCCGCGTAGTGCAAATATTAATTTGTGTGTATGAATATGAATATTTGTACTGGTCTGGTCGTGCCTAGGAAAGCACGTTAATCCGTTGGTCCCGGTTACCATACAAACATCTAATGGCAGTCGTTACGGGTTGTTGGGGCCCTCAAAAGTCCAACAATTGCTCGAACTGCAAAGCTTTGATGTCGCCTTCGGGTTGTGGAGGTCAGACGGCAGTCGCTTCACGGAAAATATCGAAGTTTAGCCAAAATCAGCAGTTGAACTGGTAAAGCGGACCCCAGACTCCAAAGCTGAAAAGCTTCTGATGTGACTGGAAATAACGCTGAGATGATGATGATGATAATAATAGATAAGTACTTCTATCGTTTTTGTATCTTCTTTTTGACTCAAAGCAATTTCAAGAACAAAGTAGCGACGTAGCAAATCATGCGATGCTTAAACATAGATTTAAAGAGTCACTAAGCTAAATATCTAAGATAGTATTTTGATATAATTGTACTCCTGACTACATCCATACTAATATTATAAATGCGAAAGTAACTCTGTCTGTCTGTCTGTCTGTTACCCTTTCCCGCCTAAACCTCTCAACCGATTTTGATGAAATTTGGTACAGACAATCTTTAGACCCTGAGAAAGAACATAGGCTACCTTTTGTCCCGGAAAAATTTGATATTCCCGAGGGAAATCCAAAAAGCGCGATATAACCCAACTCCACGCGGGCGAAGCCGCGGGCGGAAAGCTAGTAATTAATAATGTACATACACCAGTAATCTGTGGAAACGTTGTAGATAGTACATTTACACATACATATGTGATATCATTTTTTACTATAACACTCATTGTACAAGTATTTGTTTTGAACGATGTAACACAGACAATATTATGGGGGTAGTTAACGAAAACTTAAACCAAACATCCATACTAATATTATAAATGCGAAAGTAACTCTGTCTGTCTGTCTGGTACGCTTTCCCGCTTAAACCTCTCAACCGATTTTGATGAAATTTGGCACAGACAATCTTTTGACCCTGAGAAAGGACATAGGCTACCTTTTATTGAAAAAAAAAAATGATATTCCCGAGGGAAATCTAATAAGCGCGATGTGACCGAATTCCACGCGGGCGAAGCCGCGGGCGGAAAGCTATGTTTGTAAAAACTAAATCTTCTAACTCACACAAAGCTAAACTTCGATCTTCGGATGACGTCAAAAGCGATACCGAAGCTAAACTATCAAAACAAAACACAATCTCTTCAAAATAATTACTTCTACCTACCCTCGGGGAATCGTGCTTGATAGTAGACAGATGTTTGCACTTACATGATGTTATATTGTTATAGTCAGAAATGCTCCAGGCTTGACTTTGCTTTAGAATTTTGATTTGTAGCAAGTAACTATTATTTTTCTTATAAGTATTGTTTGGAACGTGAGAGTTTTGAGATTGAGAACGAAGTGTTTTGTGTGGATGTAGATGCGTTATGGTAGAATATGACGCAAATTTGAGTAACTTATAGTTAAAGAGAATGAAAAATAAATTTAATGTTTATAATGACTACCTTTCATACTTTATTTGTCTTCTGATTTTCTGATAGATTATATTTTGTAAATAAACCATTTATTATTTTACCAAGTACAGACCGACAGCAGGTCACCATCATCAACCATTTTATCGCGCCACTGCTGGGTACAGGGTGGTACAGGTCTCCTCTCCTACAGAGAAGGATTGAGCGTAATCACCACGCTTGCTCAATGCGGGTAGGCGATTTCAGACTTAAAGTCCAGCTTTCTTCAAGATGTTTTCCTTCACCTTGTAATTAGTCATTGATGTCCAAGATATATTTTGAAAGTACATATAATTTTATTGTACATATATTTTTATTTTAATTAGAAGCAACACAAATATGTAACGAAGAAATGTAACCCATATTATGATTTTAAAAGAGTGCCCATGGAGTTTCTTGCACGTTCTTCTCCATAGAGATCTACGCTTTGGAACGTGCAATTTAGCTTCACTTTTCCTGGACTGACCGACATTGACTATTTAAAAGCATCAATGGATGGTTAATTTGAAATAAACAATTTTGTTTTTTATTTTAAAAAGTTACATTGGTACTTGCCTGCCCTAGAATGGAACCCGCACTCTCATACTAGAGAGGCTGGTGTGTTAACCACTAGACCACGACTGCAGGTCAAGCTACCCGAAACTGTCAAATATTCCTAATCAACCTTGAGCCTTAATGCTTTAGAAATAAAAATGAAAATCGAATAAACAAATCTGACAGATTGTAGTAGCTTGACGTGTTGTCATCTGTACCTGGTACTCGATAACAGACCTACCTATATAAAGCTATACAAAGGCCAAACTTTGCAAAAAGGGGTATTATAAAATCACAGATTATTTAGAAGACAAAAAAGCTTGGGAGTGAGCTGCTCGCTCTGTTAAGCATTGTAATTAAGCAATATGTGTAATTAGAACGTAAATTATTGCAACTATTATCATTTTTATGTAAGCACTTGAAAAAAGACGATGAACCCTGAGTTTGTATCGGCTATTACTTCTTAGAGGCAGTTAGGAAATGCCGGCTTCATCTGGTTTAAAAAAAAAAAACATGACGTGTAAAAGTGATCAGTGATCCTACTTGCTTAATAAACTATTTAATTTTTTCACCTACGCTGCCCTCCCTAAGAGAGATGATACATCATGCAGGTCCAGTGCGGGTTAGTAGATGTCTCATGTCTTCAAAATTTTGGCTTTAGGACATGCTGGTTTCCTCACGATATTTTCCTACACCGTTTTGAGAGTAGAAATGATGATGGAATAATTTACACAAAGCAAAGCCTATCGGGAATCCAACCAATGACCCATAACTCGTAAGTTGTGGCTATTACCACTGGCTAACACTGTTCTAGACCTAATGAACCTTTCCATAATCAGTAGCTAAAAGCCAAAATGCAAATAAAATAAATCTTTCACAAAATTATTCAAATGAGAACCTTTCAGAGAAACGCGTGTACGCTGAAAATCTGTGTACTCAAAATTAGATTTTTGCTTCATTCGTGTGATCTAAATTATATAACGGTGTTATTATTTTACAATTTGCTTAACGATTTAGGGCGGGTTGTTTCAAACGGTTGGTTATCGTAACATACGTACGTCAAAAAGTTACGTCCGTTAACGTAACTTTGATGATGTTTAACGTTCGTTAAATGCCGGGGCTACATTAGCAGGCGAAGATTCGTGTCGCGTTGGCGCGCAAAATATCTGTTGTCCTTGTCAGACATACACGATGTTCTTCTCATTGGCGGGCGAAGATTCAGAAATCGGCCTACGGCGAATATTCGTTGTTTAGTTGTGCGGCCGAGACGATGGAGGAAGCAGTGGCTTTGCATTATATGTCAATAAATTATTATTTATTACATGTTTACACAACAAATAAAACAAAAACAACGTAAAAAAATATGCAAAAAGAACGTCAGTCCTACTTCAAAGTCTGGACGAAACTGAAGTGACGTAGGTGTGACTACTCCAGCGAATATTGTCGCGACAAGTCCTTTGAAGCGCGCCACTTTACCGACAGCGCCCCGATGCTACGTCGTCTGCGCACGAATACATTGCGTTGCAACGATGTACCCGGCCACATACATCGCCCCAGCAAATTTTATCTAGGCGACGGTCATGTGCTGTAGTTTATCTAACTTTCTTGGTATTATTGTTTATTGTTGTGGGAAATAACTTCGTGCCATTTTATAAATTAAGTCCGTTTATACTAGAAAACTGTGTACCTATAGAAAAGCTATACTTTGACGAAAAATGGATACATTTTATTTTTATTTTATATATTTGGGACAAAAAACAATTATATGTTACAATATTAATAGCCGGCTAAGGTATAATACATAGTAAACAAACATAAACATTGTCGTCCTCCGTGGCGCAGCGGTCAACACGCCTGCTTGCGACGTGGAGTCCCCGGGTTCGAACCCCGGCCAGGTCATGATGGAAAACGATCATTTCCTGATTGGCCTGGGCCTTGGATGTTTATCTATATATGTATCTACTATAAATATAGTATCGTTGAGTTAGTATCCCATAACACAAGTCTCAATCTTACTTTGGGACTAGCTCAATCTGTGTGATTTGTCCGTATATATTTATTTATTATTTATATAACCCCCACCATACACACCAAAGTAAGTAAATTACTACACTCACTCGTACTACTACATACACTTAAACATAGTTACTATGTTTAAGGCCTTAATAAGTAGGTATATGTTAAACATTGCAATCTAACAAAACACGTATATTCTATAATGTAAACATATTTTTTTTTAGAGAACGGAAAAAAAATAAAACATGACGCGTAAAAGTGATCAGTGATCCTACTTGCTTAATAAACGATTTCATTTCATTTCACTAACTCCACAAAAAATGAGAAAGATCGCTTTCAATCTTCGCTTGAAAAATATAAAGATGTGTTGTTCTGTAAAGAAACAGACAACAACAGTAATATATAAAAAAAAAACAGAACTTGGGCTGCTAAACACCTTTCTTTTTCTTTTTACGGTACTTGTATCATCATCAGATGAACTACCTACTATCGTCAATTAAAGACCAAACTCGCGAATACAAAAGGGAGTTTATGTTGTTTTCACTAATTGACACCACGGCGGACTAAACACAACTTGACATAAGTTACGTTAACCAGTGCTCAGAGCATCGGTTAAAGTAATCGTATTTTTTTGCGTGCGTTGACGTTTACGTATTGTGAAACAACTCATTTTTTGACTTGACGATGGTTAGCACCATTTTTAACTTTTACGCATGCCTTAAGTGAACGTGAAACAACCCGTCAGTTATCGTAATCGTATCTTTTTTTGCGTGCGTTAACGTTTACGTATTGTGAAACAACTCATTTTTTGACTTGACGATGGTTAGCACCATTTTTAACTTTTACGCATGCGTTAAGTGAACTTGAAACAACCCGCCCCTAGTTTAGTTTGTCTTTCGTAAAGTATTATAATAGCTACCCATGGGTTCACGTGGCTTAAGTATACATTGGCAAGGATTCTTTAGTTCATAAACTAAATTAATTTTAAGTTAAATGCATCTTTTTCTTTTATTTAGAAAAGGATAAAAGATAACATTTTAGTTCAATCCTGTCAAATTAAGATATTCCATAGACAGTTTAGACGCGATTATAAACTTGACGACGGGTTTGGCGGGAATGTCAAGATGAGTGTCACGCTCATTTTTCATTGGACTTTTAAAATTATTTATAGTGTCGTTTACTAAATAAAAACTCGTGATTTATGTAGTAAGCATTCAGTGAATAATTCATAATGAACAGTGAAATATTGTAGCATAGTGGCCACATCATGGCTTTGAACCAAATCTTCTCCGTGTTCGGTCCGCGCGGCCGTCTTTTTCGGCATGTATAATTCATTACGTGACATTGGCTAAATGCACAAACCGTGCGAAGCCATAAGAGAAAGAAAGAAGAAGATAACATTTTAGTTCAATCCTGTCAAATTAAGATACTCCATAGACAGTTTAAACGCGATTATAAACATGGCGACTAAAAATACGCCAATTTACGTCAGGAGCGGATTAATTTGACAGGTCTAAACTGACATTTTATCTTCTGTCCTTTTCTTAACGAAATAGAAATGAAAAGATGCACTGAGCTTAAAATTAGTTTAGTATGGGAACAAGAGAATTGGCGCCAATATCTAGACTTTTCATAAATATAAAGGCAAGGGATAATGGGGGGGGGGGGGAGGGGCAAGGGATTTGTTGATTGAAGTTTGTTTCTTAGCTTTTCACACTAAAATGGCTGAATGGAACTAAATGAAACTTGGCTTTAGATCAAGACCTGGATAGAACTCCCATTTCCAGAATGTCCAAGATCGAGTGTATGCGTGTGAATCCGCGAGACGCAGTTATAGTTAGTGGACAAAGTTTTTTTTTTTTTTACTGTGTAAGTACAGTAGGACCTCGGTAATCCGGACTCCCCGCTTGTTCGGTGATCGCTGTAATTCGGCCGGGCAATGGGATTCGCGGGGGAGGCCGGCGAGGCTAGTTGCGGGCTGTGATGCATGAACCAATGCGCCGTCCGTCAGTGTTTTGTTTATCGCTTTTGGTGTAATACGTATATCTTATAGTGTCAAATTAGCGCGCTTGCTAACATCATGTTGCCGCCACGTAAACATACGACACTGACATTAAAAGACGAATTGCGGATTATAGAAATGTTAGATAAAGGTGACAGCTACCCTGACATTGCTCGGAAGTTTGGCATAGGCAGGTCAACTGTAGGCAACATAAAGAAAGTAATAACATTAAATATGGCATACTATAATCCGGATGCCTCGATAATCCGATAAGGGTCTTGTTTTTGCCTCTCCGGATTAATTAGGCCCTACGTTATTATGTCTCATATTCATAAGCGGCCCATATTTGTTTCCACAGCTGGGACACAAGCTTGCTTATTAGTAGTTATCCTTGCATTAGTAAATCCTACATTAGTAATTATTATAAGATTTAGACTAAATATACAGTACTAAAAACACATGTCTTTGGTTTAAAACTACATACAAGTTACTTCAAAATCTCGCAGTAACAACCTTAGGCAAATAAATATAAAATAAGCTACTTATTCAGCTCGACTTAGTGTAAATTTATTAAAGTAAAAGATTACATTCATAAAGGAGCTTCTTTCAATATTATTTAGTCGCTTGAATTTTTTAGACCTAAAAAGGAAAAGAAATACGTGATTTTTTGATGTAGATCATTGGAAAAAAATCTGTTTTTATAAAGTTCAGTCATTGAAACTTTTCATTTAAGGGGAGTTAACGGCCTCCCGGGCCGATCAAAGCTGCTTGCTGCAGTCAATTCCTAAATGGATTCCTTGGTCATTTTTTATGATTATAAACTTTGCTTGACCGCAATCCCGCCTGATGGTAAGCAGTGATGCAATCGCTGATGGCAAAGCGCGCTAGGTTATTAAGAGCCTATTCACACTAGCCTTGAAGACACTTGAATTGTGGTATGCTAGGCAGATAGATTCGTGGATTGAAATAGCCACCACATTTCGTCCATAAACATCACGAGATTTGAATCATATTGCCATTTCATATGGCTTGCACACGACACGGCAAAATATTGATAAATGATCTCAATAACAATACGCATTAATAACCTTGAGGTAGTGTCAACATGTGGTCATTTGACCACTGTCCCTCTCCTTTCACTTTCGATTGCCCAACGCTAATTATCTAATCTTGATCATTAATCTGGAGCGAATGGTGGCCCCTACTATGAGTGTGAGTAAAATTTTAAATACTATTGGGCTTGGTTGATTGCAATGTGGTCGCAATTATTATTTATCATGTAGTAACATGACTATCCTCTGCCGATCCCTTCGATTAAATGAGATGTTACGTTATGTTATGATGCCATATAAAATTATACGGATATAATCTATACATACGTACATATATTGTTGAAGTATCAAGTAATATATGTTAAGGCTTAGATTTCTAAAATTATCCATGTGAAAATGTAATTTTTCTAATTTTATTACTTTTTTTATTAATATTTTCTTTGTTTCTTCTTTTTTCATTTTAGAATAATATTTTTTATATATATATGATATGCATATGTGAATTAGAAATAAGGAGATCCGCAGAAGAACGAGAGTAACCGATATAACCCGAAGAATTGCAATGCTAAAGTGGCAGTGGGCTGGGGAAATTGCCCGTAGGACTGATGCCCGATGGGGCCGACGGGTTCTCGAGTGGCCACCACGCACCGGAAGACGCAGCGTGGGTAGGCCCCCGACAAGGTGGACCGACGACCTGATGAAGGTCGCGGGAAACGCAGGAGGCGCAGGACCAGACGTCGTGGAGAACCTTGGGGGAGGCCTATGTCCAGCAGTGGACATCTTTCGGCTGAAATGATGACATATGCTACCATTTACTCTAGATGTTCGTTTGAATCAAGTAGTTAAAAGTACAAAAGCAGGATTTATTTGTTATTGTTTTAATTTTTACACTATGTGAGTATATTTCTAGAATAAATGGTAACAAAACTGGTAGTTACTATGATTGTTTGTTGTTCGTAAATAAAGGTTAGCCAATTTTAAGTCATGTCATATTTCCTATATATCCGTGTGCTACTTGCAATCCATTATTATTCATCTAATTTCGATATATGTATTTTAAATAATGTCGACCAACATATATTTTTAACAACTGGTGGGGCATTTTTTTTTTTACTTTTACAATTCCCTACAAGGTGGACCGATGACCTAGTGAAAGTAGCGGGAAACCGATGGATGCGGGTAGGACATGACCGGTCATCGTGGAAAGCCTTGGGGGACGCTTCTATAGGCTGAAGAAGGAGAAGAAAAATTCGATTTTTAAACGAAATAGTTGTGCCTGGCCTGTCGCAAAGCAATCATTCCAATCGTTTCAATAATTTAATTCAAAAATCGAATCCTTTTATTACTTTAGTAGTTTCTGTCTCTGTTTTCAACCACTCTTTATTCATGATACTGGTCAATATTGTAAGTTTGCAATGATAAAATAATTTTTAAATTCGTATCACTATTTCGTCATCAATAAATATAATTAGCGGCTAGTTAAATTTCAAAACTGGTCAATGTGATGTTTTTTTTATTTATAAATTAATTTAATAAAAATAATGTATGCACTGATTAAATATTTTAATAAATTGTATAAAAATAATTAATTAAAAATTCATTTTTCCTTGTTTTATATTCTTTTATTATAATTATAAACTAGTTCTCGACCACAATCCCACCAGGTAAGCAGGGATGCAATCGTTGATGGTAAAGCACGCTAGCCTTAAATACACCTAATTTGTAGACCGAAATACCGCCGCTGGTAAATTGATGCAGTCCCTCGATGTACGCGGTGTAAACGACGAGAACACCACTACGATCAGGACGAAATGCTTCGTCCGGATCGTAGTGGTGTCAACAACGTAAGGGTAGAAACTCGCCGTACGACGGGTGGTCTGATGATAGAACGGATATGGAGATATGAACGGATATGATATCTAACGCACACTCTCCAAAATTTTGGGTCTAGGATGCTTATGTTACTATGTTTTTCCTTCTTTTATATCCTATTCTAGATACATAAATAACCTTGAAAGCAGCTCGATTAATATTAATAATGATCTATTAATACCAAATTAACTTTCGGTCTTTTTTAGAAGTTCACAGCCAAGCTAATTATTAGCTCATTATTTTAACGCTTGATTTAGTAAGCAGGTATTTAAAACGAAAAGTTTTAATGGTCCAACATTATCAAGTTCATTATCAAAAGCCATCGTTAAATTAATAATGAGTTTCTTAATGAAACCGTAAAGTCAACGGTAGTGGACTCAGAGATTTATTGTGGATCCATGTACTGTTATCAAATTAAGTTTTAGAGAGAAAAATATTTATGTTGAAGTATTTGATACTGAGATAACTCACCATCTCAGCGTTAATCCCAGCCGCATCCGAAGCTTTTTCAGTTTTGGAGTCTGGGGTCCGCTTTACCAGTCTAACTGTTCATTTGGCTAAACTTCGAGATTTTCCATGAAACGACTGCCGTCGGACCTCCACAACCCGAAGGCGATATCGAAGCATTGCAGATAGACCAATTGTTGGACTTTTCAGGGCTCCAACAACCCGTAACGACTGCCACTAGATGTTCGTATGGCAACTGGGACCAACGGCTTAATGTGCTTTCCGAAGCACGACCAGACCAGTGCATATATTCATATTCATGCATTCATATTTTTCTCGGTGGTAGGCCATAACATCGGCTGCCGGCGAAGTTACCACCCACGAGACAAAGTCTTGCCGCCAAGTGATTCGTCGTGTTTCGGCATGATGTCTGGTGAAGCCGTACGGAGGACGGGTCTGAGCAGTTGTGTTGCGATGCGCCAAATGTTGTTGTGTCGGAAGTTTGGTCGTGGAGAGTCTGATCAATCTCCCTCTGGCGCAGCATCGTTGGTTGTGTTGTTGGGTTTAACATTGCATCACCTAGCTCAACTGCCGTCTTCCTTCCTATTCCTAAGTTTTTTAAGTGAATAGGCTTAATAAACTAGTGCGCTTTACCATCAACGTTTGCATCACTGCTTAATAATAAAAAAAAATACGAATATTTGTACTGTGCTGGGATCGGACCCGCGCCTTCTTGTGCAGAGGTGGTGTTCGCTACCGATACGCCACGGATGTCAGAGATAACTGTGGGAAAATAAATATGGAGAATGTAAAATTGCATGACATTTTCGTTCCATCATCAGACCACCCATTGTACGGCCAGAATCCACTCTTCCGTTGTTGACACCACTAGGTACGACCAGGACGAAGAGTATCATCTTTTATAACGCGTACATCGAGAGACTGGAACAATTTGCCGGCGGCGGTGTTTCAGTCTGACTACAGTTTAAGTGTATTCAAGGCTAGAGTGAATAGGCTCTTAATAAAGTAGCGCGATTTACTATAAACGATTGCGTTTATAATTATAAAAAAATTGTAGTCTGCTTTTTCTTTTTAGCGTGCTGATAGCAATCTAAATGGACTTGGCCCAGAATTCGGCGCTTTGTTTGGCGCCATCATCAGCGTCCATCAGTTCCTATGACGGGTGTCTGACAGGACACGCAGGAAACGATATTAAGTGGTAATCGAGAATGATTTTGAAACAAGATTTGGCGCATCGTAACCGGCACACATCGCAACACAACCGCTCAGACTCGTCCTCCGTACAGCTTCACCAAACATCATACCGGAAAACGACGAATCCCTTGGCGGTAATACTTTGTCTGGTGGGTGATAACTTCTGCCAGCAGCCGATGTTATGGCCTACCACCGAGAAAACTTCACTGTCACTTTGAAACTGAGAGCAGACTGTGAATTTTCTTAAACTTAGTAGAATTACCCCTCTTATGTAATGCAGGAAGGCATTAAACTTCTTCTCTCTTCTTCTTCTTCAGCCTATAGAGGTCCACTGCTGGACAAAGGCCTCCCCAAGGCTTTCCACGATGACCGGTATTGTGCTGCCTGCATCCATCGGCTTCCCACTACCTTCATCAAGTCATCAGTCCACCCTGTTGGGCACTTTAAAATTTAATTTAAAAAATGGGTTATTAAAGTTACTCTTGCTGAATTTGAAAAATCAAATTGGATTTGGAATGAGATGTCAAGTAATAGTATTAAGCGCATTACACACCTAAGCGGGCCTGGCTATGGAGGCACCATGGAGCAAATATGGCGGCACAGCCCGCCGACACAACCCGGCGGCTTATGTTAATAGAAGCATGTAGGCAACCTTCACCCGCTCGTGTTTCCCGCCTACATGGCGGCGGCTTGCCGGCGGCTAGCATACGCAAAGGCTCAGTTGTCCGGTAACATTTCAGCTGTAGCGACGTGCTAGTATTTTAACTGCCAAATAAGTTTCTGATGTCGAGCCCGCCGACATGCCGCCGGCAAAGTTTTACGACTTGCAATGACTGAAGCCGCCAAACTAGCCTGGCAAAATGTTGCCGACATATGCCGCCGGGCAGCTTTGGTATGTAGAGCGCTTTAGATTTTGTCTGAAAGCAAACAGTAACAAAATAACTGAAGTAATGTTATTACTTTCGCTTGGACTAGGCGCAGAAATAAAAGGGACATGAGGAAGTCCTCGCCCCCTTATTCATTGGACCCCGAGGCGAAGGCGCGCGCGTGTGTCGGCGTGCGCCTCTGGGGCGATGCACGGGGTAGTTTAACACCTCACTACCCCGTGCAGGAGGCGAGGCCAAGGAAGGCCAATCAAGGACTCCCGCGGCTCCGTGAGCACGTGACCGGAGAGACATCGGGGTGGTTTTTAGTCAGTAGGAGTCTGACAGACCCCGTCGCCCACCCCAGGGCGGCGGACATCCATTGAGGATTTTCCACCCCGGAACAAAAAAAAAGGCGTAGAAATAAAGCCGTTGTTTGATTTTTTTATATTACCTACCTACAATATTATGACAGGTTATTTATCCAATAAAATAATATGTGCCACCTATTCGTGTCATGATGTCAGTAAAAGTTATGCTCACAATGAATTCCTCTATTTTCTCCTGCTATTTTTCTTACACCTGAAAAATATTGTGCGTTTTATCTCCTAAATTGGATTGCCAACCCTACCGTCCAATAACAAGGCTGTCGTTCATTTTTTCGACCCGTAACCTTTTAGAACATTATACGTGTATGCTGGGTACAGTCTTGGACAAAAATATGGTTATATTATCTGCGGCCTGTGATTTCTCCCATATAAGTTTCGATTCCGTGGAAATATCCAAATAAAAACTATCGTTGTGCAGACACATTTTTTGAACATAATTATGGAGCAATGGATTAAGAATATGCTTTAAAATGATGTTTGTGTATTGTGATAATTTGGTGGTTTGATAAATTCCTTCGATAAATGGAACTGCGTCACGAGGCGCGTCTTCCTGAGAAATTCTTAATTCAAGCATATTACAGAAGATGGATAGAAGGATCGAATGGGACTCACCAGAATATCCAGGTTTTCTCGCTCAGCCTGTTGCGTAGGGGCCCCCACGTTGAACACATATCACCTTGGTTTTAAGATGCACCCGCTAATTGCTGATTTTATCTGATTTTGGTCTGATGCTTGATCGATGATTTAATGATGAATGTCAAAGAGATTGCTTGCTGTCTATGGACTATGTACCCGGTCTTGAACCAGAGACAAGTTGCTGGTTGTGTTTTTAGTAAGTCCCAAATGGCACGGGATCTAGCCCTTTAAGCCAGATGTGCATGGAAGTAGGGAGTACATAGGAGGGAATCGGGAAATTAGAATATGCTTGACTTTAAAATGATTTCATGCTTTAACAATGATTTCCATTGATAGTAGGATAGGTTTGAATAAATAACTTATGCTTTTGGTTTTTTTTATGTGATATGTTTGCCCGTGACTGTACAATCAGTCGTGGAGTTATTTGTATGGGAGCTAAATATGTGAACGTTCGCACGAGTTGTAACTGATTTTTGTTCTCAAAAGTGTATCATGTGAAAATTTTCTGGTTGAAAACAATACAGTTAACAGTTATAGGGTTTAAACTAAAGTATTTGTAACACAAAAACTTGTTCAACACATGTCTAGGGTCTATTTTATGCCAAAGTCCATATTATATTAATGTCGTTTTTAAAAGATGTTTTGCTTGAAAAACTGATAAACATGATTTTGTGGTAGTAAGATTTCTGTCTTATCATCGTCACCATCTCAGCTATATTGTATCTAGGTACTGCTGGACATAGGCCTCCCCATTTCCAAAAATAACGGTTTGACGCGGCCTACATCCAACGCTTCCTTGCGATTTTGGTCAGGTCACCCGACCACCAAGTCGGTGGGTGGCGACACTGCACTTGCTGGTACGTAGTCGCCATTCAAGAATCTTTCTGACCCATCAGCCTTCGGCTCTACGAGCTATGTGGCCCGCCTACTGCCACTTCAAAGAGCTAATACGCTGGGCTATGTCTGCGACTTTCGTTCTTCTACGAATCTCCTCATTCCTGATTCGATCACGTAGAGAAACACCTAGCATAGCCCTCTCCATAACACTCTGTGCGACCTTGAGCCTTCTTATGAGGCTCATAGTGAGGGACCATGTTTCTGATCCGTATGTCATCACCGGTAACACACATTGGTTAAAGAATTTTTTCTCTAGGCACTAAGGTATTTTGGACGAGAAGACACTACGGAGCTTCCCGAACGCTGGCAGTTTTCTGTCGAACGGCGTATACGTATTATATTTGTTAGTGAGAGCAATGTCTTCATTTTAAGTTGTAGGTTGCAGGTTCAAACCCTGTCAAGCGTTTTTATTTATGTAAATTATTTCATCACCACTGCTCTCAAAACGGCGAAGGAAAACATCACGAGGAAACCAGCATGTCGTCACACTCGAACCACAGCAGTGGAAATATTAAAAGTTGATTACTATGAAAAAGTTATAACAAGCAAATTCGACCAATAATAACAAACAACAAACAAATAGACAAATACTCACTAAATATGCCAGATTGTCTGACAAGAGGTCATGAGTTTGAACCCCACCTATTGCACTATGGCTTGTACCTCACACCCAACTGAAACTAAGTTCGGTGAACAAACTCTTGTTATTGAGTCGTGGCGTCAAACTGTCTACCGTCGGCTGTCTTTGGGAACCAGTGAAGCAGAAAAACTATGAAAAAATGTTCATTGACCTATCTTTAAATAGATGACTTCTACATAGCAATGAAATGTTATTGTTTATTGTGTAAAAAGGAACATTGAATCATGATATTATTTTTAAACTTTTAAATTATGTAAATATTGCCGTAACAGAAAAAAAAAATACGGAAAAATTTTGTACTGCGCACAGCTGACGCCAGAGGTCAACGCACCGGACGGACCATATTTTTCCCTGGTCCCATGATGATGGTCCCAACTTGGGACAACCAAGTAGGATAACAAGCTCATAACGTTGTGGTTTTTAATGACATCTTTTTGAAATTTTGTACATATAACATAGTTTCATTACATAAAAATACTGGATACGCGTTTCGGTTTTCGCATAGACAAAAGATGACTGACCGACCTTCTGACAATTCAAAAGTGCTTGTAACTAGTTTATTTGCAATAAATACTTTGATTTGATTTGATAATGTTGTATAACGAGAGTACTTCGCCAGTAACACCCAAATCCCACATCAACAGTATTCCTCAACAATCTGACCTACAATCGAAATTGATCTAGTGAAATATGTCACTAGAATCCTTTTTTTAATTCAGAAAACAGCACAAAAGATATCAACTGTCTGTCATTCTAGACCAGTCGTTAGAATTAATTGGAGCGACCCGGTTACTGCTACTATACACTTAGATTAGCAATCCAACCTTTTTACTGATACTGTGAGTTAATCGTCTAGATCACTTAAAGCATATGTCAAGTGGTCGGCTTTTTGACTCTGATATATTAGTCGCCGCACAAGGTAAGGTCTAGATTTCGATGCAATAGCTTAAAATTCATTATTCTTTACGTTAATCAGTTACGTTACCTACATATGGCATGGACTTGTCCATTAGTTTAGGTTTAAGCATGATCAGAATAAAATGTGGCTCCTAGGACACAAGCCTTCTCTAGTTGAGACTTGTCCATTATCAGAAATTATTTTAACTTATACAACGTTGTTTTTTGTTTATGTGAATCCTGAATATAGTTTGTTCAGAATAAGCAACTGAATCGATTCCAATCATTTTTACACCATGTTATATTTTTTTCCCAAATAAATTTAGAGTGAGACCGCAGAGTCGTTACCGAGCGGTTACGATAGATCCCAGCTGACGCCGGAGGTCAACGCCCGCGCTAGCTCGCCCGTACGGACTTTTGACCATATTTTTGTTGGGACAACCAAGTAGAATAGCAAGCTCATAACTTGATGGTTTTTCATTACATCTTTTTGAAATTTTGTACATTGATTCTTTACTTAAACATACTTAAAAACACGTGTTTATGCCTGTTCTTCAGAACAGGGTGTAAAGTCCACTTATGCTTTTCTAAAAAAGGAAGATTTTCCGAGCCGAATATTGTGTCTGGTGAGATTACCCGGTGATTTGTTTCGGAATGGTGTGTATATGCTAGTTGTGCGGTAAACTTTGCTTGCGAGATGCATGCTTCAGTATAATGCTTGGCTTGAATGTGACGTTGTAAACACCGCTACAATCCTGCTCTTACATTTACATTGCTTAATAGATACTGAAGGTTCTACATTATGCATGTTAAATAATGTTATTGACACATGTACATAGAGGCATAGTAACTGTGCTACTTAATTAATATCGTCAAACTTAAGTTGGAGTGGATAAAACTACAGAATTCCTCTTAAAATAACCTCTTGCTTCACCCGCATTTTTTATCTACTTAAATATTAGGCATATACACAAAATGTTATGTAAAAACTTAATATCAGAAAAACTAACCGAAGAGTTTCTGTTATTGTTAAATGAGCATTTAGAAAATTAGTTCTATTCGATTAAATCACAAAGCTCTTATTCAACAAGTCTCTAAACGAACTCAAAGTTTTTCAATCTCTTCAATGCCGAAGAAATAGTCGGCAGCTGACACTTGATGTTTCCACTCTGTTTATTCCCAGCCACGTGCCGGAACTTCAATGAAAGAAAATCTGAAGGATGATTTCCAATCGCTGAAGTTTAAAGAATTTTAACTACTTTTGAAACCGTGAATCACTACATACTATAATACCAGGTCAACCAAGACGGATGTCTGAACGCGACTTATTAAAAAACTATCAAACTTCTGTAGACGGAAGTCTTTTGTGAGAAAGGTTAAATATATTCGTATAGTTCATTAAAGTTTTGTGATGATTAGTTAAAATATGACGCTGTGGTTGAAGATGTCAGAAAAAATCATGCTGCTGGCAGTTTTTCTGGCGTACACCGCATAAAGAAATATAGTTAAGAAATACTTAAAATAGCACTTAAATCTCAGTTTTAGTAAATCCCCGTGGGAAATTTGCCGATAACTACTAGGGCGATACTCCGGAAATGAGTTAGCAAAGTTGTAAAATTGCATTCATATTTGGTCATATATAACTGTTGTGTAATAGCAAACGACATTATTGTTGCTAACCTGACAGAAGTAAATAGAGAGAGAGGGAGAGAGAGTAAATAAAATAAACCCAAAGCATTTATTTAAATTACACTATTTAAAGCAAAAAATTGTCATTTCCAAAACATCCTTATCTATGGAAAAGATCGGGCGAGACACTCCATAGACACTATTTTAAATAAAGATATAATGACAAAAAACCGTTAACCAGTAATAATTTCTAAATTCGTTCAAAACGATTAAGAGACATGTATAAATATTAGTAAATTAGAACAACCAAGAGATACCATTAACCTTTGACTACATTAATTGGGGCGAGTGACCCGGATCCCAAATTATTGGGTCACTATCGAAAGCACTTTCTTAGAAATAACCAACGAATTTGCTCGAAGTAGCCCACATAATTGGGCTATAAGATTGGACTAATTGAAGAATTCACGGGACTCGTTTCGCTTCTAAATATTTAAGAGGTTTTGCTGTCCTTTCTTAAAAGGCTTTTCTTTGAACAGGCAAATGCTTTAACGATGAAAACCTATCGTCTGCAAAATGGCGCAGTAGAATGGTTTGATGTTACCATGGGTGGAATATATCTAGAAAGAAAGAAGAAAATATAATAAATATTTTTTTTTCCGCACAAACAAAACGCACATTACAACTAGATACCATAAAATATATAATATTAATAAAAAAGAAAAAAGTACATTAAAACCAATATCACCAAAAGTCTCGTACTCGGACATGCAAACTACCATAACTATACAATGCAACGTTGATTTGTTGTCAGAGCCAGGGCCATAGACAGCACAAATTATTTGACATTTAACAATTAGATCCGGCTGTCATCTGTAATGCGCCCGCGGCACTAGCTGATGACAACAAACCAAACAAGAACATAAAACTACAAAAAGATAATAAGTACAGATTGAAGAAAACTATAAATTGTGTTACAAAACAAATAACAGTTAAACTGTGCTAATTTATATCTAATGGAAAAAAAACACACATTATTCATAGAATGTAAAGAATTAAGTGAACTTGCCGGTAAGTTCACTTAATTCTAGAATAATATAATATAATATAATACAAATAATCAATACATAGTATAAAACAAAGTCGGTTTCGCTGTATGTCCGTATGTATGCTTAGATCTTTAAAACTACGCAACAGATTTTGACGCGGTTTTTTTTTAATAGATAGAGTGATTCTTAAGGAAGGTTTGTATGTATAATAAATGCATAATATAGTAGAGAAACACTGAGAAATCTAAAAAGCGCGATAAAACCGAACTCCACGCGGGCGAAGCCGCGGGCGGAAAGCTAGTATAATATATAATAATAGACTAAATAACAAACAAATTGTAAGTGACAATGATGAAAAACATAAAATAAACGACCAACCTAATTTTTGTTATAGCTTCAGCGGTTGTAAAGGTATAATCATAATAAAAGTGATGGACAGGCAGTAATAACACTATCATAATAATAACTTAGTACAGTTAGACTATTTACATACAAACCACCAAAATGCTCCATTACAATATTTGTCCACTACTATTACTCGCAATTTATTCTCGATACCGTTACAAATAATTTGATATCAAATACGGAACCGTTTGAGTAATTTTGGACAGCATTCACAACCCAGATGAATGTCGATAGCAAATGTCGAGTAGCCCACACGCAGCTCTAGTGTTTCGCATCGATTTATGTATCGATACTATCGATATTGTTTAAATTATCTTGTTGAACTGTATCGATTTCATACGGGCTAACCCTTGAGTCGGTGTTAAGTTTGGACTTGACCCTTTGTCTCCAATCTAGTTATAGTCACTATGATTACTATTATTACACTTACTGCTTTAATCTCTTCAGAAAAAACAAGATCTCACTTTTGACGCCTTTTCGCCTATAAGATTTCCACTTTTGGAACACAATCTTCCCATCAGTCTGAGACCTATTCCGCGTCACAGCTTAAC
The DNA here is from genome assembly GCA_017933935.1 of Sesamia nonagrioides. Classification (NCBI taxonomy): domain Eukaryota; kingdom Metazoa; phylum Arthropoda; class Insecta; order Lepidoptera; family Noctuidae; genus Sesamia; species Sesamia nonagrioides. Next base: position 71,028 of record JADWQK010001840.1, on the reverse strand, counting down.
ATACCCATCAACAATATCTCTAACTAATTTATTCTCTTCTATTTCATAATCAACATCATCCGCCATTACTTCCAAATTCAAAACGTGAAAATAAACAAAAAACTATCGAATAAAAACATCGACTGTTCACAATGAGATACTCAATCCAACTGATTGACAGATAAATATACTTTTATTACAACAATATTGTTTGGCATATACAAACAGCAAGTAGGCGAAGGTCTTTGGTTTATTGACACTCTATTGATAAATGTTTGACATGTTCCGGTACTGCGGTAGTGATCACTTTGAAAGGTACTGCCGACTTAAAAATGCGATGAGGTGTATACAAAGAGGAGATCATAATACGACAGTAAATGAATTAAAGTGGCAATATTAATGCGTGTGGTAGCGGGCTTAGAATAGTACCGACCCATATGCTCTAGGGGGTGTCGTGAGAAGGAACTCTCACCAGGGAAGCGGACAGCAGCGCTTCTCCTGTGGAACAACAAATTACTGCGATCACCAAACTGCCTGCCAATCGAGGAGACTATAGCGAACCCCTCCAAAGCAATGAAAGCCTCGGGGGAGGCCTTTGTCCAGCAGTGGACCTCTATAGGTTGAAGAAGAAGTAGATCAATGCGTAAGATTATTTTGAAACTGTGAAATAAACTGTGCTGTGCGGTGTTGGCCGACTATGGATTTTATCAATTTTCAATCATTAAGAAGTATTGGGTATTTGAATAAATTTTCAATGGGAATGCAATTAGAAATACGCAGTTGCAGTGCCGACACAACCTTGTATAAAATGGCGATTTGACTCATGTGTCAAATTTGCAGTGGTAGACTAGTGGCATCAGTTATGACTTACAAGTTGTAGGTCGTAAGTTTGAACCACATCAAGGGCTTTACTAGTTATATTTTATTTTAACGATGAAGGCAGACTTTAAAGCTGAAAAGGCTTTGGATGCGACTGGGATTAACGCTGTGATGATGATGATTTAAACGATGAAGGAAAACATCTTGAGGAAACTGGCACATCTTCGAAGACATGTGACATGTCCATGTTTTGTCTCTGCATCACCTTGACGTAGACTGGTAGAAAATTCCTAAGGCATTAAGTCCGCAATTGTGCAATGTTGTTATTTGTGCATGAAGTTTTAATAAATAAATAAATAAATAATAACTCTCACTGTGCTCGTGTCGTGGATTACGGCCCCCTCGCTTAGAGGAGGCCTGTGTATCAGGTTAGGAAACATTATGGGCTGATAATGTACACATAGTGTTTACGGGTTTCATTTCATGAAAATATTTTAGTTTTATTCGGAACGAATTTCATTTCTTTTAATTTTTCTAAAATAGCATTTATTACTTAGCAACTGTAACGCATGTGTAATTTGCCGGGATCACGAATCATCATCATCATCATCATCAACCTTTTTATCGTCCCACTGCTGGGCACAGGTCTCCTCTCATACAGAGAAGGAACACGAATCACAATTTCAAATAAATGAAATTAAAATGAATCACGTGGAAAGAGAAGGCCTAATATCGGCGAGCAGAATAATTCAAGTAACGAATTATTTTATAAAGTTATGATTTTTATAATAACAGGCTACCGCCAGGACATTCTATAAAAAATTTGTCCTTACGGACTTGACGTTTTATTACGAAACAGAAGAAACAGTACCTAATAAAAAAATAATGAACATAGTAAAATAATAAATTTCGTTGTTGCATAATGGTTTAAATATAAAAGGTTTAAAGATACAATAAAAACGAATAATAAATTAAGTCTCTCACTAATATTAAAACCACATCAAAACAAACACAATAAACTCAAAACCATAAAACCATTATTGAACGAACAATAACTTTCTAAAAACAACTATAAATCTTCAACTCTTTAAAATTAAATTATTTTTCTCATCGCATTTAATATCTACAATATTTTTATATTTAAAATACCGAAGATACACTAATAAATCACTCGACTAAACAAACACGGGATACACTATGAAAATCATTTTTAAATCGATTATCGGATCAAAAGCGCCGAATCGATTAAGTGCGATTTATGTCCGATTTTCATAGCCTTTTATTATTAGATCAAACGCTCTGGAGTAAAGTAATCGATATTTTTGGTTAGGTTTATAATCGTATTCGGGATTAGAATGCTGAAAATAGACTTAACTGTATTCGGGTTGGCTATTTCAAGGAGAAACCGAGGTCAACGACCGATAATGTCATTCGTTCAACACTGGTGATTAAAGCAATGAATGAATGAATTAAATGGTTGGGTGACATGAATAGGTGCTCAAGAAAGAAATGATTTTGATTGATGACATTTTAATCTGAACGTGGTAGAAAAAATCTGGGAGCCTTGTAAAGTTTCCATTCAATTTAACATAGAATAGTTCTCGTATTGAATGCCTTCTAACGTTGGTAATCTACTAATGTTTGGACCACCTTATACCAGGTACTTAGTTTTCTTGGCTGGTGGATTTTAGTTGAAATGTGAGCAGTCTTCAAGTTCAATTAATGGCGGGAGCTGAATAAGCCTTTGATAATTTTTCGAAGCTTCTGAGAGCCTTCTTTTATTTGTTTGGGATAGAAAATTATCAAATGACCTTTCCCGCTCTGGGCGGAGCAGAAGGGAGTGCCAGACTCTTACTGACTAAAACCCACCCGTGTATCTTCACTTGCCTATGCGCCAGGGCCACGGTTTCTTTTTTAACCAACCCACAACCCTGACCCAGAGGGCATCGGTCTTCGTGAACTTCGTCACGACATGCTGACATCTTTTTGAGGCGCGCGTGAAACACAACGCGCCGTCGACTCGGGCCTGGTCCTTACCGGGCTGCGAGCTAGCTTCTGAGAGCTTTGCTAGCACATGTTAACGTGGCGGACATGGGATTCTCTAAATAGAATTCAAACCCTTAGATCTATCACGAACGGCTCAAATCTCAAATACGTATACGGCACTTCCCCACATACAGAACCATACAACGCCGCACATTTGTGCACTTGATCTTATTACCATGTCAGTGAGACAGGTATGCGTAGCTAAATATTTCGCTATGATTCTCTATGAAGAGCTAGTGTAACAAAATCAGAATATAATGTTCCACTCCTGGGACAAAAGCCTCCTCTTGGTAAAAGGGAGTGGGCCATAACTACTCGAGACTAACCGCGGGTTGGTAGATGTCACATGCCTTCGGAATTTTGGATCTAGGATATGCCGGTACCTTCACGATGTTTTTGTCTCCTTTTTGAGAGCAGTGGTGATGAAGAGGTGGTGTGATATCTGTTATAAGATCACCGTCCTCTTACTTCATTTCGATTTATTTGTCATCAATGTATCTTGTATTCTAACTCCATTCGGTATCTCTATTAATCCTACCCTACCTAGTAGTTTATTTGTCATCAATGCAACTTGTATTCCAACTCCATTCGGTATCTCTATTAATCCTACCCTACCTAGTAATTTATTTATCATCAATGTAACTTGTATTCTAACTCCAGACGGTATCTCTTTTAATACAGTAAACACTTAATACTACTACACTACACTTAATACTTTTAATACAGTTTAAAACAGTAATTTCGAAATTTAAATCCTTTATAGTTATATCATTTTCTATTATATATATTATTGTAATTACATTCAATATATTGTTGTCACCCTTTGTACAATCTTCATATATATGTTCTGTAGTTAATATGGTGTTCATAATATTCCATTCTATTCCATCATCTTTATCTATTGTAATATGATACAAAATTAAACCTACATTTTTTAACAAATCTTCAAGTCCCATATTTACCTTATTCCCATCACACTGAAGATTCAAATCAGATTTATTTGTATCATTAATGTCTGCCCAAAACGGATGGACGGGCGTTCCGGTATTAGACAAGAATTCCCACTAAGAAATATGAGAAGCGGCAACTGTTTGTTAATTCGATAATGTTAACCCAGTTTACATGTCTTAGTAGTAAGTAGATTCAGATTTTTTATGTAAAAGGAAGGGGTTTTAGAGGTGGTTGGTGTCAGTTACTAATTACTTTTAAGAAGTATATTTATAAACCATACCCGTTCCATCATCGGACGACCCGTCGCATCGTACGGCGAGTATCCATCCTTTCGTTATTGACACCACTATATTCCGGACGAATCGTTTCGCCTCGTCTTTTATACCGCGTATATCGAGGGACTGAAACAATTTGCCAGCGGCGGTGTTTCCGTCTGACTACAATTTAAACTATCACTGCTTACCATCAACCGGTCAAGTACAGGTTTAGGTATAATTATAAAAAAAAGCCAGTTAATCTTGTCTATTGCTTTCGTTTAACATGGAAGAGTAGTTTTACCTCAAAGAATCCTTTTTCCAGATTTCCACTGGGGATTTGAATATAACATAATAGCGTTGGAAGAGGAGCATTTTCTTCCCGGGTATTATGGCTATAAGGATTGTTCTTATGTTTATAACTATGATACTATAGCCCGTAAAAGAATGAGATCTTTCAATATCCCAACATAGTGCTTGGAAATGGAAGACGACGTAGTTGCCTTCTCATTTCTTTGCTCATTTTTTATCGTATTTGAAGTGGTGAATGGAAATCTTAGAATCAGTTACTGACTAAAGTTATACAGTATGTTAAATAACAGAGGGCGTTCCCTTAAACTCGTTAATATATATCATTAATAGATTAAAATAAAAATATCAGCATAGGAAAATAAGCATAAAAAATCCGAATAAAAAAAAATTCTAATTGGAAATAAATTTAAAACCTCCTGTTTTAAATCAAAATAGTAGCGTAGTATCATAAACAAATTGCGACCTTGCCGTCTTTCAAGTTCGCGTGTACAGTGTGTTTCTTTTACATGTCAATTTAAAATTTTTATTGAATATTTTCTTATTGGAAAATTTAAAAAAAAAAATTGTTTTCGAATGGAAATATTTTTTTTAGCATGTATGTATGCTATACTATTTCGGGTTAACGGGAACGCCCTCTGTTAGTTAACATACTGTATATATGGATTAACATTATCTCTCTTTTCCCCATAGGATAAACATAGATGTTCCTATCAATAACGCAGTCACATTTCTCCAGTTCTGTTAAGTCCCAACTAATAGGAGACGAGCATATTGCCGGTGGACCGACGACCTGGTGAACGTCGCGGGAAACCGCTGGATGCGGGAGGCGCAGGACCTGTCGTTGTGAAGATCATTGGGGGAGACCTATGTCCAGCACTGGACATCTTTCGACTAAAATGATGATGATGCTGCCGTAATCTTGGCACACGGCCATAAATAGCTAAACAAATGCCAATCCAATCCATCATTATTCCCCTGTACTTTATCCCAATTTATTTGAGTCGATGTAACATGATTTTTCCTTCCATACTTCTCTAATAGAAGTCATTTCTGTAGTCACCACCCTCCATATCATCATTCGCTTATTCCATCCAGCCATTGGTTTTTTGGTACTCACGTCTCTACAGCCACCGAAAAAATGCGGATCCAATCAACCGAGTAATTGCGTAACAGACGCATTTTGACAACAACATTCATTGCGTTATTTACGTTGTTGAGCAGACGTTGTTTTCAAACAAACGGAGCAATGGATTAGCAATACAATTTTTTTAAATGATCCCAACTGACACTAATAGTGAGTTACGCAATTAGGATGCCGATTTCAATAATAAAACTCACTGCAGACTGCGATTATTGCAGCACCTACAGAATGCAGATCTTCCAAAATCTATTATGTATGCTGGGACAAGACATCTCTGTATTGTGTTGTATAATTTAATGTCAGGTCCAGATCAGAGAGTTCAGTGCAGTGAACCAAATATTATGCAGATGTTAGAATCTCATCACTCAGCTCAGCAACGGATTCAGTCTACCGTATCTAATGCATCCTATATTTTATCTGGGTTTGCCAAGATTAATATTGTTTTAGCTACATCGATCACTTATACACTAGATACACAGTTTCAACAAAAAAACTCTTATCAAAAATGGCGACAAGTATTAAGCAGTCTAAAGTAGTCAAAATAAATATACATTAATTTAACAGCCTTAAGTGTAGTGTATAAAGTTCATATGACTAAGCAGTACAAAAAGTAAGTAAGTTAGTAAGTAAATTATAAAGTAAGTACTAAATGAAAGAAGCACTCAAGTGCTGCGTTGTGCACTTGTTCTGTTCAACAATTTTTTTACGCTTATTGTGAATCTAGTGTATAAGTAATCGATGTTTAGCTAACACTGTTCACTTAAAAAAATTAATATCAAAGTTTTAAGAAAATCTTCTTTACAACTTTTTCTTATTTTAAGTACAGTTTGTTTCTAATTAAATTTCAATATTTATTATTAACAAAAAGTTTGCTATAATGGTATTACTATTTCATAAAATTATATTAATTAAATAAAAATGTACGTATGTAACACCTTTCTAATTAAAGTTTGAGTCTACAAATAGTCACATTAAATGTACCAAATAACCATCGATTTACAAAATCGATTTTATTCAAGTTCTAAATCGATAACTTTTCATAATTTCACCTCTAATTCTTTTTATAATTTACAATGTCAGCTTCCGTTACTCTATTGATAGTTGTAATCGATTAAATAATATTGGTCTCGAGTGACTAATCTACATTTCTACATTTTTGGAATCCAACCTTATATTTTATGGCTTTATTTTTGATTAGAACTATTAATATTACAATATCATCTTGATTTGATTTTTTCTAGTTTGGGATCGAGTGATTTAAAAGACATCTCGACTTTTGTCATAATAATGAAAGATTGATAGGGTTTATCCGTTTATGACTAAATTAATCTTCCATATGTTATAATATTGGAAATATTAAATTTAATACTGCTTAATAATCGAACTGTTTTCCATATATATTGATGGTAGTTTGACCAAATGTAAAAATAAACGAAGAATCACCTTTGTCCTACATTGTGACAATATTTTCGTAGACATACACAAAAAAATTAGTTTAAAAAACTAAAAAAACATGCTTTTAAAAAATATCAAAATAAAACGTTAAAATAATTTAAAAAAAAGCGTGAGGCGCTTTGTGCCATAATTTTTTAATATTAAGCGCCACACGCTTTTTTTTTTAATTATTTTAGCTTTTTGGTTTGATATTTTTTAAAAGCATTTTTTTTTTAGTTTTTTAAACTATATTTATTTTCAACTTTTTAGTTCGATATTCTTTAAAAAAAAACGAATGAACGAACGTATTGAAAACGGTGGGACATTTTACAGTAATGAGCCGCGCAAGCAAACAAGCAAGCAAGCAAGCAAACATACAATTGAAGCTAATAAAAAGCATGTAAAAATAGGACTTCTTTTTGAAAACACCTGGATGTTTGGCTTCTAACTTCAAATCAATTTACGATTTAGTCAACATCAAAAATATTTTGATAACTCCAGAACAAATATAAGGTAGTCCAAGTAAAGTATTCCACAAAAGTTATTCTGTGTAATCTAACTAACCGAGATATTCTGCAAAGTGTATCGATATTATAAAATATGATTGTGAAATAGGAAGTGCTGAAGGTAACACTAGGAGTGACATCAATACCCGTGAGTTTGCTCTGAGGATGGTGAAATGTATAAGAGATAGCGACGAAGAGAGGTGAGATTTCACGCTTTCTGTTTGAGAATCTGATATTACTTAATATGTTACAAAGTTTGATCTTTTTGACCTATATTGTCATAATAATCGGAAAATACCTACAAAGTGTCCCATATTTGTGAGAACATCTCAGTATGTGTACTATACACATACTGAGATGTTCTCACAAATATGGGACACTTTATAGGTATTTTCTGAATATACATGTTTTTAACTATACAATCGAGTGCCTTTTTGTATACCAAATAAACGATTTATATAATTCCATTGACATTTGGAATTATCTACTTCACTTCGAATCTTTATTTTTACTATATTTAGATTTTTGAATCATTCACTCATCATCATTCATTGGTTAGTTCATTCAGTAAACATCTTCAAATTAAGTGAACACAAGTTTACCAATCTTATACTTCGTCATCGTACAAAATTTTAACCTCCTCAACAATAAATATGACCACTCAAAAGTCACAATCCCACAAATGAATATGTTCATTCTTACCAAAAGCTGGTTCAATAATTTATATGCATCTATCTGCATAGCACCAACAATAGTCAAAGGTCTATTTGTTATAAATTTTTCAAAGTCGTTTCAAAGGTTGATTTAATACCCCAGTTATGCAATGATATATATCATGGGAATTTGTTTAGTAAAGAATTTCTCGATGGGATAGAAATGGAAGATTAAGATAGTCTTGTTACGGAAATGAAAGATGTTTATCTTGTTTTGTGTGAAACTTTGTAACGCGGCTAAGATGATGGGAATTGAATTTCCAATATTTTGAAGGTCTGACTTTAAGTTCGGGAATAGAAATTATTTTGTTTATGAATATTAACTGCATCTATATTAACTGTATAAATGATTTAAATTGGCGTGTATTAGCTAAATAATCTGAACAGATAGCTGGTGTTACTGAGGACTTTTTAGTCCTTAGACTTTCCCAGCTAAAACAATACAAAGTGATGGGACTGTCTTGTTTTAAATTAATACTGTGTACTGTGGGCTGGATTTCAGTGCTGTTGAAACTGCTGGAACCCAGGCCTCTGAGGTGCTACTGCTGCCAAGTGGGCCACTTCGTGGGAGCTAAAGGCACCTCGGAGGTGGACCGCAGCAGTCTCTGTTTCTATTGACTTTCTTGAATGTTTTTCCAGATCTCTTCAATAAATTTTTAATTTCTAGCCTTCCATTTACGTTACGATATATTTCATTTGAATTACATCCAAAATCCCCAGAGATATTGATCAGTTCAAAGCCATTTAGACTTTCGTCAATAATTTGGTATTACTGTCATTCATTTCGTAACATCATACCCTGAAAACAAACCCATTGCTATCGCCATGAATTTCCATAACCATCTCATAACTATCAGTTTATTGATCTCTCTCAGTTTGGACGTGAAAATGATATCGTTCAGATCTTCATCGCAGATTATATTGTATACAGTGTCAATGTCTGTGATGTAATAAAGGTCAGGAACGCGGACATTGTCAAGTTCAAGAACAGTATCTTTTATCTTTTCATTTGTTGTTATTATTGAGTCGTCTGTTGCAGTCTTGTGTTGGAGATGATTCGTTAATTCTTTTGTTTTGATTTCCGTACCATTTGTGGCTTTCTTGTTTATCTTCTTTGATGTTTGTTAGACTAGCTCTTGCCCGCGTGGATGTAGTAAAATATCCCATGGAAACGTACTATCAGAATTCAAAATGCTCTATGTGTTTATTCAGGTTATAAACTATAGGTATGTGTCAAATGCTTCTTCAGTTATTTTTGCGCTAATCCGGAATATAATCGTATTATCGTATATCAAGACAAAAGGAGAAGCATTCTTTATTGATTTTTTATTATTTGTTGTATATAGTCAAGTATACATACAATATATATAGATTCTATTAACTTTTTTTTTACATCTGTAGGATTACATTCAATAAGTAAAAATAATACAATAAGTCCTAGAATAAGTGGTCTAAAATACCTTATACGACTTGCGTGTATACGAGTATAAACATCATTGATAAATAGGAGTTATTTATTTCTTTGAATTTCTTTTCACTTCATTTCTCTTCAGCCTGGCTGGTTTTTCTAAAGCATCCGCTACTTGAGTTATGAAGCGCAGTATGGTATTTCTAACACGATATATACGCTCAATATATATTATGTATTAATAGGTATTAAGCGTATATATCGTGTTTGTATATAGGCTCTGACTATCAATGAAGTAATATTACACGGAGTATGTTATGTAATTGGCTGATATATTACATGCCCTTTCAAAATCCAGCTCAAAAGTTCAACAAACCATACACTTACGTTATAACTAATGGGCCCTATTCCGCAAACGACACGCAAACTATCGTGCAAAATAACCAAGCAACGCTCACCAATTATCCACTTTAATAGATTCAATCGTTTACGGGTGACTTGAAAGCATTGGTATAGAATTAATCGTTAGCAGCACTATTAGTCGGGAATTAACCGAGATACGGAATGAAAATATCGATGTTTATCGATGCCGATTAATCGGTTAAAAACTATCTGCATGTTTCTACGTGATCATGTAACTCGATTTCATTAGCGCGTTCGTGGCTACATTCTTGGATATGCTTTATAGATTAAGTATCAAATTTATTTGATTGCGATGTTTTCATTAAGGTTTCGGAATTTCGAAATTGCCTTACTGATCTATTTGATGAGTCGAAAACCCTATATTTTAATTGGACAAGTTTTCAAAGTAAATCATGTGACATCTATCAACTCGCACAATGATTCTGTAGCCATGTCTCAGCAGTGTGTCCCAGTGGATCCAAAGGCGTCAAACACGGATATCCCGAGGTAGCGGCGCTAAGTTGTATTTAAAATTGTTACAAATATTTGATTACATCACCAAGTATTTCAAGTTTCTGTAAGGGTCGCTGGTAATTTGATAGGGATACCGTGGCTTCTGCAAATGAAGGAACAGTGGTGGGTTTTGGTCATCCAAAGTCTGACACTTCCGCTCCCCGAAAAAATAGTGGTCTAGTTTAGATTACTTAAACAGGCCTATGTGTACCTAACACATAAGCCTGTTTAGAACGAAACCCCTCCTGTGCTTAGCTATAAATATTGTATCAAGCAAAAAGGTCAATCTCCGGGTAGATCCGATGACCCGACCTATTTTTACACATATATTTTAGTCACCTTTGTTACAAAGGTATTCGGGAATGTTTTGCAAAAAAAACTGTGGGAGAAATGTTGACCTTTTCCAGAAATGAACAATGATGAAACACGGAAATTGTTACCTTTCAATTTGAACGACAGTGTAAAGGTAGTTTGGCTGTGGAAAAATCAACAGCAGCACGGTAATGTAGAGGCTTTAATTAAAATGCTGGCAGTTAATTAGGTGACGCCCCCTTCTGTTTACCTGACCTGAGTAGGACGAACTCATTGCGGAACACACTCACCATTGCAATCAGTACATTTTGACAGGGCTCAAAGCACAGAGCTATCAAGAACCAATTTTCATTAAAGGGTCCAGGTTCATGATAAAGGCAACTAGTTCATTAAGAACCTATTTAATCTAGCCTTGAAGACACTTAAATTGTAATCATACGGGAAGATCGCCACAGGAAAATTGCCAGATTTCCAGTTCCAGAGATGTTGGTACGCGGTATCAAAGACGAAGCGAAATGCTGAATCGTAGCAATGTCAATAACGAACGGGTGGGTACTCGCCGTACGACAGGTCGTCCGATGATGGTGGAATCATCGGGCCTTTATGAGATTCACCATCTAGAATTTCTCAGTTAAATCTTGGGCAATCTGGATCGGGACCCTCTTGATGGTTTGACCCTATTATGTAGGACGTAATCATAACTGACGAAATTTGGGTGTACTATAGTTGGGTACCGGGGTTAGAATAGTACCATCCCATATCCTTCCGTGGGTGTCGTAAGAGGCGACTAAGGGAACTCTCACCAGGGAAGCGGGCAGTAACGCTTCTCCTGTGGAATATCAAATAACTGCGATCCCCAACCCGGCGTGGGACAACCAAGCGTGGGGATTGTGGCAAATCCCCCAATGTAATGAAAGCCCCCAAGGGAGGCCTTTCTCCTACAGTGTACCTCTAATTGACTGAAGAAGAAGAAAATAGTTGAACCTATGTCCAAGCCTTGAAGGACTCCTGGCGTGCTATATGTGTACGTAAACCGGATGCTTCTTAAATGAAATTAGGAACATTAACTCCCACGTAACCGCCAACAGTATTAAGATAACGTGCCTTACAAGCAATTTAATACAAGTAAATACATTAAACTCCACCCATAATGTGTTATATATATGTAAATAAGTTGCTTAACTGAACGAAACTTTAATGAAGGTTACAGTAAATTCAATTTTGCTTGTAATGGTGTATCGATTGATCTTACCGTACTAGTAAATTTGCATTTCTTAATAACTTAATTCGTCTTATTTAGCGCCACACACGTTTTTGACGTATGTGCTTAAAGTCTTCGTTTACTTGAGTTTCACTTGGCGATATGGCTTTTTAGATAGTCTTGAGATCACAACTGTCTATAAACGATTTATTACCTAATAAATACCAAACTATAGTGTTATTAAATGCCTTTGTAAATATATAACAAATAACGACTCTACTCCTAAAATTATTGTCATTAGAGAAACATAATTTTAATATTCTAGACTCCACAATAGGCCGAGTCAAGCTCTTCGAGTTCTTGAAAGATATTTAATGAAAATGCGGTTTTATTAACAAAGAATTATCTTAAATTTTAATTAACGTAACATGTTGATAGTATAACTGACGTTTTCCATCAATTGTTATGTTTATCGCTTTTATCAGTTAGACAAACCGAGAAACTACTACTTGGCAGAGATTCGGGGTTTTGATGATGCGGAAGCACTATCAAAAATCCACGAATTGCCGCCTGGAGCAACGGCTTAACGTCCTTTTTAAGGCACGAAGGGGTCTCAGTGTCTAAAGATGATCACCAATCTACAGCTAACGGCAAGCGCAGCGTATTATTTCTCATATTTCAAGGTACCTACTATCAATTAAAAGCCTTCCGTGTACATGATACAGCACATAAAATCTTATCGATTGCACTTTCATTACCATACTTCATTTGCATTGCTTAATAACTTAATTTGTATAAGTAACGGCCACACACGCTGAGCCGGTATTGAGCCGCTTAGTGATGGGAAGCAGGTTTACTGAAGCTCGGTGGCCTTAAGTTGGGATTTGGGTGAAGTTTGGCCTCAAGTCTGTTTCGGGACCGCATTTGTATGAGAGCTTATTGTATTCTGTGGGATTTCTGTTGATTTATTTATTTTATATTTCTGATGAAATTATTATACATATATTTCCGTTTGATTTATTCATATCATGCCTATTAGTTTTTTTGGGATTTACAAAGAAGAAAGACAGAAAACTTTTTATTTGTGACACAGGATATATGCGAGGCTAAAAGACTCCTGGTTCAGCATATAGTAGGGATATTAAAAAAAAAATGGAGCAGCACTGACATTCTGACAGCAGGAAAAACTTTCGAGAAAGGGGTTTCGTCGGCTACTATAACCGGTAATGTTTCAGATACAGCTGAAAGATACCTACCACAGACAAACAGAAAGGAGAAAATATAAAACTCCTTAGTTTTTGTAGAAGTACTTTTTTTTTTTTTAATATAAATAATAGCATCAAAATAATTCTTTTTCATCATAATTTTATTTATTTTCAAGCCAAAATATTCTCACTAGCATTTTCAGCCGTCACATCACTACGAACATTCTTTTTGTTCCGACGTCCTTATTTGGATTTACATAGTGCATGATGTTAAATTTTAATACAGGACTTATAATTACGGGGAGAGTCTGCATGCATTTTAGTGGAAAATTAAGCCATTCCCACTAGGAAAAAGTTCAGAAACGCGAAATTGTGGATGTATATTTAATTTATGTAAATACTTAATTATACGTGCAAAATAGTAACAAAAGCCAGCTGATTAGTCGATCTGAGAATTTAAGCTGCACTCGCAGATGGGCATAGAGACACGTTCCAATTTTAGAGAGCGCTTAAGTTTTCTCAGAAATTGTTCTTCAGAATGTCACACTAATATAATATAGATGACGGTCATTGGGGAAATCAGAAGTTTTATATTCGGTATTGCCAAAAAAATTATAGAGAAAGAAACGTTTAATCTCCTAAACGTAAAGACGGCATTATCCATACTAATATTATTAATGCGAAAGTATCTCTGTCTATCTGCCTGTCTGTCCGGCTTTCACGCCAAAACTGCTGAACCGCTTGTAATGAAATTTAGTACACAGATAGTCTAGAGCCTGAGAAAGGACATAGGCTATATAACATCCCGCTATGACCAATAGGAGAAGAGCAGTAACAAAAAATGTTGCGAAGACGGGGGCGAACGCGGACGTACATATTGCTCCCATTATTTTAACAGGCACTTATTTTATATCAACACGCGGACAGAGTCGCGGGCAACAGCAAGTGCTCAAATATTTTTGGTCCTGAATCCTCGTCACACGAACTCCGCTTACTCATGAAATCACATCATCAAGTGCACAAATGTCAGAATATGCAGCGGAGAATGGAACGAGGTAAGGTTCAATGGGGCATAAAGATGAGAATATGGATAATAATGACCGTTATGGTAGTCAGGTAGGCCGCTCCATGACAGCCTCCGTGGCGTAGCGGTAACGAACATGGCCGCTACGCTAGGAGTGTGTCTGGTCGTGCCTTGAAAAGCACGTTAAGCCGTTGGTCCCGGTTGCCATATGAACATCAGGCAGTCGTTACGGGTTTTTGGAGCCCTCAAAAGTCCTCAAAATTGATCTAACTGCAATGCTTCAATATCGTCTTCGGGTTGTGAAGGTCAAGGGGAAGGACGGCAGTCGCTTCACGGAAATATCGAAGTGTAACCAAAATCAGCAGTTAGACTGGTAAAGCGGACCCCAGACTCCAAAGCTGAAAAAGCTTCGGATGCGACTGGGATTAAGGCTGTGATAATGATGATGATGGGTAGCTACTCCATGTAAAATACTGATATTCAGAAGCAATCAGCTAGATTGGAAGCCAGCCCAAACATAGAACTTGGAAAAAGGCTAGGCAATTGATGAGATACGTACAAACAATCATCATCATCACCATTTTTATCGTTCCACTGCTGGGCACAGGTCTTCTCTCATACAGAGAAGGATTGAGCGTAATTATCACGCTTGTTGGTTTAAACACCAGCCTCTCAAGTATGATTGGTTCAAATTAAATCGCGATTATTGTTCGGAGAACCTTCTAAAGTTTAAACAAACAATCCAAAGTTTGAGTTTTTCTAATGTCTATCAGTGCACGATGCCAAATGAGGCTTATAATGAATTTATTGAAATGTTTAAACTCTTTTATGACTTATGTTTTCCACTTATGAAAATAAAAATTCCTACTTCTAAGACACTCACATGGGCAACAAAAGGAATTAAGCTGTGTTGTAAGCGTAAAAGGCAAATGCTATGGACCTCAAGACTACAACCCAGTGATGAAAATACTAAAAAGTTTAAGCAATACTCCAAAAGACTGAAAAAAATAATCCATCTTACTCAAAACGCAAAAAAATAGTTATTTTATTGATAAAGCACAAAATAAAATGAAAGCCACGTGGAAGATTATAAAAACAAACAAATTGAACTGCCCTAAGGATAGTATTACAAAAATAACTTATAACAATAAATGTATAAATAATCCCCTTGAAATCGCTGAAGTTTTTAATAATTATTACATAAACCAAGTCCAGCCCATCTGTAATAATTCAAACTCAAAATTGTCACTTACTTCTAGAATATCAGAATCAATGTATATGGCACCTACTTGTCCTGATGACATATTTAGAATTATTAATACCCTTAAAAATACCGGTAGCACAGGATACGATGAAATATGTACAAAAGTAATTAAGCTCGTTGCCAAGGAAATTTGTCCAATACTGAGCTTTATCGTTAATTTAATAATAGAAAACGGAATATTCCCAGATGCACTAAAAATATCTATTATCAATCCTGTCTACAAAAAAGAGAGTAAACAAGACCCCAAAAACTACCGGCCCATTGCATTACTCCCTACTCTTTCAAAAATTATAGAAAGGGTAATATATGATAAATTATATGCATTTTTGGAGAGCAAAAATATTTTATCTGATGTACAATATGGTTTTAGGAAGTGTAAGGACATTAATATGGCAATCTATGGACTACTTGAAAAAATTATAACAAAAATGGATAATAGAACACCAGTACTTGCCTTATTTCTAGACATGTCTAAAGCTTTTGACTGTGTAGATTTTAAAATACTTTTATCCAAATTGGAAAGTTATGGAATAAGAGGAAACGTATTAAATTTGATTGAGTCTTATTTATGCGGTAGACAACAAATAACTAGTATTAGAAAAATTAATCCACGCACGAAAGTTGAATACATCTATAAATCCAAGAGTGGAATAGTTAATTATGGTGTACCACAGGGGAGTATTCTTGGTCCTCTTCTATTTCTCGTTTATATTAATGACATGCCCCGAGCCGTTCAGCATCCTATCACACTATATGCTGATGATAGTACAATTATATTTACTGGACAAAATTTACTGTCACTTGAAACTGATATTAACCGAAGTCTTAGCCAAATAATAGAATATTTAAATAATAATAACCTCAACATTAATTTGGAGAAAACCCACATTATGTCTTTTAAACAACAAAATGTTAACGACCCTGTTAATCTAGCTATACATTACGACAATATAGCTATAACTAAAACAAACAGCACCAAATTTTTAGGATTGTGGCTTGATACAAATATGAGATGGAGTAACCACACTGATCATATAATAAACAAATTAAATAAGTACCAATACGCACTACACAATTTAGCAAAAATTGTGTCACAGAAAGCGGTATTGACTGCATACCATGCGTACGTGACCTCTACACTACGTTATGGCGTTATCTTCTGGGGAAACTGCACAGACAGAGAACTAATATTTAAGACGCAAAAAAAATGCCTACGAGCTATTTGTCAAATCAAGGTCACGGATAGCTGCCAGCCTTACTTTATAAAATTAAAAATATTGACCTTACCATGCCTGTATATTTTCGAAACAATAATGTTTGTTAAAAAAAATATCCATCTCTATAAAACACTTCGTTCTAAGCGCCATCCAAACACACTTGTCCTTCAGCCACACAAAACTACATTGTATTCAAAAAGCTTTCTTGGTATGGCACCAAAATTGTTCAATAAACTGCCTAATAATTTAAAAGACGTAATTGACCAGAAAATATTTAAAAATAAACTCATGGAATTTCTAATAAAAAAGGCTTACTATTCTCTTACTGACTTTCTAGATGATAAGGTTTACCAATTTATACACTAAAGTTTTTGTATTATATAAATTCGTTAATCAGTTTTGATATACCTAGTAATGTTTCAATTTTCCAAAATTCATAATATTTTTTTTTTATATTTTTGTAATGGTTCAATTTCAGTTGTTTAGAAAATTGTTAAAATTATTATTATTAATGACTTTGCTTTTTTTTCTTTTTTGTGATGTGATTGAACAATTTTAATGTAAATATTATTTCAATATGTAATTTTTTATTATTTTTAATATTTGCATGCCTTGTCAAATGGCAAACATGTAGAGCCAATTTATATTTTTTCATCCTACATATACGAATAATAATTTCTGTATGTACACACATGTTTATGCAAATAAATAAATATTATTATTATTATTATTATGAGTGTGCGAGTTCGATTCCAGGTCAGGTAAGTACCAATATAACTTTTCTAAGTTATATGTACTTTCTAAGTATATCTTGGACACCAATGACTGATAATAAGGTGAAGGAAAACATCTTGGGGAAACGTGGACTTTAAGTTTGAAATCGCCAACAGACAATACTATGTATATTGCAAAACATCACTTATTACCAGCCTTTCGGTCTTCTATAGGATGCATTCTGGTGAGTGTGCAAGGGAATTGCATGATTTAATTCCCCCATCTCCGTTCCACCATCGGACGACCCGTCGTACGGCGAGTTTCCACCCTTACGTTGTTGACACCACTGCGATCCGGACGAAGCGTTTCGCTTCCTCTTTTATACCGCGTACATCGAGGGACTGGAACAATTTGCCGGCGACGGTGTTTCCGTCACATTACAATTTGAGTGTCTTCAAGGCTAGAGTGAATAGGCTCTTAATAAACTAGCGCGCTTTACCATCAACGATCGCTTCACTGCTTACCATCAGGCGGGATTGCGGTCAAGCGCTAGTTTATAACTTAGAAAAAAGAAAAAAAAACTTATAGTTTGCCTCAAGCCGGCATAATTGTTAAAAGTCATGCAACGGCTGAAAACCAAAAAGCATACAGCAATAAAAAAGATCATACGTACAAATTATAATGTTGAACATAAAACTATAATTACAACTTCGCAATCAATACGACATTAAAAACAAATTATGCGTACAATGAGAACGAACCGGATGATGTACGAAACGATTATATCATTGCACGCATCGCATGACAAACATTATGATGTTATCACAAAGAGTATTCAGGTAACAGTAATTTTATATTAAAGCTTAACAGTAATATTTGAGTATTTTTCACCTATAACTTCTCAGCACCATCTCAGTCTAGAGCATGGATTTTGACGAGGTCGATAGCAATAGCCACGCGTCCTATTACATACACTATTTCGCTACTGCTATATTATTTGAGACCCGACAACCGTTGGGGTAAACGAGTCTTCGAGTGGAGACCGCGTCTCGCCAAACGTAGCGTAGGACGCCCCTGGGCGAGATGGAGCGACGACATCATAAGGTTGCTGGTAGTGGCTAGCGGAGAACTGCACAGGATCGAGCTTGTTGGCGTGTCATGGAGGAGGCCTATGCCCAGCAGTGGACGAGTAGAGGCTGATGATGATGATGGTGATATTATGATGAGTTTGACCAAAAAAATGGAAATGGTATACTTATTTATTTAAGAAATACCAACGAGATAGATTCCAATTATTTTTTATCTTAGCAGTATCTTAATGCCACATTCGAACAATGCCTCATACTCCCCATCATCATCTCAGCGTTTATCCCGGTTGCATCCGCGGCTTTCGCGTTTCACCCGGGGTCCGCTTTCCTGCACATTCTCCTTCATTTCGCGTGATCTCTAGAATCCTGTGGTAAGAGCTTGTTGGCACGCACGTCGGTGGTCTATCCCGCTTGTTCCGGCCCGGCGGAGGCGCCATGGCAAGACATTTGTTACCCACGTAACATGCCGGTTTGCGTAAGACGTGGCCGTACCAGCGTAGACGACCCTCTTGCAATTTGTCTGCAATGTCATGGACACGAAGACCACCATGGATGCGGGAGCACAAGAACAACGCTTCATACTGACGTCATGCAATTACTGCATCTCACAAGCAAAGTTTGCTACGCATGTGGCATACATAAAACTTCCTGGCATCAACCGCCCGCCAGACACAACACCCGTCTGGCCGGAGGATCCTCATATATGTAGGATGAGTGAACGTTACACCCTGTTTCTTACCATCAATATCAACCTTTTTATCGTCCCACTGCCGGACACAGGTCTCCTCTCATACAGAGAAGGATTGAACGTAATCACCACGCTTGCTCAATGCGGGTTGGCGATTACAGAATTAAAGTCCAGGTTTTCTCAAGATGTTTTCATTCACGTTTTAATCAGTCATTGGTGTCCAAGATATACTTAGAAAGTACATATGACTTAGAAAAGTTGCATTGGTACTTGCCTGACCTGGATACTCCCCGAACCCGTATACTCATACTTAAGAGGCTGGTGTTTTAACCACTAGGCCTGTTTCTCATATAGACATAATTTTGTAATGCAAACTCAATTAGAAACAACGACAACTCATACATTATCGAATACACGTGCTCTGAATACATAATTAAATTATAAATACATTAGAAGACAATGTTTATTTAATTATCTCTTAATTGTAATATTAATCATTAATATAATCAGAATCTATTAAAGATTAGTAGTAATATTAATCATTAATAATCAGAATCTATTACAGATTAATAATTATATTTATACATACCATAAAACAAACCAATTTGCATTTTAATTAGAATAAAGGAGTTATTCTCTATACCTAGTTTAAATGAAATTAAATTAGGTATTCGCTATACCTAGTTTTTCTATTTTCCTACCAACTTTATGAACTCTATTTTTGACTCTAGTCAAAATTTTATTCTAGATTTAATCCATAGCCTTATTCCATAGCTTTTAGGCTTTTCTGGGATACTAGGTTTGATACATAACAGGCTCGTAAACTTTCTGTTAAAATAGTAACGGTCGTATATCTGCCTACTATTCGCTACCATAGGTAGTACTGACTCATATATCTAATTATTTTGAACTGCGTCGGAGGGGAAATTCTTCGCGGCTGGCTGATCGAAAGAAATTCCGCACGACACGAGTGGGCTTTAGTCAGTAGAAGCCTGACACGCCCGCAACTCTGACTCAGGCATCGGTCTTCGTGGACCCCGTCACGATGTGCTGACATCTCTTTGAGACGCGCGTGAAACACAACGCGCCATCGACCCGGGCCTGGTCCTAACTGGGTGGCGAGGTGCCAACCACTCACCGACCCCCCGCCCACCTTACTAACTATCTGAAGATGTAGTCTGTAGTCATGTTTATTATTTCCTATAAATATCTATAAGCTTTCTACAAATACTGTCAAAGACAGTGTTTTACAATAAATAAATAAATATATACGGACAAATCACACAGATTGAGCTAGCCCCAAAGTAAGTTCGAGACTTGTGTTACGGGATACTAACTCAACGATACTATATTTTATAATAGATACATATATAGATAAACATCCAAGACCCAGGCCAATCAGGAAAAGATCGTTTCCCATCATGACCTGGCCGAGGATCGAACCCGGGGCCTCCACGTCGCAGGCAGGCGTGTTGACCGCTGCGCCACGGACTCTTACCCAACAACTCAGACCACAGAATATTTTAAATTTATTTAAATTTGCTTTGCTGGTATTTTGGCGTGGCTAGCTGGCATATGGTAAATAATTTCATTGTTGTTGTATTTTCTTGTGTTCATTACTATAGGTACATATTGTTGTTTAAAGTCATGTGTTTGTTTAAATGAACAGACAGCTGTGCTGCTAGGGAGTTTGTTCCGCCACTTCTTCCCAGCGAGAGCACTAGGAAGTGTCGATGGGTGGGCGTTTTGGGTGACTGTCTTATGTAATATTGACGTTCAAAAAGGTGCTGATTCTCAGCCTTGTTTGAATAAATGACGCCTGTGATGAATACGCCCGTTACCTAACTCAATCTTAACAATCCACGACGTGAATTCATTAATACCAATAATTGTCATATCGCTTCACACCGTGCATTGAGATGGGATATATTGCTAGAAGTTGGTAGGATAATGATTGTAATTCAATTAATATGAAGTGGCTATTGGTCGCTGGCTTTGTTCCATTTCAATAGAATTGAATGTTAATACGAAGTTAGTATTGTAGGCTAGTGTGTGTTTATTAGTGAAACCCTTCAGCGGATTAAACATTCCGATTGTTGTAACTTGAACTTTATGTAATTAAACTTTTAGTAGAAGATTAGTTTTTGATACGGTTTTTCTTTTGCTTTGCTTTCGTGATGAGATGATGGGAAGCTTTAAGTATCATCTATATTAATTGATGCAGTCCAAAGTTTACCATCAGCGATTGCATCACTGCTTCCCATCAGGCGGGATTGCGTTCAAACACTAGTTTATAATATTTAAAAAAAAAGAGTCCCAATTAATTTTTTACTGAATTTAAAACTAGAAAATCTTCGAGGAAAACTGAAAGAGCTTTTTCTATTTCTTTTTTATGGTTTACATGGCAATTAAGACTTTATTTTTTACATACAGTTTTTGTATGATTTATTTAAATTTGGATAATACATTTTCTTTCGGGTTAGCTAGTTCAGTGATATAAAAGACGTAAGTAACATGATTGTGATAAAGGATCTCACTGCTTGGTTTGTAGAATAATTTTATTGCAAATTTGTCACTAAAGAAAGCGATTTAAATACAACCTGCAGGTCAACCCTTTCAATCATTAAAGATTGGAACGGCTTAATAATAATACCATCTGACACCAGTTCCACCGGGATAAGTTTCAATTTCATAGGAATAATGGGTCTACTACGTCCATAACATCATCATCATCATCAACCTTTTTGTCGTCCCACTGGTGGGTACAGGTCTCCTCTCATACAAAGAAGGATTAAGCGTAATCACCACTCTTGCTCAATGCGGGTTGGCGATTTCAGACTTAAAGTCCAGGTTTCCTCCAGTTTTCTTTCACCTTCAGTCATTGGTGTCCAAGACATACTTAGAAAGTACAGTCAAGACCAAAAGTCGAGTTACAATCTCACAAAATTATGGCCAAGCAATACTAGTTGTAGTTACGACCTTCTTCTATAATAAAGTTTGATACACACTTATACACTTTGACAACTTGCTGCCCGCTTATGACTGTTAGGTACTACTTACTAATTTCAACGCTCACAGTAAGTGTTTATATAGCCCAGCGGTTTTCGTCTTGGTAGGCGTTCAAGGTGGTTCGAGTTCAAATCTAATAACTTACAAAATATTTTTGAAATGTTTATTGGTGAGTTATGAATGCTGACAACAAAAATATGTAAAAATACCGATCCGCAACTTAACGATGATACTTTATTTTAAGATTTTTTCTATATTAGAGTCATTATAAAAAGATGACGGTAGATTTGAAACAAACTGAACAAAAAATATTCCACTACCTACAATAACTATTATTAACTACAATAACTCAAATAATATTACTTAGCTGTTGTTGGTTGGTGAACATATAGTTACGAGTTCGTGTTATTAGTTTTACTTTTTTAATCAATATACAGGCATATGCAGCAATATATCTCAAATATCATAATATGAAACCGGCTTTTGTGTAAGTTGTTTTTATTATTATTTGGGTAAGGTGCAAACCAATCTCTTGTTGAAAGTGTGTAATAAATTTGTTATTGTTTTAGAGGAATACTGTAAGCCAAAGTCAAGAGGTTGGAGGACGAAGGTGGCTTATGTGTCGAGACAAGTGGAACGAAACAACAATATTTACCGTTGAATAAACCTTTGAATCTTGCGAAGAAGAGAGGTTGCATTTGTGGTTTAAAAATAAACTGGCGATACTGGTGGAGACTTATCGAGCTAAACAAAAAAAAAAACAATTTATAACAATCACAGTGCAGAAGTGTCCTACAAAGTGTTTTAAATATATGTCATTATATATCGTAATAACGGACTCTAAACCAACTCGTAAAGTAATTTAGCTAAGTGACAGTAATATGTTCGGTTGGCTTAATGGCTAACAGATGTCGCCTTTTGCAATTTCAATACAAATTACTTTTGGTAAATTATAAAAACAATAATTTCGGAATTCGATAAGAAATAAGTTCGTTTACTTTTGAACTAAGAAAGCGCTTGAAGATTATAATCTCATGCCTTCAAACTCCGAAAAAAGGCACTGCAGGATGGCATGCTATACACGCAAAAAAATTGTAAATGTAATAAGCACTGTTTTGTGTTCTAAGTATAGATTATTTTATGATTGTAATAATATTCAGGTTAAGCTTCAATCCTCTTTTCTTTAAGAAAATGAATAATTAAGCTATAACCTCTTTAATGATAACATGTAATACTATAACTTTCATATCTAAAAACCAAAAATGTTTTTTATATTTTTTACCATAATAATATCATAAGTTTGTCAAGGATTACTTTTATATAAAATATTACAATGCTGCCATTTCAACGTTTGTTTCATTTATTAGTATAAGTATATCCATACCGAATAATATATAACTTTATAATATATTGCATTATATTATTTACTAGCTTTCCGCCCGCGGCTTCGCCCGCGTGGAGTTCGGTTTTATCGCGCTTTTTAGATTTCTCAGTGTTTCTCTACTATATTATGCATTTATTATAAATACAAACCTTCCTTAAGAATCACTCTATGTATTAAAAAAAAACCCGCGTCAAAATCCGTTGCGTAGTTTTAAAGATCTAAGCATACATACGGACATACAGCGAAAGCGACTTTGTTTTATACTATGTATTGATTATATTACATCTATAGTAAACTAAAACATATAATAAAAACCTATTTTGGTATAAATATTCAGTAAATTTTCCTATTCGTTTAAATATTATTTGCAAACATTTTTATTTTAAAATACAAATCAGTTATCATAATTTTAAATTATATGAAACAACAAAAAGATTTGCCGTTATTAAGGATCGAACCTACAATCGCTCGCTTATGATAGACCATTGTTAAGTGCGGCCGCTAACTTAACTTCAAATGAAGTAACGAAATTTTGCATTACTTTAAAGAAAGATGAAGACTGCGATAATAAAAATAATGCGTTAGTGTGCGTGGCCGGTTTAGCGCAGGCGACAGTAGTCTTTAAGGTGGGAATGGACTTCTACAGCTGATTGTACATAATATAACTTAGAAAAGTTACATTGGCACTTGCCTTTTTTTTTTGTTCCGGGGTGGAAAATCCTTAATGGATGTCCGCCGCCCTGGGGTGGGCGACGGGGTCTGTCAGACTCCTACTGACTTGACTTGCCTGACCTGGTATCGAACCCGCACACTCATACTTGAGAGGCTGGTATTTTAACCACTAGGCTACCACGGCTCCAAAATTACATATAACATACACATGTAATGTTTGTTTCTTCTTTACGCTCAAAAGGCGCCACAAACCATGGCCTTTTTACGCGTGTTCCAATGGCTTATTAATTGTTTTGTAAATACTGTATTCAACCGGTTAATGGATTAATGTATTACATACTATACTAACTTATCTTTTTATCCTCCCTCTTCAAAAATACAAGCATAAATATCAACAAAACATACAAGCGTTTCATAAAATCGACGTGAAAAAATAATGGGGGTATCTGTTCCGATAATTGCGAGTTGCATCGGGTGTCGTCGGGTATCGTCGGCTGTCCCCGGGCTATTGCATTTACTTTCTCCGTCTGGTCCAGACCTGCGTGATTTAGAGAGGTCTGGTATTTAGGTTGCCTTTATAAAAAAAAAATACCATTTTTTTTTGGTAATTCAAAATGAATAATGAAAAAAAAAACGTGACAATTGGATGGAGAAGTTTAAGGAAGGGTCCACGGAGTTGTTTGTCGGAACTAGGTTCATCTTTCTGAATGATCGACTTCTTGGCAGTTTAAAAGCAGTGTAATTGAAATAAAACTAATGGTTAACATTTTAAGGTTTCTGTGTTCTATAAATTAAAAGCAAAATTAAAATTTTTGAGAATTTGGCAGCAGAACGGTCAGAATGGCGCAGAATGGTGTACGGACAAGTACGCGAGTTTGAGGAGCAGCGCAAAGCTGACCTCGATGCTAAACGCGACCAATTAAAGGCCCGCCCATCTGCTGCCATCACATACAACTACGTCGACGGCGTGCTTACGTGCCCTCAGTGTGCACGAAGTTTCGCCGCCAAGATAGGCTACATAAGCCATCTTCGGGCGCATAAGCGCCAAGTCATCGGCTAGGAGTCGAAGTGGTCGCCGTGGCCGAAATCGGTAGGGAACATCAGCATCATCAAATTAAAAGCAAACCTTTTTCGTCATTAATTTAAAAAAAGAAAATAATTTTTTGTGTAAAAATGCTATTTTCATCAAAACTACTGGGCGAACAAAATGTACTAAATATAACTTTTTAATAATGTAAATCTCAATCATACTGAATCTGAATATATAACGTGTAACAAAAAGGGTATATACATACCAAGGGCATGGCATCTTTAGATGATATCAAACGATATCGGAAGGGTTTCAACTCAAAATAAAATACTCAAAAAATTGGTACCAAATTTTCGGTTTCGTGTGTTTCTTAAAATCAAATCATAACAAACGTGGCAGCACACTACATACGTTAATAACTACTCGTTACCCGTCACGTTACTTGCCAAAATCCGATAAATGTCTTCAATATCTCTGTGCTACTAGTATGATAGTAGCCTATCACAGGCGGTGTTTTTCCTCATAACTTCCTAACATAAAGAGATAGGATTAAAAAACCCTTCCAATATCGTTTGATATCATGTAAAGATGCCATGCCTTTGTTATGTATATACCCTTTATGTTACACGTTGTATATCCATAAAAACAGATTGCGAGTCAATTTTCTTGTTTTAACATAAAATAATAATATCTTATGATACATGGTAATACAGTAGCTTCCCATCAGTGAAAGAATTGTCAGAATCGGATCAGAAGTTCCGAAGATTAACCCCTACATACAAGTTAACAAATAAAACTTTTTTATAATGCTACAGTATTATAGATCACTATTCCTCGTTATAAGTTACTAGCTGCGCCGCGCGGTTTCACCCGCCTAGGTATCGATATGTTTTTTTTTATAATGCTACAGTATTATAGATCACTATTCCTCGTTATAAGTTACTAGCTGAGCCGCGCGGTTTCACCCGCCTAGGTATCGATATATTATTTTTTTTATATGCTCCACTCCTATTCCCTTTATTATGTAAAAGCTTATATTTCATATTATTTTGTACATCTGCCCTTATGTATGAATCATGTGTGTTTGTCATAATACGATGATGATGGGAACGATCTTTTCCTGATTGGCCTGGGTCTTGGATGTTTATTAATATCATTATATTATTATTAAATAAATTTTTTATTAACATTGGACGAACCCTGGCTCAGAATATCTCAAATAGCTTTGTACCTCTGGAACCAACTGACATGGACACCGATAATTTATCCTCTTTTGTTTTATTAGACACCTCTGAGATGGAAGTTGAAAATACCCTGACGTCTCTAGACTCGGGCAGTGCACCAGGTTGGGATGGAATCCCTACCCTTTTCTTAAAACAAGCTAAAAAGATCTTAGTTCCTCTGATCAGAGACCTTGCCAACCTAAGTTTCAACTCCGGAATCTTCCCCTATCTTCTTAAGCGATCCATTGTCACCCCTGTGTATAAGGGAGGAGATAGCGACGTAGCTAACAAATATCGGCCTATCTCTGTGCTGACCTCTATTTCTAAAATCATTGAGAAGCTTTTGAACTCTAGAATAATAAGCTACTTGACTAAGTACAACATCTTATCTACCTCTCAATATGGGTTTAGGAAGGGTATGTCGACCCAGGATGCCACCATGGATCTTGCATCCACAATAACAAAAGAAATAGATAAGGGAAACAAATATCTAGTAGTCTTTCTTGACCTCAAGAAAGCGTTTGACACCGTTTCTATTCCAAAACTGATACGCAAGCTGGAGAGGATAGGATTCCGAGGCTCTGTTCTCTCCCTTCTCAGCAGTTACCTACAAAATAGAAAGCAGGCGGTAAAGATTGGCAATTTTCTCAGTGATGAGATGCGACGAGACCAGTGCAAATATGTATTCATATTCATGCATACAAATATTTTCTCTGGGCGGGGGATCGAACCCGCGCCTCCTTGTGATCGTATTGCGATCAGCGGCGGCGTTCGCTACCGCTACGCTACGGAGGCTGTCAAAAGTTTAGAGTAATTAGAGGTATTTTTGACAGATTAACACTGAGATCAGATTGTGAAGATTCTTAAAGTTAGGTTGGCCACTCTGTATTAAGGATAAAGTACACAGTTTTGAGTGAATGTTTCGTTAGTTATTTATATAATCAGCGGGCGTCCTAGAACTGTTGCCCGCTACTGATAAGTTATTGATCGTAGTTCCGAACCCCGTCAGGCACTTTCATCATCATCATCAACCTTCTTATCGTCCCACTGCTGGGCACAGGTCTCCTCTCTTACAGAGAAGGATTGAGCGTAATCACCACGCTTGCTCAATGCGGGTTGGCGATTTCAGACTCAGGTTTCCTTAAGATGTTTTCCTTCACCTTATAACCTCGTCGTCAGGCGCTTTACTTTGTGTAAATTATTTCATCACCACTGCTCTCAAAACGGTGAAGGAAAACATCGTGAGGAAACCGTATTTAAGTTCTAGAGGCAAAAACTTCGAAAACATGTAACATCTACCAACCCGCGTGGTAGATTACGGCCCACTGCCTCTCATCGAAAGGAGGCCTGTGTCCAGAAGTGGGAACATTATAGGTTGATTATGTATGTATTTACAGTAAGGGTCAAAAGTGGAGTACCACTTTTTAAGTGCAATGAAGTTCAAAAGTGGTAATGCACTTTTGACCCTTGCCTATAAGTGTACAGAATCCTACTTTTGTACCATTGCCGAGTCTTCATCCCGTCCTCATCTCACGTTCTTTCTGCCACTGGCCTTATGTTTCTCAAGTCACGTGTTGCCCCCAAATGAGACTTCTCTGACGATATGAGCAGAGCTAGCTAACAAAGGATCTTTCTCTTTTCCCCTTTATTTTGACGTTTTATTACGACTCGTTTGTTTACGACAGTTGAATAGATTTTTTCGGGGCGATGTATGTGGCAGTTTTCTTAATATATTTGGGTCGGAAAGAGTCTTTTTCAATTGGGATGTTGGTTGGTTAAAATTTTTTTAGTTAAAGACTTCAGAGGAATAAAAATCGTATACGATTAATCCTAGGCATTGCTTGTCAGTCGAGGGGGCCTAGTGGTTAAAACACCAGCCTCTGAGGTATGAGTGTGCGAGTTCGATTCCAGGTCAGGCAAGTACCAATGTAACTTTTCTAAGTTTTATGTAGGTACTTACTAAGTATATCTTGGACACCAATGACTGATTAAAAGGTGAAGGAAAACATCTTGATGAAACCTGAACTTACTACGGCTTGACCTGGCGGATATGTTTGATACAATGGATTTATGTAGCTCTTATGCCTGGGGTTAAGCGGAGTACGTCGGCAAGCTTACCGAAATTGATTTATTTCGATAAGCCTTGTCGTGATAAGTGATAGCCAAGTAGTACATAACGGCTGCGACTTACAAGTTTTATGTCCTTGGTTCAAACTCGAAAATGATATTTTAAGAGAATAATTTCTTACGTATTGTTCTCAAAATGGCGAGGAAACCGAAATATCCTGGAAAAGCATTTATTTCAAATCAATCAATACATTCTAAGACTATTTTAGACTATCTAAGAATAATTTCTGTTGCCGCTTAATGAACAACATACCTACTATAGCATTTTACTGTGTTTATATAAATAATAAAATAAACAGAAACAAAAAACAATTTTTTTACACGCTGGTTTCTTCTATTGGTGTAAAATCTATGCTATAACTAGCAAGAAGAAAATCTAAAACAATTAAAATTATCGACTCAATAGTGGCTTAAATCTCTTTTCTCTACTCTCCTCCTTTCTTCCTCTTTTTTCTTTTCTTTTCTCTTTTCATTTTTTCTTCCTCTATGCATACATGAATAGATATTCAAGTAAAAATAACACAAACCAAGAGTGTTCGTTTATAAAAGGGAAGCCGCATTTCCTGACTTAAAAGTTAAAACTTTAACCAAATCATTCGTCAACATACCTTGAAACACGTTAAGAATTTTATTACTATAATAACACGCTCTTTACATCCGTCGGGTGTCCATTAAGTTGTTTTAAACATAAAAATTATATATCGGTTCGTATGGTCCGAATATTTCACGTGAAAGCAAGCGTTTACATGTTCAACTGTCTTCTTTTGCGATCGTGCCCTTAAGAGGGAACTCTAGTGGTGCTTTCTCTATACAAACGAATTAAGCTGTTTTCTTCGTGGATAATGCTTTTGGAGCAATTTTTATCTTTTATCTTTTTTTTTATTATTTTTTTTTACCGTTATTATACGTGCCCCTATTATTTGATTTTTTCTGGAACTTAATTAATAAAAGAAATACGACACTTTAAAATCGCGAAAAATAACCCATTTTTACCGTGATGTTCAGATGACTATTAGACAACCGTGATAGTTTTTGACAAAAAAGAAAATAATAGAAGCATAGATATACTTTTCCTCTAAATTTTGATACAAAAATAAATGAGATCAGTCGTGTTTTGAAAAATACGAAACGTCTTTTGGTCAACGTTCTTGTAAGTTAAATCAGCCTGAGCTACAACTGTCATTTTCGTACTTTACCGGGAGAGGTTGGAAGCAGCGCGACGGCAATAGTTTCAAATACCTATTTTCCAAATTTCTCGGCTCTAGAGTCCCCTCTTAACTTGTAGCTAAAGCACGTTTAAATAAGCTTCTCGTGTGGGGAAAACTTTACATCGAATTTTGGACGAATATTAATTGTTTACTTAAATTTTCCAAAAGTATTTTATTATATTTTTCTCTATGGCAATGGTGCCGATGTCGACAAATCTGCCAATGTTGGATGTGTCAAAATTAAATAATAAAAAAAAAACAAAAAGAAAAACTAAATTCTTTAAAAGTAGGTAAAACATCTTTCACACCGCACATATAGCACGACCACAGACCAAACAAAAGAAAAAATGACAGATTATAGACTGATTTTACGGTGGAATGTCTATTGTGTTCTATTTTTAAATTATGGTAAGTAAAGACAATGGTCCCGATTCCCTTGTTCACAAACAAAAATAAATGTAAGTTCAGTGCATCCTTTTTGTTTTTATTTCATTAAGAAAAGGACAGAAGATTAAATGTCAGTTTAGAGCTGTCAAATTAGGCCGCTCTTGACGTAAATTGGCTTATTCTGGTCGTCATGTTTATAATCGAATCTAAACTGTTTATGAGTAGTAGTAGTATATTAATTGACAGGATTAAACTAAAATTTTATCTTCTCTTTTTTTTTACTAACAGGAAGATATCGTTGAAAAATAGTACAAATTAATTTTAATGGCTACCTACCTTTTTGCCCCGCTTTGCCCAAATTGAAACTGTATCCTAACCGGACCAATATAGAAAATAATTAATTTAATTGCGGACAACCCTAGAAACCCAAATTGGAACAGCAGGAAACAATTAGATTGTAATTCGCCGACCATCATTTTGTCCATCCAGTTATCATAATCTACCTTTTCGGGAGAAAATTATAAAATGTGATTATGGCAATAATTTCTGTGAATGAATCACAAAGACCTAATAACCTTGTTTGAACAATAAATACAAAGAAAAATAGGGTTACACGCAACTTTAATACATGATTTAGTAATATAATTAGTATTATGCAAAGTAAAATGAGTTAGTGGTATGATCGTTATTTAGGTATTTTTCGGTAAAATAATTTTCATGGCAACACTGAATTCGTAAAAAAAATTAATATATCCATTGCTTCTGCGCTAAGAAACAATTCACACGTGGTTCGAACATCGCAAGGAAACCGGCATGTCCTAGAGCCAAAACTTCGAAGACATGTGACATCTGCCAACCCACGTGGTAGATTACGACCCATTGTCTCTCACCCAGAGGAGGCCTTTGTCCCAAGAGTGGAACCATTATAAATACTGATTATGATCACACGTGGTTGAAGGGAAACATTAAAAAAATGCTTTTTAGTAATTCTTATAGATTTCTTTTTGTGTCTCTTTTTTCTATCGCATTTCCTTTCATCGACTTTCCAATCACGATAAATCAAATCAAATAAAAATTGTTTATTTCAAATTAACCATCACTTAGTACTTTTGAATAGTCAATGTCGGTCAGTCCAAGAAAAGTGAAGCTAAATTGCACGTTCCAAAGCGTAGATCTCTATGGAGAAGAACGTGCAAGAAACTCCATGGACACTCTTTTAAAATCATAATATATGGGTTACATTACTTCGTTATATATTTATGTTGCTTCTATCATGTGAGCACAATGTATAATTATAAAAATTAATTAAAAGATACTGAAGAAGTTTTCATTTCAAAACGGATATTTTACCAATTTGGGGACAGTCTATAATTGGAGTGAAATTTCGATCATTCGATTCGATTTAGACATTTTCAAACGATTATATAGTAATCAATTACTCATTCCCTTTAAAATCGGTATCCGGTCGGAAGGGTAATCCCTTCCGACCGGAATGAAATCATGAAATCATAACTAAAAGCCTTTGTATTATTATTGAAACTGATGTTAATCAATGCTGACTGTGGAGGAATGAGGAACTGGGTGTAAAGCTCACTCATCCTCCATTGATAAGGTAGGTTCCTCTGGCCAGATGAGGGTTGTGTCTGGCGGGCACTTGCCCAATGGTTGATGTTGGGAAGTTCTATACAATATTATTTTGTGTTCATGCGAAACCCGAATCACGTGTCCAGTATTTTTAAGCAATGAATCTATGCACGTTTCAAAAGATATAATGAAAAACCATAAAGTTATGAGCTTAAATATGACCACAATTTTGTTGGGACAACCAAGTAGAATAGCTCCGATCGGGCGGACGAGCGCGGGTCGTTGACCTCTGGCATTAGCTGTGGCGCGCCCGCAAGTACTATGATCTATCCTAACTGCTCGGTAACCACTCGCACTCAAATATAACATGGTGTAAAAATGATTGTAATCGATTCAGTTGCTTATTATGAACATACTATATTCAGGTATCGCATAAACACAAAAAAAAATTGTAGGTATATGCTAGTTGCACGGTAAAATCTACTTGCGAGATGTAGAATTCTTGTAACGTCACTATAATGCGCTGTTTTGTATGTGGCGCTTTGTAGATACCTCTACACTGGGTATAATTATTATTATTCCATCTAAATAACATCAGTCTTAAGCTGTAAACTGTCGGGACAAAAGCCTTGTCATCCAGTCTAACACAAAATCTAAATCTAGTTGATAGCAACGACTCAACTAGTTATTCAGATGAATAGAACAAGTTTAACCACGTGCTTCTTGCATAAGTGCGTCGACCTGGTTGCGCGTACGCTTATGTGTTATAAATGTCATATTATTTTGATATACTATCTGATCTGATGACTCAATTAAATATATGGGCTTAGATTTATGATACAGAGGGTGACATAAGTGGGTAATGTAGGAGGGGTTCTAAGTTTATTTACATTCGAATGTAGGTATCTCTTCCGTGTGAAAGCGAAGGGTGGGTGTTTTGGGGGATATTTTTATGTAATTTTGAGATCCAAAAAGTGCTGGTTCTCAGTCCGGAGGGTAAACTGTGCCGCAGAAGATGCCCTGGTCGGGAGACAACGTCGAACTCCCGGCCACCGTAAGTGCAGGCTTGCGGGCGGTGAGCAGTGGGCAGCTCGCCGCTCGGTCGGGCCTGGCCCAGGTCGACGGTGCGTTGTATTTCACGTATGCCTCAAAGAATGTCAGCACATCGTGACCGGGATCC
Source organism: Sesamia nonagrioides (assembly GCA_017933935.1). Taxonomy (NCBI): domain Eukaryota; kingdom Metazoa; phylum Arthropoda; class Insecta; order Lepidoptera; family Noctuidae; genus Sesamia; species Sesamia nonagrioides. The sequence goes on along the minus strand of JADWQK010001840.1, from coordinate 38,033 downwards.
ACGAAGACCGATCCCTCCTGAGTTGGGGTTGCGGGTTAGTTAAAAAAGAAACCGTGGCCCTGGCGCACAGGTAAATGAAGGAACATGGGTGGGTTTTGGACAGTAAAAGTCTGACACGCCCATTTGATGATTTCCCATCCAAAACAAAAAAAAAAAAACTGTACCCTAATTGCGTAACACGATTGCTATCAAATTTAATGACATATTGCTAATACATTACTCCACATGTTTGAAAAATGTGTCTGCTAAACAGCGAAAATTACGCAACGAATGTTGTTGAACTTTCAAAATGAAACCAAAAGCTGCTGATAGTGTGTTACGCAATTCCGCGGCTGGTAATGTGAATGTGAACAACTCATTGGTGAATAATCAATATGGTATAAAAATAAATGTTTGACCAAACTAAAGTCACTACCACCCCCCGCACCCCCGCAGGCTACTGCACATAGCTGGTTGAGCTGTTAGGGAGTAGGGGTAACCACCCACTGTAGCGAAGCGCCAACCAAAACCTACGCCCTGTTGCTTGATCGACTCTTGCTGGGCCTTCTCTGGGGCAACTAGAGATCTAACCTGGTAGGGGCCTGGTCGCACGGGCGTCGTGAAGCACTTCGGGCGCTCCTACAGTCACACACAACAAGGCACACCAACGACCGCCAGAGGGAATGGCGTCGACTTAGGTGTGCGAAGACGGCACCCCTGAGGTGCAACCCAAAGACGGGTCCCCATTTTTGTGGTCATGAGCCATAAAGGAGCCCCCAAACCGTCTCCTCGTGCCCCTAACTCGGGGTCGCAGAGAAGTCCACGACCGAACTAAAGTCACTCTTGCTTTCGTTGCTGGCACCACAACGATCCGAACTTTTAAAGGAAATTCTGAAATTTTATAGGGGTAATATAATATTATATTTTACAATTATATAAAATAATATTATAAGTTACGCAATTGCCCCACCTGGTGTAAATTTGTCGCGTGACTAAGACTAGCCTTTGAACATTATAAATGAGCTATATTTTGGCTTGTACTTATTTCTTTTTTTCCGTCATGTGAGTTATTAGAAGCGGAAACGACATTTCATTTCTTCCTTCATTTTAGATCGATAAGCCTCCTTTAATATGGAAATACGTTCCAAATATGGTACACCTGCAGAAAGGAAATACGAAAAACTACTAAATAAACGAGTATCATAAATATTAATGAAGGGTTGTTGGGAGAGAGGTGTTAGTTTGTGTTTCCCACTTGTTATATATGTATATAGAACGTTACTTTTTGTATATGCGAAATCCGAAACACGTATCTAGGCATCATCATCATCCCAACGTTAATCCCAGTCGCATCCGAAGCCTTTTCAGCTTTGGAGTCTGGGGTCCGCTTTACCAGTCCAACTGCTGATATGGCTAAATTTCGTCATTTTCCGTGAAGCGACTGCCATCTGACCTCCACAACCCGAAGGCGACATCGAAGCATTGCAGTTAGACCAATTGTTGGACTTTTGAGGGCTCCAACAACTCGTAACGGCTGCCACTAGATGTTCGTATAGCAACCGGGACCAACGGCTTAACGTGCTTTCCGAGGCACGATCAGACCAGTGCAAATATTCATATTTATGCAAACAAATACTTGCACTGTGCGGGGATCGAACCCGCGCCGCCTTGCGCAGCGGCCGCGTCCACTACCGCTACGCCACGGAGGTTGACCATGGACATGACCATGTATCTAGTATTTCTATGTAAGGAATTTATGTACAACATTTCAAAAAGCTATCATGAAAAATCACAAAGTTGAGCTTATTATGTTACCTGATAGTCCTTACAAAAATATGGTCAACGCGCCGCTCTTTTCGCGGTGGGGGCCTAGGACACTTTATGATTCGCTGTGAACTATTGTGCGCTCGGTAACCACACTGCGTCATTTTTTTAATACATTTAGGGAAAAATATGACATGGTGTAAAAAATATTGGAATCGATTCAGTTTTTCATTCTGAACAAACTATATTCAGGTTTAGTATAAAGGAAAAAAAATACGTATATATAAAATTCTCGTGTCACGATGTTAGTTACCTTACCTACTCCTCCGAAACAGCTTGACCGATTTTTTAAAAATTTTATGTGCATATTGAGGAGGTCTGAGAATCGGCTACCATCTACATATTTTAATACCCCTTATTGATAAGGGTTTTCCACTCCTACTTGTTTTAAATACATATATACAAACATATATTTTCGCCCCTTCTACTTCTATATTTTTTTAATCGCCATCCTAACAAAATATTTTGTAGAAATAATATATTATGGCAAAACAAGGTTGTCTGGGTCAGCTTGATAGCTAAAAATATATGTAGATTTAATTGTCTCATAACATGTGTTCATTCATATATTTTGCACGTTATTTTGTTTATGATTTGACACTGTTTTGAAGTCATGGTTCCCATTATTAGATACTAGCTTACAGCCCGCGGCTTCGCCCGCGTGGAGTTCGGTTATATCGCGCTTTATAGATTTCCCTAGGGAACATCAAATTTTTCCGGGATAAAAGGTAGCCTATGTTCTTTCTCAGGATATAAAGATTGTCTGTGCCGAATTTCATCAAAATCGGTTGAGAGGTTTAAGCGGGAAAGCGTAACAGACAGACAGAGAGACAGACAGAGTTACTTTCCAATTTATAATATTAGTATGGATGGATTACAGACTGTGAAAGTGAATACGGCCAGGAGCACTAATGTTAACCTGACAGATTTTACAAAGAGCGGGCTGCGGATTGGACTTTTGAGAGGTACCAAGGTAATCAAATGGGTGGGATTAGTGAGGTGAAAATCCCATATTCACTGGTTTTATACCCAAAGATTAGAGTGCCTTTTGAAACTTTCCTTCCGAAATCAAACAAAACAAGGCCGTACCCTGGTTCTATTTTGGCGATAAACCTGAATATTGATATTCAGGTTTATCGCCAAAATAGAACCATGATATTTTACATGGAGACACTGTGGCATGAAAGTGGAGAAAGTATCTGACCTAGAGACTAGAGAAGAATATAGTAATATATTAGAAAAAAACACCACAGCCACATTGCCCGTAGGACCGATGCCCGATGGGGCCGACGGGTTCTCGAGTAGCGACCACGCTCCGGAAGACGCAGCGTGGGTAGGCCCCGACAAGGTGGACCGACGACCTGGTGAAGGTCGCGGAAAGCCGCTGGATGAGGGAGACTTAGAACCGGTCGACGTGGAGATCCTTAGGGGAGGCCTATGTCTTATGGCTGAAATGATGATGATGGAGATCACCGCCCCAAGCTTCCACTAAAGCGATATATACATTAGTAACGGTATTAGGTACATATGTAGGTATATAGTGTATCGTAAGCTACATACTTAGCTACATAAACATAATGTTGCAATTTATCATCAGTTTCGTCACACAATCGTCACGAAATCGTGAGTTATGACCACAATATTGGTACTACGTGAATGTTGGAGATAAACATCTGATTTTTATCAAATTCGGTTCAGTAGTTTAGATTCGAAGGGAGGTCATACATGACACGCAAATCAAATCAAATCATTTATTTCTTTGTACCGCAAATATCCTGCTGTCCAAACAATAAATAGAATTGCTGTCATTAGTAGTAAACATAAATAGCAGGGAAGTTGCGTAACGCACGATCAATAGGCTTCATTTTGACAGTTCAACAACATTCATTGCGTCATTTGCGTTCTTGAGCAGACACATTATACAAACATATGGAGCAATGGACTAGATATCTAGTTCAAAATTATTCTAATTCATAGTAGGTAATAGTGTGTTACATAATTAGGATGCTAGCTAACTATCATCATCATCTTCATCAACCTTTTTATCGTCCCACTGCTGAGCACAGGTCTCCTCTCATACGGAGAAGGATTGAGCGTAATCACCACTCTTGCTCAATGCGGGTTGGCGATTTCAGACGTATAAAGTCCAGGTTTCCTCAAGATGTTTTCTTTCACCTTTAGTGATTGGTGTCCAAGATATACTTAGAAAGTACATATAACTTTAGAAAAGCTACATTGGTACTTGCCTGACCTGGAATCGAACCCACGCACTCATACTTGAGAGGCTGGTGTTTTAACCACTAGGCCACCACGACTCTACTCGAAATAGTGAAGTGATTCCTTAAAATTGTATCTCTGGATATAAAGGAGGCGAAGCGCGTCTGGGAGCGGGAATCCCAGCGCCCTCACACCTCTAGCCGCTGCAGGAGACGCCCTGGTCGGGAGACAACATCAAGCTCCCGGCCACCGTAGGCGTGGGCCTGCGGGCGGTGAGCAGTGGGCAGCTCGCCGCCCGGTAAGGACCAGGCCCGAGTCGACGGCGCGTTGTGTTTCACGGGCGCCTCAAAGAGATGTCGGCACATCGTGACAGGGTCCACAAGGACCGATGCCTCCTGGGCCAGGGTTGCGGGTTAGTTAAAAAGGAAATCGTGGCCCTTGCGCACAGGCAAGAGTAGAAACACAACTAGACAAAGTCATGCCGCCAAGCGATTCGTCGTGTTCCGGCATGATGTCTGGTGAAGCCGTACGGAGGACGGGATGCGCGAAATGTTGTTGTGTCGGGAGTTTGGTTGTGGAGGGCCTCCAGATCAATCTCCCTCTGGCGCAGCATCGTTGGTCGTGTTGTTGGGTTTAACATTGCATCACCGCGCTCAACTGCCGTCTTCCTTCCTATTTACTCAGTTCTTTTGAGTGAGTAGGCTTAATAAACTAGCACGCCTTACCATCAACGATTGCATCACTGCTTACCATCAGGCGGGATTGCAGTCAAGCGCTAGTTTGTAATTTATAAAAAAAAAACATGGGTAGGTATTAGTCAGTAAAAGTCTGACACGCCCTTCCGCTCCGCATATAGCGGTAGAGACCATTTGATGATTTCCTATCCAGAACAAGAAAAAAAAAAGCTAAATCCAAGTAAATTAGTCAGAGCCATTGTTTTAATTACGTCTAGGTCAACTATCTAGGTATGCAAAACTAACAAATATTTATATTCCGTCCTTTTTTTCATTAATTGGATAGAAAAAATGCACTAAACTTGAATTTACTTTGTCTTGTGAACAAGGAATCGGTACCAATATCCAATTTAGTTCTACTAGTGGGACATAGTGGAGTAGAATGGAATACCACCCAAAAAGTTCCATTGTTTACCCAGAATTGCATGATTTAATTCCCCCATCTCCGTTCCACCAGCGGACGACCCGTCGTACGGCTGGTTTCCACCCTTACGTTGTTAACACCACTACGATCCGGACGAAGCGTTTCGCCTCCTCCTTTATACCGCGTACATCGAGTGACTGGAACAATTTGCCAGAGGCGGTGTTTCCGTCGGACTACAATTTGAGTGTCTTCAAGGCTTGAGTGAATAGGCTCTTAATAAACTAGTGCGCTTTACCATCAACGATTGCGTCACTGCTTACCATCAGGCAGGATTGCGGTCAAGCGCTAGTTTATAATATATATAAAAAAAAAGAATAGATTACTCAAAATGCATTGATCATAAATCAATCCGCAGCTACCCAATATTCAACTTTGTCATTTATAAATCCTAATAGCTCTATACTTAATCAATAAATCAAACACTCAAATCTCATTTATATAAAGTGCATCCCACACTGTCCTAATCTCTGCTTACCTTCTGATATTACAAGTCGTCGGCATCACCACCATCTCAATCGGCTTTATGTCAAGGCGAACTAGAACGTCTATCACCAATCACCGTAACCGAATTGGGCCAATGTTGGTCAATCGATAGCCAATGTTTGCTACACTGTTGTGCCAAATAAAGGTTGGGTTATTATTAACACTAGATAAAGTAAACGGACCAATCGTATGTGTTTATTGGCCTTAAAAAAGACTTTAAGTTGGCCTGCCAGCAGTTCGTAATCCTGTCAATCACAAAACCGTTTTTGGTACTGACGATTTATAATCATTATAGCTCAGCAGCTGTTGCTTAGTGGATCGCAACTTACAAGTTGCAGGTGATAAGTTCGAACCTCATCAAAGGCTTTAATTTGTGTAAATTATTTAATCACCACTGCTCTCAAAACGGCGAAGAAAAACGCGAGGAAATCGGCATGTCTTAGAAGCAAAACTTCGAAGACATGTCACGGCCCACTCCTTCTCACCGATAGGAGCCTTGTGTCCGTCCCAGGAGTGGGAAAATTGTAGTCTGATATGTATGTATGTTATGTATAGCGCAAAGACTCGCGAATCTGTTGCCGAGGACTGATTTTGCTATTTTTAATTTATAACTGTCAAAATAGTAGGATTTTACGATATGTCATTAAGTGTCTAGAAAAGGGCTAGTGCAACTAGTAATTTTGCCAATGGCCTGTCAGAGGCACGTCATCAAAAATGTATTAATATTTAATTGTCCATCATGTCGTTCCATTAGGGGAATATCAAACCCGAAAAAACGAGATCAATAAACAGTAATGCTGACACAGTTGCGATGCCAGATTTAGCCCTCTGGACAAATATACACATCTCCGCTCGTACATCCTGTATCCAACTATATAGATAGAATACTTTTTCCCAAGTAGAACTTAGTAACGCGAGATTCTTTTTTGAGTTCATGATGAGAAAAACAATCTCGCTTAACTGTGTGGAGTATCCATACTCCACACAGTTAAGCGAGATTGTTTCCATTAATATGTGGTGTGAGTCTTCTACAACTCCAGTTGTAGAAGACTTACACCACATATTGATGGACTGTGTCCAGTACGAGTCTGGTAGAAATGTTTTTTTTAGTGTCTGCAGATTCAACAACCAAATGGCAATGATGCGAAGAGTCTGTTTAGGTTCATAGCCCAAAATATGAGGAATTTATGTTTAGGGAAGTTAGGACTGGCATAAAAATTGCGATTATAAATGTCCCTAAATAAAAAAGAAAAAAGTAGAACTTATAAGACAAAGGAAAGAAATATGAAGTTGATAATAGTGAACTGACTAATATTGTTCACGGTTTTTTTATTTAATTATAAACTAGCGCTTGACCGCAAACCCGCCTGACGGTAAGAAGAGACGCAATCGTTGATGGTAAAGCGCACTAGTTTATTAAGAGCCTATTCACTCTAGCCTTGAAGACACTCAAGTTGTAGTCCGACGGAATCATCATTTGATTGGCCTAAAACTGATCACTTTATCTGCCAGCATAGGTACTCGCAAACACGAGTGGTGTGCTAAATAAAGTCGCATACATTAAGCCTAGCTAAATAATACCTCTATTGTGTTGTGGAAGAATGTAGAAACACATGATAATTAAACGTCTGTATAATTAATTAACGGACGATTCTCTAGTTTCGCAATGCTTTCTGTCTTTTTTCATTCATCATCAATCTTTTAGCGTTTAGTTATCTCGTGCCATCATAAGACCCTTTCTTTTTTGGTTTGGGACGGGTAATCATCAAATGACCTCTTTTGCTCTGGGCGGTACGGAACTGAACTGATCGATGTCAGACTTTTGGACCCGGAGGATGGGTCTGAGTAGTTGTGTTGTGAAGTGTGCCGGGTATCCAGGTATATTTCAATCTTCCTCTGGCGTAGCATCATGGGTCGTATTGTTGGGTTTATAAAATTGTGGGAGGAGCCAGGGAGGAACCAGGAGTGGACTTCTTTCGGCTGAAATGATGATGATGATGACGTTATGATCGGTGAAATCACGCGCGCGTTATACATTTCGTTGAATAAAGTTTGCTCCGAAATGCTATTTTAGGAAAGTGTAACTAAATTAATTAATAATGAAGTTTAATTGAATTGCCTTGCAAGTATGTTTATAAACCGAAATTGCGAAACCGTTTACATACATTGAAATAATGCCATCGTTTAAGCAGGAGCCTTTATAATTAACGCTACTAAACTGTACAACATGTAAATTAATTAACGCACTTTCTGAAAACAGTTTGTTCAAAATCGTTTACTGAATCGGTATATATTATTTTTAATATAAATAATTTTTTATCCCAAAAATAATTAAACTATGGAAATTATTGTCGTATTAACCCTGTTGTTTGTACAGACGACAGCACCTCAAGTTACTACAATTTGTCAGATTTCTTTATTAGATTTCCAAATTTCTAAAGTATAAGGGCTCAAGATTGATAGATTTTTGCGCTTAAAATCGCAGTTTTATTTACCTATACAAATTTAATCATTCAATACAAAATAAGGAAACAACTTATTCCAAGAACATTAAGGTCTTTGTTCTCCAAGAATTGGTAGAACTATAAATAAATAACAATGCGTATATGTACATTTTGAATTAAAATTTCAGTGTATGTATTATGATTATAACATATTCTAATTGGGGTGTTTGGGGATTAGCGTTAATTACATTACAGGTTGTATACATATAATACACACATAGTAAGTACACACATCAATCCCTCAATAATCAAATACCACCTTCAATCTACTAACGTATTTGCTAAAGCTGCAAAATAAACAGTTGGTATATATATACCAACGTTTATACCTATACAAGTATATACTTGTATAGGTATAAACGAGAAAAGCAAACAGAATCTATTCAGTAGTACTTAATTACATAGAAAAAGCATGAATCATCAATGTGATGAAATTCATAAGTGCTAAAGATTGATCACTAGCGGAGAAAATGTTCATGTAATATTGTGGTCTGACCATCTAGAAGCTAGTTTTTGTGGTCGCGGAAAGTGTGGTAACGATGCCGCATTTCTAATGGCAGTTATGATTTTATAGGGTACCTTGGGTTTAGCTGCGATAGGACTGGAGTATATTTATGAGGTTACAAGGTCTGTCCCTCGAAATTTCTGTCACAAGATCAATATAATGTAATAGATAGTGGAAACAGATGGCATAGTTCTGTTATAGCAATGACGTGTCAAGCGATGTATTTTTGCTGACGCTCTTACAGGGGTTTGGATCAGGAAATCATTAAAAATTCATTTGTTTTGGAATGCCATATTAAGTAAAATTACTTAATATGGCATTCCAAAACAAATGTATTTTCATATATTATGAAATGTCTGGTCGTGCTTCGGAAAGCACGTTAAGCCGTTGGTTCCGGTAGCCACACAAATATCTAATGGCAGTCGTTACGGGTTCTTGGAGCCCTCAAAAGTCCAACAATTGGTCTAACTGCAATGCTTCGATATCGCCTTCGGGTTGTGGAGGTCAGACGGCAGTCACTTCACGGAAAATATTGAAGTTTAACCCAAAGCCCAAAGTAAAGCGGACCCCAGACTCCAAAAGCAGAAAAGCTTCAGGAAAAGGAATTAACGCTGAGATGAGATGATATTATGAAATATTAATACATAATTCTGCATTTAAACAAACATTGTAATATTTTATCTAAACTGTCATATAGACAATTACATTTTAAATAAAAAGACATTGTCTACGGAACCTACAGTTTGTAAATCAGACTCACACTTGGCCAGCCGTGGTTCGCGTTCCTATTTTCTTATGGGAAAGTTTTCAATCAACCGTGCGATGGGTTCCTTACAGTTCATTATTTATTAAATTATTACTATGATGCTTCTCAACAATGAGGAGACAGTTCTTCATCAATTATTGGCTCAGTGATTTTAGGTTTACCTGGGTGTTTATTTGAATGTGTTAATGAATCTACTAAGGTCGAATCATTATCATCATCATTTCACCCGAAAGACGTCAACTGCTGGATATAGACCTGCCCAAAGATCTCCACGACGACCGGTCTAGCGCCTCCCTTATCCAGTGGTTTCCCGCGACCTTCACTAGGTCGTCGGGCCACCTTGTTAGGGGCCTACCCACGCTGCGTCTTCCAGTAATATTGAAAGTTATTTTTTGATGGTTTATTACCTAGTAACATTTGACCACCATTTATACCACAGAACAGATAAACTATTCCATGATTTGTACTTTGTAGCAATTGCCTATGTTTAACAAATAAAATACTTTGGCTTTGATTTATAGTCGAGTCGGCTTTAATAATTTCTTAATATACTTAGTCTGTTTTAGATAGATTTCGTTAAGTCATTTTGTTAGGCTTAATGTATGAATGAGATTAAAACTGAGTAGCGCTGGCCAAGTGATATCGAGGGCGACTTACAAGTTGTAGAACGTAGGTACGAACCCCATCAAGCGCTTTACTTTGTGTTAAATGTTTCATCACCACTGCTCTCAAAACGGTGAAGAAGAACAATGTGAGGTAACCGGCATGTCCAAGAGCCAAAAACTTCGAAGACATGTGACATATATCAACCCTCACTGCGCCAGCATGGTAAATTACGGCCCACTTCCTCTGATCGAGAGGATGCTTGTGTTCCAGGAGTAGGAACATTGTGAACTTTCATGTATTTTGTAATTAACCTTCTAATGTTATCTCCTGATTTCAAACTTCATCATTGCAATCAACACCTCATGCTTCATCAAGTACTAATTAACGAAGTTTCCCTCACCATTGAGTATACCAAAATAAACTTGCTAATGACTTACTTGAATTTTAATGTGCCATTCATTATTTCAATGATCATCGCATCCTCATTCAGGAGGTGTAAACGTTCTCTCATTAACAAAAACCTTGGTCGACTCATGTCTTTAAGTATTGGCTTCAATGAAATCGTATGTTAAATTATTTATTTCTTCGTTTACAATTTGACTGGCAATAGATTTTCCCTTTCGAAGTATCACGCAATTGTTGGGTGTGTGTTGGTTGTTAATGATTGTTAAATGTGCTTTAACTTATTTTATTGTTGCCACATCGATATTAACATTTACGTCTATGAAGGCTAGACCACTAAGAACAATGTACTTATTTTGTGTCGTTCGTATGTTGTCAAAATCAAAATTGTTTATTTCAAATTAACCATCACTTGGTACTTTTGAATAGTCAATGTCGGTCAGTCCATGAAAAGTGAAGCTAAATTGCACGTTCCAAAGCGTAGATCTCTATGGAGAAGAACGTGCAAGAAACTCCATGGACACTCTTTTAAAATCATAATATATGGGTTACATTTCTTCGTCACATATTTATGTTGCTTCTATCATGTGAGCACAATGTCTCCTTTAACACTATCAACAACTTCCTCAAATGTAACATCTCTGCTACTGAGTCTATGAGCTAATATCCTTTAGAAGATATATTTATGCTATCATTTGGTATATATTTTGATAGAAAAATCGTTAATAGATCCTGTAGTTTCATTTTGACAACTCCTTGAAGTTTATGAACCAATCAATGTAGGTACATATTAATTTATAGTTGTTGCTTGTAATGTCAGTTTTGCTTTAGTTATACATAGTACATTAATTAATACATAGTATTTGAAGTCTGCTAAGAAATACATGACTATTAAAAAGACTATGACGTCGTAGAAAGGTGACGCAGTACGCAGGGTGGCAAAACGCTATAGCAAAGATGAAGTGGAATTGAATATAATCAGCTCGCTGGATTAGTGGTCATAGTTTGATGAGGCATAATGTAAATACCCATATGTGGTTACCACACTAGACAAGAAGAGTGTTTCCTTAGACGCTAACAATATTTATTTTGACGTTCGAATATCGCAATATGCTATATAGAAAATACATATATATTAAAACTATGTAGGTCGACTAGAAAACATATTGTAAAAGTAATTCTAAACGGTTTTCGTGTCCAAAAATCCATATTCGCGTTGAATTTCAATACGTGAACAATAGATCGTTTTAGCTTCCGTCAGTTTTGGTACAAGTGCTGGCGTAAATCATTTAATATCTGCATTTTAAAGTGGTCTGATTGGTTTTGTATTATGACATCACAGCGGGCCCTTTTAGAATACTAGTGCTGAGAAATTTATTTTAGAAGTGTGAGATACCCACCTATATTTTTTTAATTGACCACACAATTTAACATATAAGATGCTTTTTACCCGGATATTCACAAATAATGGAAACTTATGTGGGTCCGCAGAGTACAGCTAGTTCTTTCATATTTTCAGTTATATCCCTTATGCTTTTTTTTAACAGATAAAGAAAGAATGTTTGAAAATAGCAAAAAAAAAAAAAAAAAAGCAATGAAAACTAATAATTAGATATGCTTAACATTTTTAATATTCACATTTTTCTAAATTACAACCTCATCGTTCAGTCTACAACATGTGCCAGTCTCAACCACATTGTGGTCGTGGTCGCGGTTGTTCTAATGGGCCTTTGTAATTACTTCCTCGCTCACGTTACGACAGTTGCATGTGAATCGGGTGACCACATCAAACCCAAAATTATTATTTACTGTAGGTATATGACATGGGTTTCTGCAAACTGATGAGTGTTTCTATTATGCAAAGATGTATAACTATGTGTCATTTTGATATAGCTTTGACAATATAGAGGATTAACTCTAGGGCTTTGTTTTATTATTTTTCGCCCCATATTATCTGTAGGTAAATATTTATTCACAATTCTTATATACATGACGGGGTAAAAGGGATTAAAAACGGGGTAAAAGGGAAGGTGACAGGGTTTGCGCACTGGATAAAATTTTATCCTGTATACATTTATATCACAATCACCAGCACACTTTCTAACCATATCGTATATAATGTCTATACATCGTATTTTGGCCTTCACTCTTCATCCATTCATATTGAAGAGCTGCCAATTTCGTTCTCACTACTTCTATGGGTACACCATAATCATCATCATATCATCTGAAAGATATCATTTTCTTCATTTCGCATATTCTTTGCATAATTTATAATTATTATTTCCTATAAATCTAAAAAAAAAGATCAACAAAGAGCTTCAAAATCGATCCAAATGAACTTCTAACTTCACTTAACACGAACTTCGAATGTCAAACCTTACATAGGTACACACCTTCATAAGCCCTAGTTCTGTTCGGAACAGTTTATTGAAAGCTATTGAATGTGCTCTGCAAATGACGTTATTGTTCCCAAAATTCGATTTATTCTCCTGCCTTTTATTAAAAAGTGTAACAAAAGGTTTTAATGGATATGTTAAAGCTTTGTATATTGTTAAATTATTGAATATTGTGCAATAGTTTAACAATATCCAAAGATTGCTTTTAATTAGTATAATGATTGTAAACCAATTTCGAATGAGGTGAGTTTCAAAGTATTGCTTTGTTTTCAAAAAATATTGAAGACTTATTTAAATATTATATTTAATTTGATGTAATGTAAATATATAATATATATTATGTACTTATATATTTAAACCAAATTACATGACATAAAGATGTGGGCTTGTTTGAAAGGGATAGCGTGGCTCCTGACGCACAGGCAAGCGAAGTTGTATTTTGGTCAGTAAAAGTCTGACAGGCCCTTCCACTCCGCTGGTCTAAAGTCTGACAAAAAGAAAAGATCAAATCTTCAAGTGAAGCCTCACTTGAAAATTCAACATTATATATGATTTTTTGAAATATTTTGCTCACTATTAATAACAGCAATAGCAATTTAACGGCAATATTAATTAGATTTTTAGTCACATTAAAAATAAATACATGGGAGATGTTTCAGAAATGTATGGAGCCTGGGCCAGCACATTGTACACTTAATGCTAGGTATAGTTACGCTATACTTAACTGTTTTTAATGTTAATTTCCTATATTTTGGCTTAGTTTTTATACAGATTCAATTTAACTCGGCCAAGGAATGCAACACAACTACCTACTAATAAATATGGTGGTCAGCAATAAGCGAAAAAGATATTGACAGTGACATTTGATTTACGTGTCATGTATCTAAGGCTATCGTATCTATATTATCTACCATATGGCTGCAAAAAACACAAAACATGAATTCCGAACATACGGCCCACTAAATAAACACAATCGACTCAAATCAGCACTCGACACGAACACAACGGGAAAATAAAACTGTCAAAGTCGCTAATCAAACGTCATAACCACTGTCATGGCTACCTTAATAAAGGGTCATCTCACTAAAAAACGTTTCAAATAATTAATTACATATACCTGTATTTTTATTTAAATTAATTTAGTAGGTAGTATTTTAATGAAAATCTTTATTTTTTTTTCCTTTTTATCTATATAGCGTAGATACATAGTGGGGGCCCAAAATGAAACATCTCCTTTTACTAACATAAAATTAATATTTATGGGGGCTGCCATACAACACACCTAAGTATAATATACATTGGTACTTTATGGTGACTCATAAAATATGAGACAAAAAATGTCAGTGAGTTTTTCTGTCAACCGAAAATATTTTTCTTCAATTTATTACATCTCACTCAGTGCAGAAACTTTCTCCTTCTGCTATAAATCCATACTAATATTATAAATGCGAAAGTAACTCTGTCTGTCTGTCTGTTTCGCTTTCCCGCTTAAACCTCTCAACCGATTTTGATGAAATTTGGCACCAACAATCTTTAGACCGTGAGAAAGGACATAGGCTACCTTTTATTGAAAATTTTCATATTCCCGGGGGAAATCTAAAAAGCGCGATATAACCGAATTCCATGCGGGCGAAGCCGCGGCCGGAAAGATAGTTGTACATATACCCAAATTAACGAACCTATAACATGATAAAGTAGTAGACTTTGTAGACCATTGTCTAAATGTCTACTGTTTTACTAATTGTTAAAAGGCCTTAATTGTCCTCCCACACCTGTTAACATAGTAATTTATAAGCATCGTAAGAGCCAGTTATTTTTAAAAGTAATAATGATAATTATTTTTTTCAATAATTATAAGCTAGTGCTTGACTGCGATCCCGTCTGATGGTAAGCAGTGATGCAATCGTTGATGGTAAAGCGCACTAGTTTATTAAGCCTATTCACTTATAAAACTTTGGAATAGGAAGGATGACGGCAGTTGAGTGAGGTGATGCAATGTTAAACCCAAGACCAACAACACGACCAACGGCGCTGCGCCAGAGGGATATTGATCTGGAGACTCTCCACGAACAAACTCCCGTCACAACAACATTTAGCGCATCGTACCAGGCACACATCGCAACACAACTGCTCAGACCCGTACTCCGTACGGCTTCACCAGACATCATGCCGGAACACGACGAATCGCTTGGCGGCAAGACCTTGTCTGGTGGGTGGTAACTTCTGCCGGCAGCCGATGTTATGGCCTACCACCGAGAAACTAAAAAATACTAGGCAGATGATGATTCTTTCAATTAAAACTGCACAATATTACCCAAGGCTTTTGATTACTTAACTGAGACGTCTTATCTACATAATAAATGGTGGTCGTGTAATTGCAGATAAGCAGTACAACTTGTGTACTTGACATGTCAACTGAAGTTTTTGCGTTAATTTGTCACTGTCTTTGCGTCAGTCGTAAATAATAGATTTAATATACAATGTTATTTTTAGGGTTCCGTAGCCAAATGGCAAAAAAGGAACCCTTATAGATTCGTCATGTCTATCTGTCCGTCTGTGCGTCAATATAAAAACGCATTGCTAGACTTAGGATGGCCTATCGAATGGTACAGGTCTCAACAATTTTGTCAACTATAGATAATACATCTACAGAATACATCTACCTACCAAGTTTTAACAGTATACTGTTAAAACTTGTAATCCGCGTTAAGATTTTGAAGCAAAAATTAAAAAAAAATATGATAAATATTGGGGGCTCCCCATACTTAGAACTGAAACTCAAAATTGTTTTTTTATTAAGCACATGTACGTGTGTTGGGGGGGTATCTATGAATAGGTCTTCAAAAATGATATATGGAGGTCTCTATAATATTTTTTTTCTAAACCAAATAGTTTACGTGACAGACGCTTCCAAAGTAAAAAAAGTAGCCCCCCCCCCTCTAACTTCTAAAATAAGAAAATGAAAAATCTAAAAAAAACATATGATGTACATTGATGTACGTTACTATACAAACTACCAACAAAAATTGTTTTGAACGAGATCTAGTAATTAGTTTTTTCTTAATACCTCGTAAATGGTAAACCGCTTATTACCGCGTAATCTTTCATACAAATAACTTAAATCCTTTAATTTCATAAAGCAATGGTACGGAACCTTTTGTGTGTGAGTCCGACACGCACTTGACCGATTTTTCGTTTATACGAAAACCGAAACACCTGTCCAGTATTTTTAAGTGAAGAATCTATGTAGTAGTAGTAATCCGCAGAAGAACCAAAGTCACCAGGTCTATGCCTTCGAGTCGCTAAACTTAAGTGGCAGTTAGCAGGACACATTGCTCGTAGAACCGATAGCCGATGGGGCAGTAGCGTTCTGGAGTGGCGGCCACGTACCGGAAGACGCAGCGTAAGGAGGCCCCCAACAAGGTGGACCGATGCTCTAGTGAAGGTCGCGGGAAGCCGATGGATGCGGGCAGCACAAGACCTGTCATTGTGGAAAGCCTTTGGGGAGGCCTTTGTCCAGCAGTGGACCTCTATAGGCAGAAGAAGAAGAAGTATGCAATGTAGATATTGTAATAATGATGTTTGCACCAACGACAGTTCCATTTTTGGTTCGGGAGAATCTGTCCATTCTTTGGTTGCCTGGAAGAGATCGCATTACCGATAAGGCCGCCCATTGTATGATTTTTGTGATGAATGTTTTTTGTTCTATGTTTGATTGGTGTACAATAAAGAATATGTAAATAAATAAGAAGATGTTCGGCTTTACCTATCTGACTACACAGAAGAAAGGTAGAAACAAACTCAAAGGTCAAAGTCTTTTCTCGCCGGCAGTGGGACAAGTGCTTAAAGCGGGCCACATGCGGTAGTAAACCTGTATGGGTTCTAACTTCAAATTTATTGCACATAAACTATCTCATGTGCCGACGCCCTTACCCAGACGTGACTGGTGGTCTTTACATTTTTATTAATATCCATAATGAGCTGTAAAGTTTCTGAATAATGTGAAACTTAAATTATATTTTATTATTTGTAAAGGAATACAATTATTGTAGGTCTTAGTAAGGGTGTTCAACCAACCGAGCGATCGTCGATCGATGGTAGAATGGATTAGTCGACATCGATCGATAGTTTCTACCACACCAATCGATCGATAGCCGATAGATGCCATCGATCGATGGTAGAATGGATTGGTCGACGTCGATCGACAGTTTCTACTCTAATCTACTACTCTAATTTTTCATGGTGGTAGGCCATAACATCGGCTGCCGGCGGAAGTTACCACCCACCAGACAAAGTCTTGCCGCCAAGCGATTCGTCGTGTTCCGGCATGATGTCTGGTGAAGCCGTACGGAGGACGGGTCTGAGCAGTTGTGTTGCGATGTGTGGCGGGTACGATGCGCCAAATGTTGTTGTCTCGGGAATTTGGTCGTGGAGAGTCTCCAGATCAATATCCCTCTAGCGCAGCATCGTTTGGTCGTGTTGGTCTTGGGTTTAACATTGCATCACCTCGCTCAACTGCCGTCATCCTTCCTATTCTTAAGTTTTTTGAGTGAATAGGCTTAATAAACTAGTGCGCTTTACACTCAACGATTGCATCACTGCTTACCATCAGGCGGGATTGCAGTCAAGCACTAGTTTATAATTATTAAAAAAAAAATCGATCGATTGGTTAGTCGACCGGTATCCGTCGACCGGCAATCGATCGATTGGTTAGTGGGCCGGTATCCGTCGATCAAATAAAAGCTACCACACCAATCGATCAACGTCGACTGATGTCGATTGATGGCATCAATCGACTATCGATCAATTGGTGTGGTAACGCCCTTACGAATCCCACTAAGCGCTTTACTTTGAGTAAATTATGTCATTACCACTGCTCTCAAAACGGTGAAGGAAGACATCGTGACGAAATCGGCATCTCCCAAGAGCCAAAACTTCGAAGACATGAGACATCTATCAACCCACACTGGACTCACGTGGTAAATTACGGCCCACTCCTTCTTACCGAGAGGAGGTCTATGTTCCAGTAGTGGGAACATTATAGGCTGATAATGTGGCCTGAGAATCACTTAGTTTCCAGGGTAGGTTTCAAAAACTTACTATATGCTCGCCAAGCTCCATAAAGAATAGAGATAAACAAACCAATTTAGGGTTATCACAACTCACGTTTTACAAATCTCCTGTTATTTACATGATTCTCGGCTTTTACATTATTAACAATTCCTATTGCAGCATATTTCAATAGAATCACTAATAACATGCATAATAACTTTGTATTTCCAAAAACCATTAAAAAGTCGACGCTAATTTTACGTGATAGCCCTACAAAAAAATTAAGATGGATGAAATCCAGGTATTAAACACATTTTGTGGAATTCAACCAATGAATAAAGTTGAGGCATTTGTCAATACGATTTTGCGTATTTTAATTACTTTCAAATTAACTGCATAACACATGCATTGTAATACTTTCAAGTATGGCCTAAGTATAATATATATATATATATATATGTATCAAAAAATTTAACCTATTAAAAATTAACTTACATGTGTGTCATATTTCATTCAAATCGGTTAAGCGTTCTACGCAAATCATAAATATCTAAACAAATAAACTGTTTACATTAGTAGGAAGTAGGATTATTACTTTTATGAAAATCATCTATCTAGAAAAGGTTGCTAACATCTGTCTTTTAGGCGTAAACTACTCGTTGCCTAGCAACGGTTTGTTTACCTATATTCTTTATCGAATTTGGCCGACATATAGTTACTCTGTTCACAGGAACTTTGTTGGCGGTAACCCCATCAATACTTAACGTTTAAGACACAAGATTCTTATCAGGTCCTTACTAAGTAATTTATGACAAAAGAACTTCGTTGAACACTACCCACACAATCCTCAAACAATGGGTATTACATCACTAATACGTTCAACATAATTTTGTTCTACATAATAGGCTATTTGACAGTATTCAATTATTTGTGATTTTTTGCTTTAATTGCATAAAATGAGGGTTCTTTATATCATTTACAAGAGTTTTAATAAAAAATAATAACAATTATTATATCCAAAACACAAAAATATGTTTGGCTTTTTGTTTCTCGCGCCACACATTGTGAAACGATCCGGATTGGCTAATGTCGCGATGACGTCATACGCTTGTTTTCGGCAAACTTATAAACTGTTTTTCGGGGGTTTTTATCGATTTATTTGTACAACCCAGTACAGTACACCACTTGTAAACCATTTAATTATATAACAACAGCAAATAATAATTAAAAACAAACACCACTGAGAACCGAAAACCGCTTGTGACGTCACTTACCAGGCGCAACGCCATATTGCTGATTATATCGTTTTCGCGGCTTATTTGAATTTTGAATTTTTATTTGCATATTTCTTACGAAATACGTATTTAAAATTAAAAAAAATACTTTGGGTGAACTTCATAACCGCAACCAAGTAATTCAAGATAAAAATTATAAATCTGTCAAATAGCCTATTGTGTCCAACATGTCATGTCTTAAGTCCCAACGTTGATGGGTCCGCCCCAATAATCCATTGAGCAGGTCGACACTCGTTTCAATGGAATTTACTCTCGTGATTAAGAGAAGTTATACATCCCTGGAGACAAGGTATTCGAATTGGTAGAATAATTCTGGGTCGCTTTAAATGTTTTCAATTGTTGAAGTTAAGTCTACTGAAAACAATTTGCAAATCAGAACACGAAATATTATGTTTACCATTTCTCATCCAATTCTTGCCTTTAAAATTTCAGTCTGAAAAAAAATGGTGATATAACCATTGGAAGTTGTTTCCAATTAGGTTGATTTTCGGATGTAAGTTTTTTTTTGACAAATCACACAGATTGAGCTAGTCCCAAAGTAAGTTCGAGACTTATGTTATGCGATACTAACTCAACGATACTATATTTATAATAGATATATAAATATAGATAAACATCCAAGACCCAGGCCAATCAGGAAAAGATTTCGTTTTCCATCATGTCCTGACCGAGAATCGAACCCGGGGCCTCCACGTCGCAGGCAGGCGTGTTGACCGCTCCGCCACGAAGGACGACAGTTTACTGAGAACAATTTGCAAATCAGAATATGAAATGTTCATTTTTCAACCAATTCTCGCCCTTAAAAGATCACTCTTGGAGACATGACTATTACAAAATTTCTATAGGTATTCATGTCTTTATAGTACGCAGTATTCCAATCTAGGTATTCGTTTTGTTATTATTAAATACTAGCTGCGCCGCGCGGTTTCCCCCGCGTAGGTTTCGATATGCTTCGCTCCTATTGATCGCAGCGTAATGTTATATAGCCTAAAGCCTTCCTTGATTAAGGGGCTATCCAACGCAAAAATATTTTTTCAAATCTGACCAGTAGTTCCTGAGATTAGCCCGTTCAAACAAACAGCTTTATATATTAGTATAGATTAGCTTTTACCACTGGCTTCGCCTGCGATACGAAAAATTATGAAATAATAATTATGTAGAAAAAGCCTTTGCTCCAAGATATTCCCTCATTGTCTTTATGAAGGTAGTAATCGAAAAAAATAACAAAAGTGGCATTTTGATTACTTTAGCGAAACTTAATTAAACAACATTTATTACTTCAATTCACTGTTGATTCATCTCATCTCAGCGTTAATCCCAGTCGCATCCGAAACTTTTCAGCTTTGGAGTCTGGGGTCCGCTTTACCAGTCTAACTGTTAATTTTGGCTAAACTTCCATATTTTCCGTGAAGCGACTGCCGTCAGACCTCCACAACCCGAAGGCGATATCGAAGCATTGCAGGTAAACCAATTGATGGACTTTTGAGGGCTCCAACAACCCGTAACGACTGCCATTAAATGTTCGTATAGCAACCGGGACGAAGCACCACCAGACCAGTGGAAATATATTCATGCATTGGTACAAATATATGCACTGCGCGGGGATCGAAGCCGCGTCTCCTTGCGCAGCGGCCGCGTTCGCTACCGCTACGACACGGAACTTTGATTTGTCACGGAACTCTCTGTGAACTGTCTGTCGAACCTTTGCTCCAAGATATTTCCCCATTATCCTTATGAATCTAGTAGTCCAAAAAAAAAAAAACAGAAATTGAATTTTGATTATTATTATATACGATTATTTGATTATACACTTTTGACTAATTTGTCGCATGCTACTTCACAATTTGATGTTGCCAGGCTTAAATAAGAATAAGAACATTTGGATAGCAATATTTTCTAATTCTTATGTATCTATTGAACAATTATATCGTAACTTTTCAACAACTTACAAATTATTTCATAAAGTCATGAGCTAAATCTCATTCATGAAGAAGGCTTTCGAAGGTAAGGTACAAATTGGACGCTTAAAACTTCAAGATTGTTCTGACAGCTCGCAGTTGCTACTTAGGTAAGAAACTTGTTGCTGCTCCTACAGATTAAGACATTGTTTTGAACTTATGTACCATTTGTAACTGTTGTTGTTACTTAAGACAAATTCGCGAGTAAATCTTCCTACGAATATCATAATTGTGAAAGTTTGTAAGAAATATGAATGGACGGATAGATAGATGTTTGTTACGCTTTAACGCCAAAAGTACTGAACAGATTTGGATGAAATTTGGCACACGAATAGTTTATAACAAGGAATATTACTTAAGATACTTTGTGACGGTAACGTGCCTGCCACGAAAGATTTTAAACAAGATTCAAGTGAACTGTATTTAGGATATCGATATATTAGAAATTATAAGTAAATATGCGATAGAATGATGCCTTCGGGGTACATCTCTCTGATTAAGGTGCTGACCACTTACCTCCAACCTTCAGATGAGGAGTTCGTAGATCACCAGACCAGAAAAGACTCACGTCGACGCAATTCACTGGCAGACTCCCTAACTTTATTATGTAATTTTGAATTTTGAGGCCTAAATCCCCCCGGGGGTTACATTAAATCATCATCATCATCAACCTTTTTATCGTCCCACTGCTGGGCACAGGTCTCCTCTCATACAGAGAAGGATTAAGCGTAATCACCACGCTTGCTCAATGCGGGTTGGCGATTTCAGACATAAAGTCCAGGTTTCCTCAAGATGTTTCCATGTGTTTGGTGTTTGGTGTTTTGATCCTTTCCAATCTGGTTTTCGTCCTGGTCACAGTACCACTACAGCCTTAGTGAATGTCACTGATGACATACGCTTGGGTATGGAACAGGGAAATCTGACGGTTCTTTGCTTACTGGATTTTAGTAATGCATTCAACAATGTCGATTTCGATATCCTTCTTGGCATGCTTTGCTCGCTTAACATATCTCCAACGGCGATTGACTGGTTTCGTAGTTACCTGTATGGCCGTCGGCAACGTATATGCATAGAAGAGTCTTGCTCTTCGTGGTGCTATACTTCTGCCGGTGTACCTCAGGGCGGCGTTTTATCTCCTTTACTTTTCGCAATATTTATCAACTCCATCACCAAAAACCTTCTTTCATCCTACCACCTTTATGCAGACGATTTGCAGATTTATAAACAAGCTGGCCACTCAGATTTAGCTGATGCCATTCAAACTATCAACAAAGATTTGTTCTCAATCTGTGAGTGGAGTGAGGCGCATGGGTTGCATGTTAACCCATCGAAGACTCAGGTCATTGTTATTGGCAGTTCAAGGATGTTCCCCAGGATAGACTGGTCGCAACTTCCCCAAGTTCAATTTAATGGTACTGCTATTTCGTTCAGTGATAAGGTTAAGAACCTTGGGGTTTGGATCGACAAGCATCTTTCCTGGGATCCACAGCTACAGGATGTCAGTCGCAAAATTTTTGCATCTGGTAAGTCTCTGAGACGGTTGCGGAACTTTCTTCCTACTGCCACTAAAACTGCGCTTGCACAATCACTTCTACTTCCTATCCTTGACTACGCAGATGTCAGTTATCCAGATCTTACTGAGGCACAACTAGATAAACTTGAGCGACTTCAAAACTTTTGCATAAGATTTATATTTGGCCTGCGCAAATATGATCACATATCTGAATTTCGTCCAAAGCTTAAGTGGCTTCCTATACGTCTTCGCCGGAATTCTCATATACTATTTCAGCTCTATAACATTTTGTTTAATCCTAAGACCCCCTCTTATCTTAAAGAACGTTTCAAGTTCCTTCATGACACACATAATAGATATCTGAGGTCATCGGAAAACCTGGAATTAGAGATGCCGATGCATTCCACTAGTTTCTATGATAAATCCTTTACTGTACAAGCAGTTCGGCTTTGGAATGCCTTGCCCGTGTCCGTAAGACGTGCTATAACACTGTTTACTTTTAAAACTATGATAAAAAAGCACTTCCTCTCTCTTTAAACATATTATTATATTTTATATGCTCTTGTATAATATTTATTAATTAGATGTATAAAATTATTTAAACTAGTATACACTTAACGTATATATTTATTGTATAATCTATGTAAATAGTACACTGTAGACTACCTACATTATTTCTTTATCCTTCCCCTTAGAATTCCATCCAAAGGTTGTCTGTAAAAGATCGCTCTTAGCGATAAGACCGCCCATTGTGTCACCCTTTGTAAAATATTTTTATTTATGTTCTGTAATCTATATGGTGTACATAATAAAGAGTATTCTATTCTATTCTATTCTTTTCCTTCACCTCAGTCATTGGTGTCCAAGATATACTTAGAAAGTACATATAACTTTAGAAAAGTTACATTGGTACTTTCCTGACCTGGAATCGAACCCGCGCCCTCATACTTGAGAGGCTGTATTTACATTAAATAATTAAAACTTAGTACATTTTTGTGACCGTTAAAAGATTCTTGTGGCCATGACTCGCTAGCTTGCCAGTTCGATAAGAAGTGTGTTGGCCACGCCGTGCGGCGGTCTGCGGAAGCACACACATTACTATGATCGCGATCCGTTTACTTTAAGTTTTCGGCAGCGTTCACCGGCGATAAACACAAAAACCAGAAGTAAATTTAACATATTTTTTATCTCGATATTCCCACAGGATCGGAACTTATGCGGATAAAAACGCGGTGAAATAAAAAATTAAATCATTTATAAATGAAGTATCACTGATCACTTTTACACGTCATGTTTTTTTTTTTAACTTGATGAAGCCGGCATTTCCTAACTGATTACCTCTGAGAAGAAATAGCCGAAACAAACGGTGCTCAGTTAGTAATTTTATAAAATATACTGCTAGGATTTATTCTAACATTGCAATATTTGTACACAAAGAGGTGGTGGGTCAGTATAAACAGTGATTACATACGAGTGGTAAGTCGTAGGGTCAACCCCAAGTAGGCGTTTTACTTCGATGTAAATTATTTTATTACCACTACCCTCAAAACGGTGAAAGATAACATCATAAAGAAAGACATTTTGATGGCACGGTAGGCGAAGTGGTTAAGCGACCGTCCGCTGTACTGCGTGTCGCTGGTTGCATTCCTGTACGGAACAAATTTGTATGACCGAGAAATAGTTTTACCGGATCTGGCTGTTTATGTGTTTGAGTTTATATATTTGTAAACGCACTCACGATACAGGATAAAAATTGTTTTGATAAAAATTTACCCCTTATTCATAAACGTTGCTTAAAGTTAACTAGTGATTAACGATTCTTTAACCATACATTTTTGACCTTTTAACGGCACTTAACTGTAATGATCCTTTATGAATGGACACCAAAGGGTTTATTCAATAAGGGGCATTAATGTCTTCGATTTTAGAATCTTAAATTTGAAGGTATGTGACATTCATAAACCCACACTGAACCCGCGTGATGTACTACGAACCAATAGGCTATTTGACAGTATGAATATTTTTGTGATTATTTGCTTCAAATGCATAAAATGAGGGTTCTTTATGCCATTTACACGAGTTTTCATGAAAATAATAATATTTAATATATCCAGATACACAAAAATATGTTTGGGATTTTGTTTCTCGCGCCAAATATTATGAAACGGTCCGGGTTGGCTAATGTCACGATGACGTCATACGTTCATAAACACTTGTTGTCGTTCTATGTGTTCTCAGGTGTTTTAGCGTTTTTAGAAGATTTTTAACGATATTTGGAGTAATTTGTGGTATTTTATTTTGTTTTCTGACTGACAAATAACAGATAAATACGACCACCACTGCGAAAACGAAAATCGTTTATAAGTTTGTGACGTCACTTACAAAGCGCCACGCCATATTGCTGAATAAAGAGTTTCGGCGGCTTATTTGAATTTTGAATTTTTATTTACGTATTTCTTACTGAATAAATATTTAAAATAAAACAAAACACTTTTGGTTAACTTCTTAACCGCAAGCAAGTAATTCAAAATAGAAATTATAAATCTGTCAAATAGCCTATTCCATTTACCAAGAGACTGTCCCAAGAGTGAGAACCATAGACTGACTATACACAAAATATTACATGTCATAATAATATTTACAGTAACATTTTTGAAAACAAAAGTATTATTATCTTCTGAAGCTTTCAATTTTAATTGGCAAACATGACATTGTTAATATGTTAATTAAATTACTTACACAAACTCGAAGCTTTATTATACAAACGAAATTATAAATCTACATTTAGCAGCTGATCCAGACCCTCAGTCAACCCCTATGTTACTTAGTTAACATGAGCGGAATATTAACAATTAAAAACATCCCTAATTATAGAGAAAGGCAGATGTTTGTAACAGCTGTTTTGCAAAAACAGGACAGTTCTGTATTCAACCATGTGCAAAAGTAAATAGATATTTCCTCACACTGCAATTGTCTTTTTCTATACATATTTTTGTTGATATTGTCTGTTATGTTGTTATCTGTCGGTGTCGCAGGCGCATCATAGATGACAAACGGATATTTTATCATCATCAAACTTTTTTATCGTCCCATTGCTGGGCACAAGTCTCCTCTCATACAGAGAAGGATTGAACGTAATCACCACGCTTGCTCAATGCGGGTTGGCGATTTCAGATGCGACTACAAAATTAAAATTTAGTCTTCTGTCCTTTTCTTAATGAAATAGAAATAATAAGATGCACGAACTGTTTAGTTTAGTTTGTGAACAAAGTAGAAAAAGAAAGAAAGAAAAATTGATTATTCCGCACAAACAAACCGCACATTACAATAATAACACAACAATAATATTAAATAAACAATCTTTTTTTTTTACTTAAAAGTTCTTGGCTTCGGCCCGTGCCAAATTGGATCCACACACAGATGTGAGATATTTTTAAAGAAATAACGAGGAATAATAATAATAATAAGGATAATTCACCAGCAACTTGCTCTTAAATACAAACTTGTGGAATCGGAGGTGCCGTACTACAGGTAGGCCCGACCCAGGTCTCGAAAATGGCCATATCACATTGTACTGGGATCGATCCATCATCACCGACAGGACTATTATTGCCAATAAGCCTGATATAGTGCTGGTGGATCGATCAGAGCGGCGTGCAATGATTGTCGACATAACCATCCCACATGATGAGAACCTCGTTAAAGCTGAGAAAGATAAACAAATCAAGTATCTTGACTTGGCTCACGAGGTTATCGACATGTGGGAAGTGGATTCAGCAATCATTGTACCGATAGTCGTGACAGCCAATGGCTTAATAGCCAAGAGCCTCGACCAACACCTCAGGAGGCTCTCGTTAGGCAGCTGGATCAAGGGCTTGATTCAGAAAGCGGTACTGCTGGACACGGCTCGCATCGTCAGGAAGTTCCTCTCTCTGGAGCCCTGACCGCCGGTAGCTTGGACCCTGTTCCCGATACCGGTGGGCTACTATTTTTTATATTTTTAAATGTTTTTTATATATATTTTTGTTATGTAGAAATATTTAAAAATATAATTTATAAGTGTATTTATTGAAATAAAGGAGATAATAATAAAAAAAATAAAATTCACTCAAAAGCCTCGTACTCAAACATGAAGACATAAAAATAAAAATGTTTTTCAGGTGTCATAGACAACACACCTTTTAGACAATTTATAAAATATTTTGGAAATCATCTTGAGGAAACTTGCTTCTCAGGCGTCTTGAGGAAACCTCTCTCTCTTGATTATTCTCTCTTCTTTATTTGTGAGCAAATAAAGAAATAATATAGTCGTGGTGGCCTAGTGGTTAACACACCAGCCTCTCAAGTATGAGTGCGCGGGTTCGATTCCAGGTCAGGCAAGTACCAATGTAACTTTTCTAAAGTTATATGTACTTTCTAAGTATATCTTGGACACCAATGACTGAAGGTGAAGGAAAACATCTTGAGGAAACCTGGACTTTAAGTCTGAAATCGCCAATCCGCATTGAGCAAGCGTGGTGATTACGCTCAATCCTTCTCTGTATGAGAGGAGACCTGTGCCCAGCAGTGGGACAATAAAAAGGTTGATGATGAAAGAAATAATAATAAACGATGGTACTGATTACTTTGTTCACAAACTAAAGTAAACAGTTAGTCCATCTTATTATTTCTATTTCATTATAAAAAGGACAGAAGACTAAATTTTACTTTAGTCCTGTGTAATATTCAACGATGTTTAAATATTTATTTAGCACAGACTAAAATACACCAGATACATACATCAGATAGCAACAAATGTAATGTTTAAAGACAAATGTAAGAAAGTGTGCCTCACGGCTACTTCAAAAAAGGCTGTTTTTTTTTCTGGCATCTATTAGTTTCCAACTGTACCTGTATACGTAGAGCTGTGTATCTCTTTGAGCATATTGTACCTACTTTAACACAATATTGGCACCAACGACAGTCCCATTTATTTATTGTCCACGAAAATCTCTGTCCATTCTTTGGTTGCCTGGAAGAGATTGCATTAGCGATAAGACCGCCTATTGTATATTTTGTAGTATTTAATGTATGATTTATGTTCTAGTACAAAATGAGGTATGTTTATATAAATAAATACATACACCAGTACCGCTTTGTTACAGAGCGGTTTGCAACTCTTAAAGTCTATGCAAGATCGGTGACTCCTTTAATATCTAAGCCTCAACCAAATCAATTAGTATTAGGTATGTACTACTTAACATATTACTTGATTCTACCGCTTTTGTATGAGCTTAATATCATGTATTTAATTTGATTATTTCATACTTATATTTCGTATTTCGTTCGATAATATTGGGCCCTAGCCAATGTAACATCGCTTCCTAGCGAAGCGAAATCGAATACTACTAAACCAACCAATGGCAGGAACGATTGACCACGTTATTTATCGCGTCGCGTGGTCAATCGTTCCCGCCATTGTTTGGTTTGGTATTCGATTTCGCTTCGCTATGAAGCGATGTTACATTGGCTACAGGCCATGGTTTCCCTACGCTATATCATTCGGTACGTGGTACATAGTTTAGATCAATTAGATAGAATCTAATGATTTGTCACAAATCCCACCTTTTGTAATGTGTTTGGCGTGTGCCTGGTGGTTATTAATAACCTCGCTCTTTCACCCAATTTAAGGTAAGTAAAATAAACAATAATAATCGCATGTCAATGCTGCTACAGAGCCGGCAGATGTTTTGAAGAGCTACAGGATAAGTTAGAGCAGAAGTTTAATTGAATTTCTGGAATACAGTCGTGCGGATTGACAGGTATTGACGGGAAAAAGGTATGGGAACAGATATACGCCACATTGAGTGAGAGTTTGTAAGGAGCGGGTCTTATTGGGTCATATAACATACATACATATATACGTATGCCGTCCTCCGTCTTCAGCCTAACCAACGGCTCTGCCCAATAGACTTCACTCTTGCGAACACTTTAGAGCCCTTGTTCTTGTGATGACATTTGGATCAGGTCCCTCACGAGGTATGTGCCTCATAGGAAAGCTCAAGGTCGCACAGAGAGCTATGGAGAGGGCTATGCTAGGTGTTTCTCTACGTGATCGAATTAGGAATGAGGAGATCCGTAGAAGAACTAAAGTCGCCGACATAGCCCAGCGGATTAGCTTCCTGAAGTGGTAGTGGGCGGGGCACATAACTCGTAGAGCCGATGGCCGATGGTGAAGAAAGGCTCTTGAATGGTGACCACGTACCGGCAAGCATAGCGTCGGACACCCACCGACTAGGTGGTCGGATGATCTGAAGAAAATCGCAGAGAAGCGCTGGATGCAGGCCTCGTCCAATCGTTATTTTTGGAAATCCTTGGGGGAGGCCAGCAGTGGACTTCATGTGGCTGAGATGATGATGATGATGATGTCATAATATGCGATAGTATTTTTCAACATCCTGACGTGTCCTTCTAGATAGTTGATGGTAGGTAATAAGATTTTTCTAAATAAATATTTATCTACCTAATAGATATTTAAAGAGATGAAGAACAGGGTGTAAAGTTCACTCATCCTCTATAGAAAAGGGAGGATCCTCCGGCCAAAAGGGTATTGTGTCTGGCAGGCGCTTGCCCAACCGTTGATGTTGGGAAGTTGTATACAACGTGTAACAAAAAGGGTATATACATACCAAGGGCATGGCATCTTTAGATGATATCAAACGATATCGGAAGGGTTTCAACCCAAAATAAAATACTCAAAAAAATTGGTACCAAATTTTCGGATTCGTGTGTTTCTTTAAATCAAATCATAACAAACGTGGCAGCACACTACATACGTTAATAACTACTCGTTACCCGTCATGTTACTTGCTAAAATCCGATAAATGTCTTCAATATCTCTGTGCGATCAGTATGATAGTAGCCTATCACAGGCGGTGTTTTTGCTCATAACTTCCTAACATAAAGAGATAGGATTAAAAAACCCTTCCAATATCGTTTGATATCATGTAAAGATGCCATGTCTTTGTTATGTATATACCCTTTATGTTACACGTTGTATATGTAAACTCTTCTTGCAAGGTATAGGATCTGTATGACGTCAGTATGACGTGTATTTAGTCACCCTCTGTAGCTATAGCTATGACTAAAACAATAAATAATGAAATGGCATACAATGTTGATACCTAATAAAAGTTTTTACTGAACTAACTTTTCAGTTTGAAAAACATCCAGCTTAAATCCTGTTATCAGTAACTGGCTGCCACCAGTGACTCCGTTCGCGTAGAGTTAATTAATTGAACATATTATTTTAACCCCAAAATATCATCATCATCATCAACCTTTTATCGTCGTCCCACTGCTGGGCACAGGTCTCCTCTCATAGAGAGATGGATTGAGCCGTACATACCAAAATATACAGCATACATTTTAAATTTTTGTTATGCTCCGCTCCTATTGGTCACAGCGGGACGTTATATAGCCTATAGCCTTCCTGGAGCAATGGGCTATCCAACGCCAAAAGATTTTTTCAAATCCGACTAGTGCTTCCTGAGATTAGCATGTTCAAACAAACAAACTCTTCAGCGTTATATATTTGTTGTTTATATGTTTGTTGTTTGTGTATTTATTGTGTTGCTTTGTATGTTTGTTTTTTTTATTTGTTTGATTTTTTGTATGTTGTGTGTTTGTTTTGTATTTGTTGTGTGTATCTATATACATCACATAAGCGAACTGTTTTATCTTAAACTTCTGTTCCTTACTTGCATTTTACTTTTACCCACGTGCCCAAGTGGCGCTTTCATTCACAAACCACATACCACCTGGCATTCTAAATAATATTCAGGCTACAACATAAATCCAACCTTAACAGTGAGCCATAAAGTCCAAATTCTATCGCCATCACTCCGGAATTGGGGCGTTTCGAGAAACCGTACGTGGACAAAAAAAAACGGCGATTTTGGGATTGTGTCGGGTTCCTTTTAATCTTTTTTTTTTAACACAAGGTCGTTTTACCGCTAACGGTGAGCCGGGTGCAATTTGTAGGTCAATCTGTATCCTGGCCTTGTGCAGATGTTTTGAGAAAAATAGCGGCCTTTGATGACTTACCTGTAACAAAAAAGAAATGGATACGTTAGTAGTTGTGGATTTTAAGGAGGCTGTGTTATGTTTGGGAGATTTTTTTTTAATATGACCTGTGAAGTTTTCGATATTTTGTTCACTGTCGGTTGGCATTTATTGGACTCCTAAGTATTGACGTCAGGTTCGATTTTGATAGATTGAATAGGCTCTTAATAAACTAGCGCGCTTTACCATCAACGATTTCATCACTGCTTACCGTCAGGCGAGATCGTGGTCGAGCACTACTTTATAACGTTAAACATTTAAAAGATATTTTATAATCCAGTACTTTCGGTTCCCTTATGAACAAACTTACATACAAATATCGCTTTACAATATTAATAACGTAGACAATAGCTTTGTAGATATCACACAACTTCGTCACGATCAAAGTGTGACAAAGAGGAGTATTCTTCAACCATCATAGTATAAGTACATAGAAAATGGCATGCAATAAATAGTAGTAAAAGACCTGTGCCTTTATCAACTAAAATATTATTGTATGTATTTATAATAATCCTGCCCTATTATGTCGTCATGAGACTCGACGCTTGATCCTCCAAGACATAGGGCAGGTCATCCATCACTCTAGACCACAGAGGTTTTGTATCCGTTCGGGTGTTAACATGGCGCTTGTAATTTATAACCTGGCTTGTTTGATCTTTATGGCCTGGGAGGATTGACCTCTATTCCTGTAGAGTTCGAACATTTAGGTAATTTTTTAGTACCTTTTAGATGCAGCAGTTTTGGTCGTGTACGTGATTGATCTTGATGAAGAATTTAAGATAAATAAATGGAACCTCTAACGTAAAAGTTGGCTTAAGCATGATATGATGAACGATTGCTGTGCCTGTAGGCCGATGTTGATGAAGGAAAATGGAGCCCTTTTAAGATCACTTTTATCTAGGTTCGGCCTTTTGTACACGCCGCAGCTTTACCACAATAATGCGTGAGCATGGCGCCTCCAAAGTCCTCTAAAGCTCCTCTAAAGTCTTTGACCAGTGTGTGTTGCCAGTGATGACTTACGGAACTGAAACGTGGTCACTCACAATGGGCCTCATACGAAGGCTCAGAGTCACACAAAGGGCAATGGAAAGAGATAAGCTCGAAGTTTCTCTGCGTGATCGAATCAGAAATGAGGAGATCCGCAGAAGAACCAAAGTCACCGATATAGCTTTTCGAGTCCCTCAACTTAAGTGGCAGTGGGCAGGGCACATTGCTCGTAGAACCGATGGCCGATGGGGCAGTAAGGTTCTGGAGTGGCGGCCACGTACTGGAAGACGCAGCGTAGGGAGGCCCCCAACAAGGTGGACCGATGACCTGGTGAAGGTCGCGGGAAGCCGATGGATGCGGGCAGCACAAGGCCGGTCAGCGTGGACATCTATAGGCTGAAGAAGAAGAAGAAGATGGTGCCTCCATGCTTGAATGGTGTGGGATCTAGTACCAACCGCACCGGTGCGTATTGGCTGATCGATGTTATTCGCAGCTACTCGAGTGATGGATGCTACTACATATAGGCAGTTATGTAATGTTGTGTATGCTAAGTCTGGGGCATCACAACGGCTAGTAGGTATAATATTTTTTTTGTTCTTTTTTTTACGATAATGTTTACTAACACGAGTTCTTAAGTTTTATTTTGTCACTAACAAAAATATAGATCTGGACCGAATGATACTTATTAGTTTTAATGGTAGATCATAAAACATGTGCCCGAATTGAAGAGAGTAATTGCGTAAGACTCTTCTAGTTTTTGTTCCGGTACCGAAATCCACGCGAGCAAAGTCGCGAGCAGAAGATCATCATCATCATCAGCCTCTACTCGTCCACTGCTGGACATAGGCCTCCTCCAAGGCACGCCAACAAGCTCGATCCTGAGCAGTTCTCCGCCACTACCAGCCACCTTTTTGATGTCGTCGCTCCATCTCGCCCAAAGGCGTCCTACGCTACGTTTGCCGAGACGCGGTCTCCACTCGAGGACTCCTTTACCCCAACGGTTGTCGGTCCTGCGGCATATGTGACCAGCCCATTGCCACTTCAGCTTGCTAATCCTTTCAGCTATGTCGGTGACTCTGGTCCTCTGTCGGATCACCTCATTTCTGATGCGGTCCTTCAGAGAGAGCAGAAGTATTACATAAAAGCAATAAACATTTAAAACAACAAACTTAAACACGTTTTAAAAAAAGAAAATGCACCTTTCGATGCGCTACAATTAACCGTACGTTTAATTAACGTTTAACCGGTTTTAATTATAACTTCGATTAGATAAAATATAACTTTTACTTTTTAGATATTACTTTTGGCATTTATATAGGGGAAAATAAGGGAAAGTGTGTCTATGATTGAGCAACATGACTCATAAATTAACATTTTATTATACTATAAACATTTTAGTTATAAATGTATGTTCACGTTGTTGGGGACCGTCAATTGGGATGGGAAATCATTAAAAGACATCTCCCGCCCTGGGCGGAGCAGAAGGGCGTGTCAGATTCTTCACCTTCGTTTTTTTTTTTTTGAACCAACCCGTAACCCTGACCCAGGAGGCATCGGTCTTCGTGGACCCCGTCACGATGTGCTGACATCTCGTTGAGGCGCGCGTAAAACACAACGCGCTGTCGCGATCGACTCGGGCCTGGTCCTTACCGGGTGGAGAGCTGCCCACTGCTCGCCGCTCGCAAGCCTTTGTATGAGATCCTTACATAACATTTTTGGACATACAATTTGCTAGGCTTACCCACTTTATAAAATTTAGTTGACCAATGGCAGAAAACTGATTTCCAAAAATCTTAACACTGTGTTTGACAGCGGCCCGTTCCCTTCTTCACTTAAAGAAGATTTACAGCAAAAGTAACGCTCATTATTATATAATTACTTACAATTACTCCCGGCCAGTAAAAGTATATTTATTAACTTACTACAAATCAATTTATCAAAGCTCATTAGAAAGAAATTGATTGCACATCTAAAAGACCATAACACAACGAAGAGCAAAAGTTCCAGTCCTTACGATTCCATAATAACTTCATTCAGAAAAAAAATCTCTATAGTAACTTGGGGTCTGGTTATGTACTGATTGATGGCAATAAGCTTGTTGTGATTACATGTCACTTAATCATAACTAACTAAATGTAAAAATGTGTGTACTATCATCTCTGCCTAAACTTAAAAGAGTGCAGGTGCGATGTTTTTTGTAATACATATATATTTTTCTATAAAATGGATTGAGCCATATAAAGAAAACAATGAACTACATGTGAATCCGTCTATAACCACGCTATTCTTGTGTTACAGGTCAGAAACAGGACATTTCCATCAAAACTGTTTGACCCACCAAAGCACACTACACAAATGGGTTTGCCAATGTGTTACCAATAGAAAAAATTCCTCACTGCATTGCAAGAATTTTTTCAATGATTTTGACATGAATAAGCTATTCGTTCCTTGTTAGCTGTTGTTTATTTTTTACTAATAAATATTGTTAATAGTAATAAGTAGCTGCTTGTATGGTCACAACTCAAATTTTATCACAAATATAATAAAATCTTAAGATAAAATTTGTCGCGTACTTATTTGTTTTGGTGTATAGATGCGAAGACGTTTTGTTTTTTCTTTTGCTTTTTTTGTTTCCTTTTGCTAAGCTATTCTTCTAGCTTATATTCTTAAACTTCTGTGATATGTCCCGTGTAAAAATACCCGTTTTAGTACGTCACTAAACTTTAATCATAGTTTATGAATAAACCCCTTAAACACTGTGGTATTTATTCATATAGGACGATTTAAGTTAAGTGACGTTAAAAAGTCAAAAATGTATGGTTTAAGAATCACCAATCACTAGTTAACTTTAAGCAGCGTTTATGAATAAGGGGGTATATTTCCAGAGTTAGCCTTCTGTCAACTAACTTTCTCAACAAATACACTTAGTAACATTATTTATTATCCAAATAATTCGTTTTGATCGTCAATACATCGTTCGGTCACGTTGTATTATGTTCATAAAACAATCATTAATCACGGGAAAGTTGATCTTCCTTTATTTATCGCGAACATATTGGAGTTTAAGGCGATTAGTAACGACGATGACCTTGCGCATCTGGGCGGGGCTAGGCAAAAAACCCCGCGCACCCCGCATCATATTTACGTGCACATTTCCTACTCGCTTGCTTCGAGCGCGGACGTCTCGCAACAAACGTAGAATGCCATACCATGTCTATAAAGTATACTATTTCTGTCTAAAAAGTACCTAATATAGAATTACGTGGTATCAAAACTCATGCCCTAAAGTGAAACATATTAGGTAATTACTTTTATTATGTTGTTTTCGATACTGCGTTGCAGGGATTTTTTTATTTAAAAAAGGGAAAACAAATATTAATTTATAAAAATGATTAATGCAAAATGGGAACCGGTTTATTCTTTTTTATTTATAGTTATTATTTAGCATTTAGCGTTTTTGGTATAATTCCCATTGATACTTACCAGGACTTAAAAGAAAATCCCGGAAACTCCATCATCTAAATAAAACTTACAGGTCAGACTTAAATAGGTGCATTTTATTTAGAATACATATTGTTTAAAAATTTAGCTGACCATATTTTAGGTAATGAACACCTGAGACTAATGAACTTAAAGAATGAAAAAAAGAAATTGTTTTGATTTACCTACTAGAAAAAAAATTGGGGAAATTTAATCAAGTTTCATACGGATTAAATTACAAGTATCAATTATATATTTTTTAAGGGAAGGAAAATATTATTGTTTTGGACTTAGCAAAAACTTGACGATTTTTTTTTGAGATGTTCTTAATTTTTATTGGAGGAATGAACAGGGTGTGGCCTTAGAAATAGGGCATGCAATTAGCGTAATTTTTATTTTACCGGTAAAAAACGATAATTGAAATATTTTTACCGGTAAACCGGTAAAAACGATAAATTTATATATTTTTTTCAAAAATATTAATAATGTGATTAGGTAGTCTTAAAGCAGAAAATAAGTAAGTATACCAGGTAGGGGTCGCAATACCGAACCATTTAAGCAAAACCGGTATTTTCGGTATTGGCTCCAGACCAATACCGATAATCCGGTATTTTTGATATTTTCGGGATTAAGCAAAAGTTAGCAAATGTAGTATAATAAAGTTAGGTTAGGTTAAGGAGGAATACTTAGTAAGTAGTTACCTAAGCGCAGAATGAAATAGTAAGAAAAAAACCGTGTGTGGATAACAAAAACAAACCACAACACCAACAAAACACGCAATGACGTGAAAATAGTTGAAATAGAAATTTTGATACTTGTCGGTCGCAACTAAGTTCAACTCACGTGCATCGTTCGCGCCACACCATAGGCTAGTTCGATAATCATTGCGCGGGAAGATCGGCTATCGCCGTTTTTTTTTATAATAATTATAATCTAGTGCTTTACCGCAATCCCGCCTGATGGTAAGCAGTGATGCAATCGTTGAAGGTAAAGCGCGGTAGTTTATTAAGAGCCTATTCAATCTAGCCTAGAAGACACTTAAATTGTAGTTAGACTGAAATACCGTCGCTTGAAAATTGTTTCTGTCCGTCGATGTACGCGGTATAAAAGGCGAGGCCAAACGCTTCGTCCGGATTGTAGAGGGGTGAACAACATAAGCGTGGATACTCGCCGTACGACGAGTTGTCCGATGATGGAACGGAGAAAGGGAATTAAATCATGCAATGCCCTCGTGCACTCTCCAAAATGCATCCTATAGATTATAGAACACCGACAGGCTGGCCACTCTTAGCTTGTACTCCAGGCTTAGGAGACCGTTTTGAACCAAATCTTGGTCACCAATTAGCCTCTTCGTATGTCTCTTCACTGAATCCAAAGTTTCCAGGTGGCATTTTGCAGCATCAGCCAACAAATGCGGCAGTACTCCACACCACATAAACGCACCTGCGCCAAGATGAACGGGCTCTTTTCGGCGGTGAATAGACGCTTGTGTTTTGGCAGGCATTGAATGCCACAAGATTGGCTTCGCCCCATTCGGAGGCTGCCTGTAGTGCAACATTCGTATGCTCTACCATAGCCTCTTTCGGACCGGATTGCTTCCTTACCAGCCCCACCCAGCAGATATCTGCTCTCCACAACTGTACCGTCATCTGCATACTCATAGATACCGGGCATCAGCAGATCGTTTATATACAGCAGGAACAGAGATGCAAGAGAACAGACCCCTGAGGAACACCGGCATTAGTCGACATGAGCTCCGATGAGCACCCGTCGACGGCGACTCGGAGGGACCATTCAGTCAGGATGTCTTTTACTGGGTAGTCAGGTCAGGAGAAATTCCGTACGCTGGAAGCTCACTCAAAAGGCCAGCGTACCATAGCCGGTCGAAGGCCTTCGAGACATCTAGGGAGATGGCAATCGTTCCCGCATTTTTCTCGAGGGCTTCACCTCACAAGTGTGTGTCATACACTAGTAGTTCCCCAGTTGACCGACTGCGGCGAAACCTGTACTGTTGGTCACTGAGGAAATCGATACCTTCCAGATATGTCAAGAGGCGACAGTTCAATACACGCTCCATAATTTAGCAGGGTATGGAGGTTATTGAAATCGGTTGACAGTTGGAAGGATCGGCACGACTTTCGTTTCTGGGCTCGGTCTGCACGTTGGAAAGCTTCCAATACTTGGGCACTACACCAGTTCTAAATGAGAATCGATACAAGCGCGTCAATACAGGAGACAACTCGGGCGCACAATCGCTAACACGCCTTTAGAACAATCGCTGGTATGCCATCTAGTTCACTACCCTTATTCACGTCCAGACGACACAGTACTCTCAGAACCTCCTTGTTTCTAATGCGAACCTCGGGCATTGAAGTGGCGAAGTGAAGAAAATTCAAGGAGTAGCACTACTAGAGTATCAAGACGTGAATTGTAACCAAAGAGAGATGCAAAGAGACCTGCTTTCTTTCTCGCCGTAATAGTCAGAGTTCTATCGGGCTTAACCAGCGAAGGCGTGTGATTTGCGCGCACGTATTTTGAATTAGATAGAGCATAACTTTATCTCTTTGTATTTATTTTACTAAAACCGAAAATACCGAATATCCCAGTTTTTGTAAAATGAATACCGGTATTAATAAGACCTAAATTTGGCCCGGTATTCCGGTATTTTCGAAATTCGGTATACCGGTTTGCGACCCCTAATACCAGGTACAATGGTAGTGAACATGTTACATATTGCTTAAAATGAGCATACAAACACAATTTTTAAAACCATGACCTTTCCTTTGGCGCAGTCAAGCGTAA